>OZ024825.1:76012001-76612001 GCA_964016985.1 Anodontia alba
TTTTTAGCAGACAAAGATCCTGATCAGCCCGCGCATATTTGCACAAGCTGCTCTGGACCTGCGTTGTCTGCATATGCTAAAGGGCCTTTTACGCAGTTACGACTAAATTGTTCGACTGACAGTCATTGTACTATGTTTTCATGACATATCACCCTTTCTTTCTTTGTTTCTTTCTTTCTCTCTTCCTTTAAATATTGCACGACCCCCATGCGGAGATTATGTGCAGGTGGATTGCGTCTTGCAGCCACGATGCAAAATGTATGGAAGGAGAGCAAAAACAAACAACAACAACAACAACAAAAAAAAAAAACAAACAAAAAAAACAAAAAAACAAAAACAACAAAAAAAACAACAACAAAAAAACAACAGATGTGTTAAGTTACGGAATGCGGTGGTCCAAAGACCTCACTCCTACATTGTACAGGCCCAGTGTAGGCAGTGTAACAACAGAGGGGGTAACCGGTTCCAACAAATGACTGCTGCAAGCAAGAAGAATAAGAAAAAACAATATAATAATTAGCAGTTGTATCTGACACAGTGGAAAAAGATGGCTCAGAGCTTTCGATGTGTGTGTGTGTGTGTGTGTGTGTGTGTGTGTGTGTGTGTGTGTGTGTGTATGTGTTTTGTTTCCAAACGCAACCTTTTAGATTTCTATTTTAGAATGCCGTGTCATTCGTGTTGGAGGCATGAAGACGGTGGAATAACCAATGTCAATGTATAATTTTTATAAAGCACGATCACTCTTGTGCCATCTGCTCTCCTCTGTTCAAGAGTCCTTAAATTTAGTTGATTCTGCATTTGAGTTACACTGTCATCTGTAGTATGAATTTAAAATTCACCTAATTGCTCTTTCTCGGGGTTAAAATGATATAGGATAAGATAAGATAAGGTAGGGTAAGACAAGATAAGATAAGATAAGGTAGGGTAAGACAAGATAAGATAAGATAAGGTAGGGTAAGACAAGATAAGATAAGATAAGATAGGGTGAGATAAGATAAGATAAGATAGGGTAAGACAAGATAAGATAAGATAAGATAGAGTAAGACAAGATAAGATAAGATATTTATCCAACAATCATAGTTCTGGTACACAATCATATAGAATATTAAATCATCCTTATTACTTTATGATTCTGATACAAATGCAACCAAATGTGCGTCCAGGGAAGATTCAGATCAGTCTGCACATTTGCACAGTCTGATAAGAAAATTCACTGAAAGCATTTTGGACAGCCAAGGACGCAAAGTTTCCCCATGCGGAAATCGAAGACTGATCAGACTATAGGGATGGACAGGTTAAGCTGTCTCCGTTCGGTGCACATATATACAGAGACAGAGAGACAGAATCAGAATCAGAATGAGAACAGTTTTACTGGTGAAACATCAATAGACATTCATTCACCAGGAGACAGAGAGAGAATGAGAGAGAGAGAGAGAGAGAGAGAGAGAGAGAGAGAGAGAGAGAGAATATAGAATATGACGACGATACGTAACGTTATATGAACATTGTATTACGCGACGCATGTTGACCGGTTACTAAGTAACGTATGTAATGTACCTAACGTCGTTTTACTATCATTGCTTCACAACTCAAGTCGTACCTTGTTATCGCCAAAAGTATGGAGTGTTCTAAGACCCAGTCATTGCCAGACATACATATTATCGAATGTCAATGCCAACACTCGCAGCAGCGGAGAGACCATCTCAGACAAATCTGGAACCGTGTATGGTTGGCAGTTTACGACATTTTTCAGATCTGTGATATCAGGAGACTTGCTCTTACTGTAAACAGCTGGTTCAGCAAGCAGTGTTCGTGCCGATGCCGATGCCGACGCCGACGCCGACAGAACGATGGACACGGATCAGATGTCGCTATAGTAGACGAGGAATTTCAGGACTTTGATGGTACTGAACCAGAGGTTACAGAAAGCAGATTGTCTCATTTTTTCATGTCTGATGTGACAGAACTTGATGTCAAAATAGACGAACATGGGGTAGGGCACTGTTTTTTTTTTTTTTTTTTTTTTTTTTTAAATATTTTTTCCTTTATTAAGAAAATACAAAGAACCTTATAACTTGTATTTGCCCTAATTATTCGGACAATTACTATACATACTGTGCTTTCGACATCGTCCAGAAAGTCGTTTTTTTTTTGCTTGGCGCTTTACACAGAAGTAAATTTGCAAAATTGTCATGATTTAATGCAAAACCATTTGTCGTAATTACCAGTGCACAAAAAGTTTTATTATAGTCATTGTTTTTTTGTTTTGTTTGTTTTAATTTGTTTTTTTTTAAATCAAATATTTTCACTTTTTCCAAAGTAAAAATGAATGCAGATTATGCAGAAATCTGTTGGGTAGGTAACTTGGAGGCAGATTTTCAACAAGTTCCGCATGTTCATTTTTTTTCTGAAATTTTCACAATGTGGTTGTGAAACATCAATAATTAAAATTCAACAAAGAAAAATAAAAAAAAAATTCTTAGACAAAATCCAAAAATAATCACTTTACTATAGAAATTGCATAGGTCAGACCAATTTTTGGCCGTAAATTTAATTTTACGGTAAATATTTGAGAACATAACACAGAAACAGAAAAGACAAATGCTTTCTGATAAGATATGCTCAATCAGAACAAAATATCTTCATTTAAAATAAAACGCCAAACAAAAAACGTCTTTCCGAGAGATGTCGAAAGGATAGTAGGCAAAGAGCTTATTACGCATATTTCACATTTGCGGAGCATGCATGACGTGCGTAAGAAAAATAATATTACAGTATAACCTCAATGGCTCGAACACGGATGGCTCGTTTACCCTGGATGATTCGAACTCTTTTTCAGTCTCTACAAAGTCCTCCCAATAGCTCTAGAAAACAAATATTTAGGGATTTTTTCTTATTTTATCATAAAGTTGTATGTTGTGTGTACTCATTAGAATCGCCTCATCGAGGCGATTCTAATGAGTACACTCAACATACAATCATTATGTAGAAAATCGAAAAGATTTCCCTAACTTATCACTATTTGCTTCCTGAACTGGTGCCATGATTAACCCTCAGTGGCTCGAACTACCCATGTCTCGAACGAATTTCCATTGTCCCAAAGATGTTCGAGCCGTTGAAGTTCGACTGTATTTGCTATAAAGAGTCTATCTATCTTCTACCTATCTTCCAATAATGCTTAATCCATTGCTGGGACTTATAGCATGTGAGTGCAAGGCCAGGCTATGAAAGGCAAACCCTTTGTGAAGGTTAAAGGAAATTAAAAGCGTGAAAAATTAAAATGATCTTGTTAAAAGATTAAAAGCATGGCGGTGGTTGATTAAGGCGAGAAGTGGTTTATCTGGCTAACTGCTGCTGTAGAACTCATCAACGTTAGGCAAGGTGACTTCTACTAAAGGGAAGGAATTCCAGTGTACAATATTTCGCGGGAAAAAGGATATAATATTCTGTGGATGTTAAAATCTGTCTGTATGCCATCGGGTGGGAGGATCTGGACTGTCTCTGCAGGGCTGTTAGGTACGGGAATAGCAACAAGGTCATTAGTGATTTTGTACATGAGTGAGTCGGTTGTCTGTGCGGCATTGGTCGACTTTTCCACTGAAAAGAATGCAACATAGCAGTCGCACTTGAGGTTCTGCTGAAGTCTCTTTTGACCCATCAACTAGCATAACTATTATGCTTCTTTACCATAAGGGCTGCTCTTTAAGAAAGACTGTACTCCTTCTGTTTTGGAGATATTTAACCCTTAAAATGCATCCGAAAATGTCGTCTGTATGTCGTCTGCTGCATATTCTTGCAAACATTTCAAACCTATTTTGCCTAGTGGCAAACAGCGTGGACCCTGATCAGACTGCTCCTAGAGGAGAAGTCTGATCTGGGTCCACACTGTTTGCAAAAATGACTTTTGAAATCACAAGACGACAAAGCAGACGACAATTGTTGTGATTGGCAGTTTATGGGTTAAAAGATTTTTCCTGGGTGTTATTGAAAATAATTTCGTTCTGGCTACGCCGCTGAATTATATCTGAGCAAACAGTGTATACCCAGACCAGACGCCACAGAACGCGGCGTCTGATTAGAGTCTACGCTGTTTGTTATTCAACCAGTCGCTTTTTTGTTGCATTCCCAGGTAGTCAAATGGATAAGTCTGGCTCCCGAAAAGCTTAGCACTTCAACTCTTTTTATTCGTGTGTGTGTTCCGCATTGAACAAGGGTCATTTCTGTTAGAATATAATGTTGTATTTTAGGTTCAGTATGGTTAGGAAGTAAAATGTCAAAAAGTTTTGGGTAACTACATTAAATTAAATGAAGCACTGAAGTTGCAAACAGCGAGAAAACACAAAAACAAAAAACAACAAAAAACAAAAAAAAAAAAAACAAAAAAAAAAAAACAACAAAAACAACAACAACAACAACAAAAAAAACAACCCCCAAAACAACAACAAACAAACAAAAAAACAACAACCCCCCCCCCAAAAAAAAACAAAACAAAAAAAACCCAACAAACCCAAAACACAACCCCCCCAAACAACAACAACAACAACAACAACAACAACAACAACAACAACAACAACAACTATAACATAAACTGGAAATATCTTATTTCCGAATAAGATTTTAGCATCTGTTATTTGTCTGGTTCTCGAGGTTATAAAACTTTTTTTTCATACTAAACTCAACTGTGCACGAACTTTGTCATGCTAATTAATCTCAAATTACTAACAATTGCAAATTCTTTCTAGCTTAACATAGCTGAGCATGAAAAGTTCTCTGCTAATAAATATAAAAATACCAACTGTTGTTGGCATTGCTGGCAACAGCTAGGTATTGTTGGCATTGTTGGCATTTTCATACTTATTAACAGAAAATATTTTATGCTCAGCTAAGCTGGTAATGAAAAATGATTTACAACTTTGGGGCCTGGTTTAGTAAACATTGAATGGTCATCAAATGTCTAAATTTGATCCGAGGTCATTTTTGATGGTCTAAAAATGCAGATGATCTGAGTCCATGCTATTCGCATATAGCATAAAGTCTGCTTATACTTGCAATGGCTCGTATATTGATGAACAGCGAATACCTTGATCAGACGGTGTAGATGCACAGGCAGGTCTGGGCATTCACCTCCCTCTTTATCGATAAGGACACGTTTGTCTTATTGTGGCACAATTTCTCATTTGTAGCAAATAATCCTAGTCGGAATCCTAAAATGTGGCACAATTTCTCAATTACAGCAAATAATCCTAGTCAGAATCATGAAATGTGGCACAATTTCTCAATTACAGCAAATAATCCTAGTTGTTAACTTAAATTGGGACACAAGTTCTCAATTACAACAAATAATCCTGGTCGGAATCTTGAAATGTGACATAATTTCTCATTTACAGCAAATAATCCTAATCGGAATCTTGAAATGTGCACAATTTCTCAATTACAGCAAATAATCCTTGTCGGAATCTTGAAACATGACAAAAGACGACCGGGGGGATCGAAGAAAATCGTCCGATTTCAAATTCAGGAGAAACCTGTCAAACCTGATGCTGGACCAACAAAATTACAAATACTATGCAAGCGCAAGATGCTAAATGAGCAACAGAGGAGAAGGGGACAAAGGGGTCACTGGCTTTCTTTGCCCCAGCTATATGTATGCCTGAATGCTAACAGCAGCAAAGACCTTCAAAATGCATCGTGTCAGAAGAATCCCACTGCATATCAAAAGACCAGTCGCTGTGACGTCAAGAACTCGCCAGCACAAACAGATCTTTCTCCTACAGGTATTACGTTTCATTCATGTACATGCATTTTGTCAATGCAGTAAAACTGCAATGAAGAGTGAAGGCCCACCTAGTAAGCATTCTTCATAAATCTATAGCGGGCCGTTATCGGCCCGTCAGGGTAGCTGACGGGCCGATAACGGCTCGCTATAGATTTATAAAGAATGTTAGCTGATTCGAACTCGTGTTTGAGTCCCCAGGAAATTCTGTCGATAGCTCAAACAATAAAAAAATAGGGATATAGTCGAACCTAAATAGCTCGAACACCAATGACTAATTTACCATGGCTAATTCGAACTCGTTTTTGAGTCCCTACGAAATTCTTCCGACAGCTCAAGAAAACAAATATTTCATGAGATTTTCTTATATTGTAGTGAAAATGTATGTTGTGTGTATTCATTAGAATCGCCGCATCGAGGCGACTCTAATGAGTACACTCAACATACCATTATTGTCTAGAAGATAAAAAAATCCAAAAATTATCGCCATTTATTTCCTGAGCTGGTGTCATGATTTCCCCTCATATTTCAAACAAATTTTCATGGTCCCAAAGATGTTCGAGCCATTGAAGTGCGACTGTATTTTAGGATAATTTTCTTAATTTATCAGTTTCGAAAATGCATGTTATGTGTTGCAATGCGATTCTCATGAGAACACCTAACATACATTTATTTTAAAGAAGGCATCCCTGTTATCCCCGTTTGCCTCCTGACCTGGGGCTGTGATTAACCCTCAGTGGCTCAAACTACCCATATCTAGAATATATCCATTATACCAACGTTGTTCGAGTCATGGAAGTTCGACTGCATATACAGTAAAACTCTCGTTATCTCGAATTGCAAGGGACTCTCTGAAATACTCCGAGATATCCGTACTTCGAATATAGGATTTGCAGAATTGAGGAAAAACTAATTCGATTAACCACATTTAACAAATATATGTGTAATTGGACTCTTGAAGTTAGAGATATATTGAAAATATTGTGGAAAAGAGGAGAAATTGCTCCTGAGGAGCAATTTCTCCTCTTTTCCACAATATTTTTTACATGTTAGATTTTCATGTTTAGGCAGGGACCAGATTTTCATTTCGAGATAAGCGGTTATTCGAGTTAAGCGAGGTCGAGATAGCGAGAGTCAGATGTACAGTTGTCGCGCGCAGCATTTATTACAACATTGCATGTACACCCTGCAAAGTCTCAGATCAGCCTTCGCGTCAGTTTCTGGCAAAAGAATGTGCATAAATACTGGTTAACCGCTTAGAGGACTAAGCCTGAACCTTGAGTACCAACAGAGTGCTTTGCTAAGATTCTGATCAGACTGCGCAGATTCGCAGGTTGATCTGAGTCTTTGCTTGGCGGACACGCAATCTTGTCGAAATGCTGCGCACCGGTTTATTTCGAAAGACATTGAACTTATTAACTGTTCCGCCAATATATGGTGTGATAAAATCACAAAATAAACAGCGACGGTATAAATCCTGATGAGTGGACTCTTCTACATCAACTCTTTGGAATGGTCCATTTCCAATGGAAGGGTTGTATGGTTAGTTTCTTTATTAGTATGTTTTATAATTTTTTTTCTGTATTCAGCGCAAATAGTGTAGACCCTGATCCGAACCCGCGTTCTGAGTCGTTGATCGGGGTCTAAATTGTTTGTCAATGTCCCTTTTATGGAACGTCTTGGGATATATTTATTTATTTATTTATTTAGCCTCAAAAGCTGGTCTAGCTTGCTGTCCTCTATAACACACTAACTTGATATAAAGTACATACAAATATATACATTAAATGACACAGCGTTGTAACAGCAGAAAGGTACTAATATACAAATAAATTTACAAACAATAAAACATGCTAAATGTTTGGAAAGAAATTAAAATTTAACTTCACAAAAATATCCATAAACCTCTGCATCATGCACATAAAACACTTGTCATAGGCATGTTAGCTAGTAAATGATAATACGAGTATACAGGGATCAAACATGGATTTTCATGCATTAACATTCGCCAGGTCCCGTGGGAGGTGTTGAAAACCGAGGCCGAAGGCCGCGGTTTTCAACACCTCTCAAGGGACCTGGCGAATCTTAATGCATTGAAAAACCATGTTCGATCGCTTTTATTGCATAAAAACTGAAAAGATTTGCTATAGTTTGCGTTATTTCTTGCACTATTTTGTTTCGCCTTTTCACCGATGTCTCGCGAACGTAATTTCCACTGACTATGCTCATTCTAGGGTCGGGCAGTACACATCTCGTGACGGCAGCAAATCTGTGGCCCTGGTACGATCATATTGAAAGTTGCGTAGCCGTGCATTAACAGCGCGTGAATTGCCTTGTTAATACACGGCTTTTCGCCGGTCAATGCACGGCTGTTAATAACGTGCGGCACTGCTTTTTATGCAATAATGGTTTTTAAAACATATCACATAGTAAGATGTAGCCATCAAAAAGGACACAAATCACACGCACAAAAAGACCGAGAAGTGCACTGGAGCGTCACGTAGACCCTCTAAATCAACATGATATGAGCCAACTGCTCCAACTGTGCCATCTATACAGGCACCACACGATGGACGAAATAAGGGCTGAGGCGGGGCTAGTTGATGTATGCAGCCCCACAAACTTTATTGTTGTCATACGAAGAGTCTCAATAAAACCGAGACCCCGATGTTCGTTTTTTTATGTGTTCTTTTTCTCCAAGCACAATCTTTATAGATTTCATTTGTTTAGTCCGGACAGATCTATACGATTTCTAACGGTTTGTAAGTGTAACTTAGCCCTCGGTTGTTATTGCTTGTATTTTAACAACAAAATAAAAGTGAAGATACCCAGGAAACGCCACAATCATGGAGCACACCCCTCCCGAGGCACCAAAAGAAGGAGAGATGAGGAACAAATAAGGACAACACAAACGTCACATATGAAAACACTGCTGAACTTTAAGGAAGTTTTAATACCGACAGAAGACGTCCGAAAAGTCAATTGTGTTCTCTATCTGAATATGAGTGCTTAGCACTCTGGGTAAAAAAAAGAGGACGTTTTGTCCTTATTTTTCCTTATTTTTTCACCAGAAAACAGGGTTTTGACATTTCATGCAAATTGTCTCCGATGGAGACAATTTGCATGAAATGTCAGATCTTGTTTCCTGGAACAAATAAGAAAAAAGATGTCATTAATGTGTCGTCTCTAAAATTAGTCCAGAGAATGGCCCTCTCCACCGTATAAGAATTTTCTGTGTGATACGTCCACAATTGTGCCATTCCCAGGTATTGGCGGAGACCAGACTGTCAAGAGCCCAGCTGCCCCACCACAAGCCACAGGTATGGTTTGAATCCGGAGATGAAACTGATTACGCCAATGCTTTCATAGAACCACGGGGCTTCCTGACGTATGTGAAAATGACGAACCGCTTTGTTGGCTAGGATCTGAGTTGGACTGTGTTATTTGAAACAACAAAACTTTCAATGACTCGAACACCGATGGCTCGTTTATCGCGACTGAATCGAATTTGTTTCTGAGTCTTTAGGAAGTTCTAGCGATAGTTCAAGAAAACAAATACATGTATTGAGGGATATTTTAGGGATTTTTTCATGAAAATGTATGTTGTGTGTATTCATTAAACACACCACGTCGAGGCAATTCTAATGAGTACACTCAACATACCATATTTTATAGAAGATCGAAAAGACATTTCTAAATTATCCTCATTTGCCTCCGGACCTGGCGTTTTGGTTAATACTCAGTGACTCGAACTACCCAAGTCTATAACAAATTTCCATGGCCCCGGCCAAAACTGTTTAAGACATCGGTTCGACTGTATTGTATGGACGAAACCATGGACAGTTTGTTTTGTTTGTTGATTCGAGCCACGCCATGCAAATTGTGATGACGTCATCGGGCATATGCGGACAGCGAGGGCTCATTTCAGACTGCACAGCTGCACAGTATTATCGGGACCTTCTTTGTATTCTTACAAAATTACAGTTAACCCTCTTTATACCGACACTCGATACAACGACATGAGTCGTTATAATAGCAATTTGACTGGCACAAAACTTTCGCACAAGAGGTGACAGTTAATCAGAAAGTATGCAAGAAAAATGCATTAATACTTCAAGTCGCATATATTTTGAATATTTGAGGTGATTCTAACATGTCCAAAATTTGTTTTTTAATGAGAAAACAAGGATAAAAGAATGTCTTTCTTACACATCATTCTGCTCATATGAAATTCTTTACAACAGCGAATTCATTTTAATGGCAGCGGACAGCAATGGTTCAGATGAGACTGTGCGCATGCGCAACGCACTGTGTACCTTCGGACATGTGAAGGATAATAGGTGCACATGCAATTTTGTAGAAAGTGCTATATCCTGACTCATATATGAAGACACTTCTCAGATGAAAAAAGACTATGTCACATGGCGAGTTACAATTTTATTTTGTCACTACGAGCGAGTAAAGTGGTGACTGTGGCCTGTGCAGAACCAATATCTATGTAGTAGCTCAGTGGCCGAATTTGGCTCGTTATTTATGTTACCCAGTAAATTGTAGAGAAAAGACGTCAAATATGAAAAACGCTCTAAATCTCCTAGACCGTTAGAAAAATGTTAAATGAGCCACGACGTCAGAAAATGTACCTTCCGACCTGTGCACCCAATGAAGATTCTGATCAGACTGCGCGTTTGCGCAGTCTGATCAGAACCTTTATTGGGTACAATTTGGATAGCCAAGGATGCAAAATTTCTTCATGTGGACAACGAAGACTCTGATCAGATTGCACAGATGCGCAGGCTGATTTGATCTTCGTTAGGCACACATATCAGATGGTACGTTTTTTTTTTTTTGTTTACGTTAGGGCTTAGATATTTGTTAGAGTAACTTTGTCAGGGGAATGCCTGATGTTTAAACTGATGTTTTATTTCCAACAATGTTATATGCACGGCATTATGTACGATACCCTATTAAACGGAAATCTTTCTTTGACCTTTTGTTTTTAATCTGATAACTGTCCGGTTTACAAACTTGCCTAAAAATCTTCAATCTACCCAAAGGATATTGATACCGCCATTAGAATTCTGCAACTAAAAGTCTTTCTGTTTTAAATATATTGTGTTTAAAAGAATATATACAATGTATACCCTTGTAAAATATTGTATATGGAAATGAAACAAATACAAACAAAACAAAACAAAAAATCCACACACACACACACACACACACACACACACACACACACACACACACACACACACACACACACACACACACACACACAGAGTAAAATAATAAAAAAAATAACAAAACAAACCATCAACAAAAAAACAACAACAACAACAAAAATAAACAAACAAACAATAGTCAAACAATCTTGTAATCTAATTGCTTAGATTTATTCTTATTAATTTCTGATTAATCTCCCCGAGAATGGTACTCATTTATTGCTGGGTGAACAGAGAGAGTTTTTCAGTTGAAGGTCTGAGGTGGTCTCAACCTTGAGCATCGCAGTCAAACGCTCTTTCCACTTTGCTACGGCGCCTCTTCAGTCATATATTATTTGAGTCTACAAGATTGCTTGGGCGCCCAGCGAAGACTCAGATCAGCCTGCGCGGATGCGCAGGCTGATCAGTCATCACTATCCGCCTGACGGCGCTTTGTATACTTGGCTACCCACAGAGTGTCCTGCGAAGACTGATCAGACTGCGCATCTGTACAGGCTGAACCGTACTCAACAACAGGGCACCATTGCTTAACGTGACTGGATAAACTTGGTATTTTTTCGGCCATTGTTCAAAAGGGAAACACCTTTTGTGACCTCTTGTTTTCTTTCTTGCACATCAAGCTGGGGCGGATCCAGGATGAGTTCTAAGGGGGTTCGATTTGATCAAATTACTGTACTTACTCGACGTATTCGGAAAGACAGGCCTGAGCAAATAGTGTAGACCCAGATCAAACACCGATGTACGCGGCGTCTGATCAGGGTCTACATTGTTTGCCCCTTCGTCTAGCAACATACATTCATAGGTAGTAAAATAACCTTGTTTAAGAAAAATATAATGTAAAAAGTAGGGAGAGTGAATATTTAGGGCAAATACGGTATCGCAAATCTCTCAAATTTTCCCAACATTTCCAACGAAACTCGAATTTTGAGTAAAAGTGGGGAGGGGTGGTGGGGTGGTGTCGACTGAACCCCGCGAACCTCCTCTGAATCCGCCCCTGATCAAGCACCTTCTTAAAAGGTATTTACCTCTTTTGGAAAAAGGTTTACTCTAAAAGGACTCAATTTGACCCCAACGGGAGTAAATTTGCTGTCTAAGGGAAGAATTTGACTCCAAGGGGAGCAAATTCTTTCCTTTTGAAGTAGACCCCTTTTCACGTGTAGTCAAAATCAAGTTTGACATGGTTGCCTCCCTGAAAGTACATCTATCCATTCCCCTCAAGAAAACTTGTCAAACACATGATAATAATAGAGCCAGTGCACAACAAAACCTACAATAAGACCCGTGTGACCAGCAAAGACTCAGATCAGCCGGTACAGCCATCAAATATGGCAACAGTTCTCGTTTATCCTTTTTGGATAGCCTGTAGACTGTAGAAGGCACACGCGATTAGTGAATACTCTGATCAAACTGCGCGGATACGCAAGCTGATCTGAATTCTTCGCTGGTTGCACAAGTCATATAGTAGGTTTTGTCGTGCGTTGGCTCAAATTATTTTGAAACAGTCACAACGACTTGTATATCGAGTTTCAGACATGACTGGTATAAAATCTCGGGATGATTTTCAAGAAATCGCAACATATTAATTATTTTGACAACACGTATTTTATAGACTATAAATATTCAAACCACATTCGAGCCAAAAAGAACGTGCGAAACATGCGAACAAAGACCACCTGCGCATTCATAAAAATGAACCGTTACGTCAGAAAACGTACCTTTCTGACAGGTGCGCCCAACGAAGACTTAAATCAGCCTGCGCATCCGCACAGTCTGATTTAAGTCTTCGTTGTCCGCATAAAGAAACTTTGCATCCTTGGCTATCCCAAATGCGCCCAGTGAAGGTTCTGATCAGACCCGTGTGAATGCGCAGGCTGATTTAATCTTCGCTGGGCGCACGTCCGCATGTACGTTTTCTCACGTCACGGCTCAAATGATAACCGTATACCTTTAATATTCTGAGAAACTTTATTAATCAAATGATGTAGACTGTGATCAGACTACTCCTTAAGCATGACTGGGCATACACTGTTAATCTTTTAGTCAGCACTTTTTACATACACCTAATGCCGGGCTCAAGAGTACAGTGCCGTAGCGTGTCTGTCTGCAGATCCGTCGCAAGTTTGAATCTCAGCACGGCCACATAATTTTCATAGAGATTGATCATCAAATAATTTCTATGGTCAGGTCATTCTCCTCCTTCCGCCGATTCAAGAAGGACAGTTGTCAGTTACGGGCGAAAGTACACTCGTACGCACAAGTACTGGTCTAAGCCTGCTCAGGAACTGACCGAATCGACATGACCCTAACAGTTTTGACTGGGCCGTAAAACTCCAACTCGGAATTGCACATAAATAATCGAAATGACTTGTTCGAAGTTTGGAATTAAATTTACAAGAGTTATGCAGAGTGTTGCTAGGTTCCTGTTTTAGGAAAAGAAACATATTTAAAAACGTCATTTCCTGAAACGTTATCAGCATGCGAAGCGTTAAAGATACTGTGTATTTCTGTCGTGTTGAAACCCAATTTAAGGGAAAATGATAATTTCTTGGGAGGTAAGTCTGTTAAAATTATTTTAGAGTAGATCCCTTTTCAGAAGGGACTTCGTGTATCAAGCCTCCTTAACCTTCACCACTCTCTGGGCAAACGACAAATTTATGATATGTTTTCTTATTTTTTCCCAGAAAGCAGGATTTGACATTTCATGCAAATTGTCTCCAATGGAGACAATTTGCATGAAATGTCAAATCTTGTTTTCTGGGAAAATAAGACAAATATTTCAGAATGTCGTCTATTGAAAATTTTACTCAGCATACCGAGCGTTAAGACAGTGAAAGACTGTTGTAAGATTCACTACTTTTTCTTAAGTGTTTGATTTTTTTTGTAGACATAACTGTATCCTTGTATATATCCAAAAACAGACGTTTCATAATCCTAAAACAGAGAGTCCAAACTAGGGCCCTATTTACTGAATAAATATGTCAACGTGACTGAAGTACGCGGTTCCTGATATAAGAACTTATTCCCGGAGATGCTTTAATTTAGCGTTTCCATCAAATATTTATTTGGACCGTGCCCCTGGAAAATGCCCTTATTATAAATGAGGATGCCCACTGGAAATGTCCAGATGCACAACGCACGAAAAGGACCCTCATGCAATTTGCGGACAACGCAGGCCCTGAACAGCCTGCGCATTCGCGCAGGCTGATTTGGGCCTTCGTTGTCCGTTTCTAGAATCAATAGATACTGTAGTATATGTCGACGGTGAGAATGTCCAGATTAAACTGAGACATAGAATGTCCAGATTAAATTGCACGGATGCGCACGCTAATCTGGACTTTCGCTGTTCGTATATGGTATAAGGGCCTTTTCCCCACAATGCGCATTATATGCCAAAAGGGCCCTTCACTCATATTGTATCGCAAATATTTATTTAAAGCTTTAATTCAATCATTAATAATTTAAAAGTCGCAACGACATGATTGTTATATCGCTACTAACAAAAATATTTGATTTCATATTTGAGTTGAACAGAATTTGATATTTTCACAAGTTTGGTTAATATGTATCCTCTAGAACACCCAAGAAAAGCTAGCCGATTAAATAATATGGCATGCATCCATTAAATATTACGTGAACCTAGTCATTCCTTTTCGACAAGTATCAAAGGCGTAGCGTCCATTACGCACGTTACGCAAAATATAGCAATAAAAAGGTTCCAACCAACATAAAATATTTTGCTTTTTTAACATTAGAGTTGCTCATAAAAAAATAACTAATCACTTCCGAAATTGGGGCTTCTCTTAAAGGAAAGAATTGCTCCCTCTGGGAACAAGCGTATCCCCTATTTTCGAAGCGATACTAGGGAGATTTTTAGATTATTCCTGGGTGTGCGTAACAATAATTCCCTTCTGGCTACGCCACTGGATATTGTATGAGACTAGCCATTTGGTTTTATCAAATATTACCTGAACCCAACTATTTCATTTCGCCAAATACGTCATGAACCAAGATGGGAAGCGCGGCATTGGAACTATAAATACTGGTGCTAACTCCAAATTTATCATTCTGTCTGTAGACTTGCTGACGTTCAGTACAAGATTGTCTGAATAACTCAACATTCTACACAATGCCTCCGAAGAAAGGTCCATGGTCTCCTTCTGCGCATCTGTCTCCTTCTCTAGATGAGAGCAATGGTCATCTGGTTCTGTAAAAGTGCTTGGTGACCTAGTGGGATCGCAACATGTATAAGTGCTTGGTTGTTCATCTTTGACTGTCTTTAACAGCTTGCCAGAAACTGATGGAAGCTCATCATAAACCTCTCATATACAGTCAACCTTTATTAAAGACAACCTGTAGTGAGCAAACACCTTGCTTGAGGCCACAGGTTTGGTTCCTTTAAAAGCCAAGTGAAAATTTGCCTGTATTACGCAAGCACCTGTCTTAAGAAACCACCTTTTGGCTTTTCCTAGGTGCTTGCTTAACACAGGTTTGACTGTATATACCCTCCCTGTCGCCCAAGAAATGCTCAGAAATCCCCATGGTCACCCAAGGACCTCTCAGTGATCCTTCAGCGATCTCTCCCAGTGATCGTTTGGTCCCACTCGGTATCTCAGCGATCTCCGCAGGTCTCCCAAAATGAGCATTTAGCAAACTATCAGTTGCTGCTGCATAAGGCCTTATATCCATTGATCTCTCAAAGTTCTGTCAATGAACGCTTAGTAAGCTCCAAGGTCGCTGCAAGATCTCTCTAGATCGCCATTAAAAATTTCGAAAATGGCATGTTTGAGCGCACAATGAGCGCACAATGATCTCCCAAATATTTACACAAAAACGACCTTTCCGAGGATTTGAAAGATCGGGCTGAAAGATTGGACAAGTTCTTGATCGCTCACTGGTCACCCAACAATCTCCATGTGTGTTAAGGAACCTTAACCCATTTATGACGAGTGGATTCTTCACTATGATTCTTTGGACCGGTCCATTTCCAGTAAAAGGGGTGTCTGGTTAGTTTTTATTGTTACCACGGTTTACAGAGATTCCTGTACTTAATGCAAACAGTGTAGACCGTGGCGTCTGCGGCGTCTGATCTGGGTCTACATTGTTTGCCAATGTCCCTTATATGGGACGCTAGACATAGATGGATTAGATAAGTAGAGAAAACCTCCAATAAACTAGTTGCTTAAGACAGACGCTTGCTTAATACAGGTGCAATTCAACTTTTCCTTTTATGGGACCTGAAAAATTGGCTTTTAAATACAGGTGTTTGTTTAATACAGATGGCCTTTAAAGATTAGGCTGACTGTATATCGTGAACCAGTTCATCTCATTTCGCCAAATATTACGTGAACCATCTAGCCATAAGTTCAACTAATCTTTCTTATGTTCGTTTTCTAATAACAGGTCTTTTGTCGCCTATTTGTACTTTAATTGACAAACAGTGCATTTCATGAGATCAGAAGTAAATATTTGCAGTGTAATTGATTGCAATGATTACGTTTGTCAAGTCTTAGAGGAGTGATGTGCCTAATGGCCTCATACAAGTATAGTCGACTCTCGTTATCTCGAATTCCAAGGGACTCTCCGAAACACTACGAGATATCCGTACCTCGACATATCAGTGTTGCGGAAGCGAGGAAAAAAATCGAACAACCACATTTAACAAATGAATATGTAATTTGACTCCTGAAGTTATTGATATATTTAAAATATTGTGGAAAAGAGGAGAAATTGCTCCTCAGGAGCAATTTCTCCTTTTTTCCACAATATTTTGTTACCTGTTCTTAGATTGCCATGTTAAAACAGGGACCAGAATTTCACTTCGATATAAGCGGTAATTCGAGATAAGCGAAGTCGAGATAACGAAGGTCAACTGTATATTGCTGGGACACATGGATCTGGACGAGACATTTTCAATATGGGCCAAGATCAACCGGCTTTCCCGAAATTGCATGTTTTGGCTCAAGTTTATAGACTGACGATAAAGTCAAATCAAAGTACTGGCAGCACTAGTGGGTCGATTGTCTCTGAGTGTTGGCTGGGAAAATGGTCCTGATCTGGGACTAAAGTCTGTTCCATTTAACCCTTAATGTCTTATAACTTAGGCAAACAGTGCAGACCCTGATCAGACGCCGCGTTCTGCGGCGTCTGATCTGGGTCTGCACTGTTTGCCACTGTCTCAGTCCAGGTTTTACAGATAACCCTCTTTACAAGGCACTCTGACGTCACAGTGAGACAAGAATAGCGCGACTATGAATAACCATTACCAACGCGCGATATGATTCCATTGGTCAATGATAATCACGTGAACAAAAACCTTAAGGATATTTTAGTGTATGATGTATACTTTGGCTCGATTGTAAACAACAGACCCCAAAACAAGAGACAACTGTGTCACATTGTAATGCTTAGGTTGATATCTTTACACCAGTCGCCATTACAACAGTCATATTGAGCCGGGCTCCATAGCGCAATCGGTATCGCTTCAGATTGCAGATCAAGGGATTGCAAGTCCGAACCACATGTGGCTCGGCCACATAACATCCGTGGAAATTGATCATGTAATAATTTCTACGGTCATCCCCCCTCCGCCCCATTTTCTGCTGATTCAAAAAAGGGCAGTTGTCAGTTACTCGCGAAAGTATGTGTATAAGTACTGGTTAATCGCTTAGAGGACTAAGCCTGTCTAGCAAAAGTGTGAGCAGGCTAAATGACTGGCTCGACATGACCTTAACAGTGTTGACTGGGCCGTAAAACTTCATCTCAAACAAACAAACAAACAAACAAAACAAAACAGTCATATTGATATTACGTCTAAAATTTTAGTTACTGTGAATACGAGTCAACTTTATTACTTGCATAACAACCCTCATATTACAATTCACGAGCCATACAGTTTCATTACTTGCATAACAACCCCCATATTACAGATCACGGATTTACCGTATTTACTCTAAATATTCAGACAGATAGGCCTAAGCAAACAATGCAGATCCAGATCAGACGCCGCAGAATGCGGCGTCTGATCAGGGTCTACACTGTTTGCCGCTCATCCAGCATTTTTAGACAATCAACAATAGTGAAATGGACTTGTTCAAATTTTAGAACAAGTATGATCAAGAATTAATAATAATGCCCGAATAATCGGGGTGAATACGGTAATTCGTGTCAAAATTCTGACTGGAGTCCTCTCTTTGGCTCTTTATATTACAAACTTTAAAATCTAAAGGCAAATAAAGTATAGGAATAAATAAACAGGTATATCCAAATAAATACTGAGAAATATTCGAATTTTATTACTCTCCGAGTAGTTATATAGCGTTACCCCCTCACCCTCTCCCTTTCCCGGTCGCGAAATATTTGCGTTGACGCGGTATCCAAAAATGTGAAGCCGGCAGTTAGAATAAAAAACTGTATGTACAGCGGTAATTCAGTGAACCCTCGTTACAACGGCAACATTTGTTCCCTAAGATATTGCCATTAAAATGAATTTGCAAAGAATTTGTAAAGAATTCTAAATGAGCAGCATGATATGCAACAAATGCCATGTTTTATTCTTATTTCTTTATAGAACGTATGTTTTGGGTGTTTGTTACTCGGTGAGGCGATTCAAACAAATATCAAAAAACGTACGCTGCCTAAAGTTTTGAATAATTCTTGCATCATTGCTGATTAACTGTCATCTCTTGAGAGAGAGTTTCCGTGCTAGTCTAATCGTCAGTATTGTCGTTGTATCGAGTGTCGGTATAATGAGGGTTGACTGTACATATTCACATGTCATACAAAAATATTACATGTACACATGTTAATATACTGTAAAATAAATAAATAAAAATATATATCTAAAAGGATGCCTTTACGGTTGTTATCCTGTGAGATGAATTCATTGATGCAAAACTATGGAGCGTCCGTGGACTGCGATGGTAAAAAACCAGTCTGTATATCTACGCAGTCTTGTGTTGAGGTTTTACGGCCCAGTCAACCCAATGGGGTCATGTCGAGCGCGGTCAGTTTACCTAACCACACGTTTACTGGCCCCTGTCCTGGTATTTAAAATTTACTATACTTACTCCAGGTATTCGGACAAAAAGGGCTGAGCAAACAGCTTTGACCCAGAGCAGACGCCGCAGAACACGGCTTCTGATCTGGGTCTACACTGTTTGCCACTCAGCAATTTTTGGACACTGAACCGTGGTGTAAAATTGGACTTGTTCAAATCTTTGAAAAAAAAAAAAAAAAAAAAAAAAAAATAGGATCGTAATAATAGTACATGAACTTGTAGGCTTGCTCTGGTACTGTATCATATAGGTATTATATATTTTAACATGTTCACAGACAGCTCACAATCACGGAATTTAGTTTACGACCTGCCAAGATTGTTTAATTTATATTTAAAGTTTCATTGGGAAAGGAACTCTATAAGCACTAAGCTTCCGTTCCAATCCTATAAATTATAATTATATGTATATATGTATTCCATGTCATAGAGAAATTGTGAAATAAATATGTTTAAACAAAAGAGGATTAGGAATAAGCTGTTCGAATACTCAAGGTAAATACGGTAATCCATGCCGAAATTTTGACTGGAGTTCTTTCTTTGGCTTTTTTGCATAACAAAACCATGCCTATATAATTTTGACCCCCTTAAACCCAACTTTTAAATAGTGAAACTGGGGTTTACAGGGGTGTACATTATTTGTCTTATTTCTGCTCAAAAACATAGATTGTGGGTACTCTTTAGAACCGCCTCGCCGAGGCGGTTCTAACGAGTACCAACAATCTATGTTTTGAGCAGAAATATAAAAACTAAATCAGAATTTTTATCTAAAAACGTTCAGTTTTTGGTAGTGAAAATTTCAATGTATTTGAATATGCGCGTTTCCGAAATGACTAGCTTTTAGAAAAAAAAATCTCAATGCATTAAATCAAAGAAAAAAATAAACAGAAATATTCGAATAAGTATTGAGAAATATTCCGAATTAATGTTAAACTCCGAATATTGTTAGCGAGCGTTTCTCCCTCTCCCTTCCCAGCTGCATTTGCGTTTAAGCGCAGTCAAAGCTGTGTTGCCGACAGTTAGAACAAAATAAAACAAAAAATTGTATATAGACGTTGCAAATTAACGGTAATCAAAATCACACTGGAACAAAGCAAAAAATGACACGAGTCACACAGAAGGGTCCTTACAACAGTCGAAACAGCGAAGACCCTGATCAGTCTGATATTCGTGTAATCTGATCAGAGATCTCGCTTACCTTCAGAAGGGTCGGAATTTTAGCTGGCGAAAGCGAAAGTAAAATTCAGATTGCGCGGATGCCATCTAATCTCGGCCTTGGCTTTTCACAATGCGTGAAAATGTTCCTTACTGAATGACACGCCCCTATTATTTTGAACAAGCTGTTCGAGTGTGTGCGTAGATTTATTTAAATATTGATATATACCATCTAGAACATTAAAGCTCGCATGCTGGGTAAAAATTTCAGCAGACGACATTTTGAAATAGTTTTTCTAACTTTTACCAGAAAATAGGCTTTGACTTTTCATGCAATTTGTCTCCGGGGGAGACAATTTGCATGAAAAGTCAAAACCTGTTTTCTGGGAAAAAAACAAAAAACAAAAAAAATATCGCCGATTTGTCGTCTGTTGAATCGGACAGAGAGTGTTAAAGGCTAAATGGGAAATAATAGCTACAAAATGTTACCTTAAAGAAGGAATTGATTCTGTATGGCTTACAACAGATATTTTCCCCACTTATAATGAAGTAATATGCATGAAATCAAACAATTAATAAGAAGTATCTATTTAGAATTTGAGAACTGCTTTAATGCACGGTACAATGAATTTGCAGTTACCGTTCCCGGTTGCGCAACATAGAAATGGTCCCATATCGCGTTATTGGGCAACGAAGGTCCAGACCAGTCGGCGCATGCGCGCAATGTTATCAGGCCCCTGTATACCCACTTAGAGAATCAAGCGACATCATAGACTGTATTGACGAACAGAGAAAGTCCTGAACAGCCTGCGCGCATGCGCAGGCTGATCAGGACCATTCCTGTTCGCATACGATATCAGAGCCATTTTCTTATTTTAAATATCAAATCGATCCGAGTCATGGGAAAAAAGTCGTTATAGCATATGCGAAGAGTAGAGGATCGGACAAGCCTGCATAACCCCACAGTCTCGCCAGTAACTATGCTATTCGCACACGCTAGCGGTTGGCAAAGGGGACATGTAAGCCATAGAAATATAACATATGGCATGCGCTTTGAAACATTGGTTCCACCGAAAGTCCGTAGAGCATTTTTCTTGCGATTCCGCACAAATTATCCATGGTACACCAGTCCACCTGTTGCAATCCGGTTATAATGACTCCTTTTATCAGTTTTCGGATAATTAAGCTGTATTACTAATATTTCAACACTTTCTGTAACAGTTGATAAAATATAGATAGCCGTTAGTGACAGCTATCCGAGTTTCCTTGTTTTCCTGAAAAATAGCAGGGAACATATGTTTGGCAATTATAATTGTTTTCAGCCAACTGGAAAAAATGATACTCCTACGTAACGCAGCGCAGAATTTTGCTTTTATTTCGTATTAAACTTTGCATTTTATCATGTAATTTTTTTTTTTTTTTAGTTTTTGCTCTGACGCCATCATCTATAGTAAAACTTCAATGGCTCGAACACCGATAGCTCGTTTACCCCCAGAGGTGGGGTGGTGGTACTCTGAATTTTGCCTGCTACATAGGCTGGGACTATTTTTTTTTTTTTTTTTTTTTTTTTTAGATTTCTGAATTTTAATATTTTGTTTGAATTTTGGGAAAAAATTTGCTAAATTTTGGGGTATTGACCATTTGCAGGTTTTTTTTTGGTCACTTTCAAAACTGACTATTTTTTTGGTCTATCAAAATTCTCGGTATTTTGAGGGTACTGCAAGAATCGGGGTTAGAACCATCTGTTGAACTGATAGTTGTTTTTATTTAGTTTTAACAGCTCTATTTCTGCTGTGCATCAGGTCAATGCCATTAAAGTAAAAACGGAGCTACTATTGGAAACTGTTTAAAGCACTTATATTACTAATACAATCATTATACAGGAATAATAAATGAAACCACACTTTTATAAAAAGAAAGCAATGGGAATATTTTTTTGGGTATGCTAATATCTGCAGATATTTTATTTGGGTATGTCTGATACATAAATATATTTTTTGGGGGTTAACACTAGATGCTGGGGCCTTGCAGACACATTTCAGAGAACCCCACTTGGGCGTTTACCGTGGCTGATTCGAATTTTACCGTGGATAATTTGAGATCCAAGGAGATTCTTCCGATAGCTCGTTTACCGTGGCTGATGGGAAACCCCAGAAAATTATTCTTTAGATCAAGAAAATTATTTAAGGCTATTTAGGGTATCTTTCTTAATTTGTCTTGGAAATGTGTCAGGTGTACTCATTAGAATCGCCTCATCAAGGAGATTCTAATGGGTACACTCAGCATACCGTTATTTTATGGAAGATCGAAAAGACATAACTAATTAATCCCCATTTGCCTCCTGACCTGGCACTATGGCTGACCCTCAGGGGCCCGAACTACCCATGTCCAGAACAAATTGCATGGTAATAAAGATTTTCGAGCATTTGAAGTTCGACTGTGTGTGGTCCAGGAAGAGACGCAGAGAAAAATATATATCCTCTTACGTGGTTAGGGCGTTGAAACGGAGAAATTTGAAACGGAGAAATTTCCTTGTTTTTTTTTGGCTTGTTTTTTTTTTAACTCTTGTCATGCTGAATAAATTAAGATGCCACGCCCATTTCTAATTGTCAGCCAATCACATTACTTAATCCAAATTATGGATTCAAATTCACATACTGAATGGCAAACAGTGCAGATATAGATCAGTTGGCTTCTTCAGAAGCCAACTGATCTGTATCTACACTGTTTGCAAAGGTAGGGCATATCTGGGTTCAGCAGGACAAGGGTTAATTTTGCTGGTTTGTAGGAAGAAACCAGATACGTTTCTATAATTATTTCTGTAATAATTTCATGAAGTCCATGTTATACACATTTCAGACTTGTTTCCATGGAAACTGTGGATAAATTATCTAAAATTTGGATGGTATGTATCCTTATTATTCGCAATCTTACTCTTTACCTCATACTTCTAAAATTTAAGCAAGTACATTTTTCTATAGTCCTGTAATTGGGTCTAAAATTGCTGCATACGTGGCAAACAATGGAGGCCCAGACATTGTTATGTGGCGTCTGATCTTGGTCTGCACTGTCTTCTCAAGCCTGTCAGTCCGAATAATTAGAGTGCGTACATTTTAGTGAATCGACCCCACCCCCACAGATATTTTTTTAACCCCGTTTTAAGTAATCTTTGATCCACCTCTTGGTAGATTAACGCAGGAGCTGTCTGATGAATATATATTTTTCTGTGGCAATAGAATTATTTTGCTGCGTGCATTTTTGCATGAACGTTTTCATGTTGGTGCTCCTGACAGACGCGGCTTATCTGGGTCTGCATTGTCTTCTCAAACCTGTCTGTCCGTATAATTAGAGTACGTACATTTTAGTGACTCGATCTCACCCTACAGAGATGTTTAACCCCGTTTTTAAATAATCTGGATCCACCTCTTAGTAGATTACCACAGGAGCTGTCTAATTTTTCTGTGGTAGGAGATGACTTTTATTGCATGCATTTTTGCATGAACTTTTTCATGTTTGGGCTCATTAGTTCGTTCGTCTGTCATTACTGACAATGACCAATCCTAATCAACTTTGTGATGTGTTATTATTTGTGTGTTCTAAGATGGCTGATGAGACCAATCTTAGCTCTAAACGGCCTGTTGCAGATAGAACAAGGGAGGTCTGAGGAAGAAAGCTCTGTTGGTGATGCCTCAGCTCTGGCTTTCCGCTGTGCACGTTTCTGCTCGGCTTCGATGATTCTTTTTGCTTCGTATTCACCAGCACCCCTTCTTATGAGGCCTCGCCACTTTGTTCGATCCTGTGCAATTTGTTCCCACGACTGTGTTGGTATGTTGAAATCTTTAAGGAAGGCTTTGAGGGTGTCCTTGTATCGCTTCTTCTGACCACATTGGGAGCGTTTTCCTACTTGAAGTTCTCCATAGAGGATTTTCTTTGGCAAACGTTCATCAGGCATTCTGGTAACATGGCCTGTCAATCTTAACTGTGCCAATTTCAGAAGAGTATGTACACTCTGCATCCCTGCCCTTTTCAGGACTTCTGTGTCTGGAATCCTGTCTTGCCACTTGATCTTTAGAAGTTTTCTAAGACAGCTTGTATGGAAATGGTTCAGTCTTTTGGCATGCCGTTGGTAAGCTGTCCAAGTTTCGCGTGCGTATAATAGTGTTGGCAGCACTACCGATCTATATACTTTCAGCTTTGCGTCAAGTCTGATTCCACTTCGGTCTCAAATACTTCCACGTAGCTGGCCAAATGCTGCACTAGCTTTGGCAATTCTTCATGTTTGGGCTCAATAGAATGATTCACTAAAGTACGTGTGGCATAAAAATAAACATACAATAAAATAAAATAAATAAATAAAGAATATGTCACCTGATGTTATAATTATTATAGTCATAACCATTTACAAACGGGACAGCTACTACTACTACTACTACTACTACTACTACTGTTAATGTTATCATTATCATCATTATTAGTGTCATTTTATTAGTAGTTACATTATAAAGTTGTCAGCCATGTAATAACTAAATGAACATTGTTGGGCTAGATAATAATAGTTTCAAGAAATTTTCTGAATAGTTTTAGTATGACTAAAAAAATGTGAGCAGCCTCTGATGTGTTAAATTAATGACAATGAAATTGATTAATGACAAGTTAATCTTTCATACCAGTTATCCGGGGATTTTGTGTCATTTTATACGTTAAGTACCAATATCGTTACTTCTTAATGAACCGAAATGTGAGAAAACGTACCTTTCGGCATATGCACCCAACGAAAACGCTAATCAGCCTGCGCAGGCTGATCAGAGTCTTCGTTGGCCGCATGAAGAAACCTTGTATCATTGGCTATCCAACATGAGCGCAGGAAGTGCGCAGGCTGATCAGAATCTTCGCTGCGAGTACATATCCCAAGGTGCATTTCCTTACGTTGCGGCTCGAATATATCACGCGATCATATCAGATACAATTAATTGAAAGAAACTGTCAGGAAAGTGGTGAAATAGGGAAACATTTACTTTATAACAGTTTATAGAGTTTCATGTATATTTATTGTGGGTAATGAGACGAATGAAGGTGATAAAATACAATTTAATTATTTGACAAATGTTGCTTTAATACACAATTTATTAAGTTGACAAACACCAAATAATCTCATAGGTTTCTGTGTACTTTTTAGGTTTCCTTTTAAGTTTTATCATGGCATTTATTATGTAATGTGTGCCCCACGACCCCAAATAATAGTTTGTGAAAACAGGAATATGCAAAGGTTTACATTATGAGGTGGATTTTCAGAATCATGCTATTTATAAACCAGCTTTTCAACGTGTGTGTGTGTGTTTTTTTTTTTTTTTTTTTGTTTTTTTTTTTACAACTAGTAACCTTTTTTTTTGCTGCATAAATCTGTCTTATTTTGCATCGTAACCCAATGTTCCTTATTTCCCATATTACATTGTTACATTAACCTAGAAAAGAGGGATAACAAGGTAAGTATTTTTTCTTATGGTTTCTCCAAAAGCATATTTTGGTGACTCATTACAAGCGCCTCGAAGAGGTTTAATCGTAGATGGTCATGGCGGCCAACATGGCCGCCATAACCATATAAGAAGAAACCTCTTAGAGTCGCTTGTAATGAGATGACGCTAGTTTCCAATATTACTTTTCACAAACTTGAAGGAACTTATTCCAAAGAGGCCTTCTGTACAACTTGAGCTCAATCCTCCTCGCAGTTTCAGAGGAGATGATTTTATAGATTTAACATAAATGGTCATGAGGACCATCTTGGACGTGAGTTTACCAATAATTTGGGCAAATCATTTAAGGTCATCTCTCAAGGATATACAGTTTGAGCTAGATCCGCCTTGCGATTTCCGAAATATCATCTAAATGTTTTACCTTTTACCGGTTCTCAGTATTTTTCACAGACTTAAATGGTCTTGTCTCAAGAAAGTTTAATATACAGTTTGACTTCAATCGACGAAAAAGTTTCGGAGAAGGAATGACTAACAGGTTTTACCTTATATGATATTAATTCTACCTTATAAGTTACATAGTCATGCCGGTTTCCAATATTTTCCACAGATTTAAGAGATCTTGTCCAAAGAATATGCAATTAAGTAAGAAGTTTCGGAGAAGGAATCCCTTAAATCTTTTACTTTAGTATACGACATGGGAGCTATCTAAGATGCCGGTTCGCCACATGTTTCACAAACACGAACCTAAGGTTACTTCATATGCAGTTTTAGCTAAATCGGACAACCGGTTTCGGGAGAAAAGGTTCTTTAAATGTTTAATTTCAAAAAAGGACAAAGCGTCCATCTTGGATGTTGGTCCCCCATAAATAAAAACGTAAATGACTCGAACACCGATGACTCATTTACCTTGGCTGATTCGAACTCGTTTGAGTTTTTAAGAAATTCTTTCGGTAGCTCAAGAAAACAAATGCAGTCGATTCTCGTTATCCCGAAGTCCAAGAGACTCTCCAAAATACTTCGAAATATCCGTATCTCGACATATCAGATTTGCAGAATTGGAGGGAAAAATAAATCGCACAACTACATTTCGCAAATGAACATGTAATTTGACTCCTGAAATTCGAGATATATTGAAACTACTGTAGAAAAGAGGAGAAATTGCTCCCAAGTCTCCTCTTTTCCACAACATTTTGTTACCGGTTGTTAGATTTCCATGTTTAAACAGGGACCAGATTTTCACTTCGAGATAAGCGGTTATTCGCAATAGTGGTCTGAGAAAATCGATTATGGGAAAACCCCGCTGCATTTTAAATTTATTAAATTTTAGACGGAATGAAAGACATTCTACCGTGGGCATTTTTTTTTAAAAGTGTGTGGGTGCAAAGTTATTAAGACTTGAAAATATTCATTTTTTTAGAGTTTTGAATCATTCTGTATTGCCCAGTCGGGCAATGCTTAAAAACAAGCATTGCCGGATCGGGCAATGGCTAAATCAAGCATTGCCCGATCGGGCAATATAGAATGACTGGGCAACAAAAATGGCAGACCAGAAGAGAGGGATGTTTACGAGAGAATGTGGGACTGTATTCAAACATACCTAGTGGGGGCTTGCTAATGATGGCAGTAGTATAGGCTATACTACTGGGCCCAGTTGTTCAAAGCTAACGACGTCATTAGTTAACGATTCGTTAAAATTTACATCGAGTGATACGCAAATATGCTGAAATTTTTTGCTGAAAAAATGTGAGTAGCTTTTGCAGTGCAAAAGCTACTCACATTTTTTCAGCAAAAAATATCAGAATATTGTACATTGAATTCGCTAAAACAGTTAACGAAATGACCCTTAACGAGCTCGTTAAGCTAACGACGCTTTGAACAACTGGGCCCTGATGGCTATGTTTGTAGTGTGTGTCATTAGCATCTTCATAATACACGCTGTTCCCAGATCGAACTTGTTCTAATTTATCCCAGAAGTTTTTGTAGTTAAACCAATTTCTAGGATGGACTGCAGGATTAAACTGGGCATAAGATGGATTGTCCAAAGTGAGTGCACAAACAGAAGTCACAATAGTTCATTTTGCCTTATTATATGTTTTATAGACAAATATTTAGTAATGGCTTGATCATTATCAAAAGCCACGATGCAATCAGATGATGGAAACTGGATCTGTTTCGAGCTTTCAGATGTCAACTAGGATGCTAATGTTTGATGACCCAGCTGGTCCCATTTAATTATTTTTAAATCAGCACAGGACCTAATTTGTGAAGCCTGATAACCTAATAAATTAACACAGAAAGACAGAGGTGCAATTAATTAAGGGCTGTTTACACGGGCTGTCTTGACATACAGTTTTTAGACCTATATGTCAAAACATGTGTATAAACACTGCTATTTCTTAGTTTAATGACCCAAGCGTCTTAGACCTGTGGAATAGAACATGTTCTATTTGCTATGTCTAAGACATAGAGAACCTGGCAGAATCAGCCAATCAGAACTGGTTCCTTTGAGGTTATTGCCCAGGTTAATGGTTTCTTTGGGAAAAAGCAAGGTCACTCTGTTCCAAATACCTCCTAATTATTTGCAACAAAGAGAAACAACAAAAATGCCAGCAAAAGAAAACGTTTCTTTCACCAAGGTTCAGAGTTAAAGGCTATGTGAGGTCTCTGCAGGAGTGATTGATTCACGCATGTTTGTATCCTGTCTTTGACTAAATGGAGTTACTTTTGTAAGAAATTCGTCAAAGTCTTGTTTGTCCATTCCTATAAAATTTCTAAAGCTTTGTTTATCTTCAAAAGCAAGCTCTTTCATTAAAGCATGGTGTACTCCAAACTGTCTTCTCCTATGTATCCATGCACTGGCCCATCGCCTCGGTCTCCTCCTGTCACGCAGAATTCTCAGTACTGCACTAGCAATTATTATCAAACACAAAGAAATTGCAATATTCATTGTCATCTTCCATTTTGCACAACTTTATTTAACACTATATGATAGCGGGAAATAAAAACATGCAGGACAAAAACATACCGTGTAAACATAAAAAGACATGCAGGTCTGAAACATGCATGTCTTACACATACATGTCAAGACAGCCCATGTAAACACCTCTTAAGGATGGAGTGTTGCAATGATGCATGTGTTCAATAACTGTGCATTTGTTTAACTTCAGTTTCGGATCCCTCTCATTACCATAAGAAACTCCATCAACGAAGGAAAGTCAAACTTTGTTTCTCAAGAGTTAAAGATTTCTACACTGGGTTGTTTTGAGACCTCAATATCTTTTTAATAGTTATTTATTTCTGTACAGTCTTTTGACACTAATTCACATTCTTGTTTGCCAAGTTCATAGGCCTACTTTTGACGTCCTTTTACAGACAAGTCTGAAAAAAAAAGTTTCAGAAAATAAAATTTGATGTGCTAAAGGAATCTTGGAAGCATGTAAGGTTCACATGGGTACCTAGTGAAGACTGCCAGAGCAGCTAAAATTTGGATATTGTCCACAGATTTTATGTGAATACTTCATTAGCTCACATATTTATTCCATTAAGTTGCAGTTCAAATGCCCCAAGATGATATTCTTTATTTCGAAACTTTAAACCACTTACTCAAAATTGTGTCAGAACAGATTAATAGTACACCTTAGGAGAAACTTTGCAATAATACAGTCGAACTTCAATGGCTCGAACAACTTTGGGACCATAGAAAACTGTTCGAGACATGGGTAGTACGAGCCAATGAGGGTTAATCATGGTGCCAGGTCAGGAAGCAAAAATCGATAATTTAGGGATTTTTTTTCCATTTTCTTCACAATAATTGTATGTTGAGTGTACTCATTAGAATCGCCTCGATGAGGCGATTCTAATGAGTACACACAATATACAATTTCATGATAAAAATGAAAAAATCGCTAAATGTTTGTTTTCTTGAGCTATCAGAAGAATTTCGTAGGGACTCAAAAATGAGTTCGAATTAGCCGTGGTAAACGAGCCATCGGTGTTCGAGCTACTGAGGTTCGACTGTATAATTATACAGTATACAAATGGTGCATTCTATAACCCAGACTCACACGGAGCATCATTTACGGGTTTCAAGGTGTTCTCGAGTCTTTCTACAGTGAACCCTCGTTACAACGACAGCATTTGTTCCCAAAGACGTTGCCATTATAATGGATTTGCTGTTGTAAAGAATCTTTAACGGACAGAATGATAGGTAAAAAAGACCTTGTTTTATTATTTCCTCATAGAACACATGTTTAGGATATTTGTTAGAATCGCCTCTCTGAGGCGATTCTAACAAATACCCAAAACACATGTTGCTTGAAGATTTTATGCAATGTTTTTGCATAATTTCTCATTAACCGTCACCTCTTGAGCAAAGGTTTCGTAACATTCAAATTGTCAATACAAGGAATTTTGTCGTTGTATCGGGTGTCGGTATAAAGAGGGTTGATTGTATAATTCCAAACATGTACAGCCCAACCAGATAAACAGAACTTGTAAATTTTCCTACGAGAATATTCAAGAATAGAAAAAGTGTACATTGGTATGTGTAGAACAACAATATTCTTAAGCAACGAGAACGATAAGAGAGAGAGAGAGAGAGAGAGAGAGAGAGAGAGAGAGAGAGAGAGAGAGAGAGATAAAATCAAGATTGAGCACATTATTCATTACGAAAACACTCCTATTCAAATACAACCAAAAAAATGAAAATTTTCAGATAAAAATTCGGATATTACTCATACTTCTGGTCAAAACATATATTGTGGGTACTCGTTAGAACCGCCTCGGCGAGGCGGTTCTAACGAGTACCCACAATCTATATTTTGGGCAGAAATAAGAAAAATAGTGTATACCCCTGTAACCCCCAGTTTTACTATATAGCGGGGTTTAAGGGGGTCAATATTATATGGGCATACTTTCGTGATGTTAGAGAGAGAGAGAGAGAGAGAGAGAGAGAGAGAGAGAGAGAGAGAGAGAGAGAGAGAGAGAGAGAGGGAGAACAATATCTTGAAAGCATGAAATATCATCAGACACACTTCTGGCAACACAACAGAGTGAATAATCAGTAGATATATCTTTTTACCCTGCACAAGATCATCAAGAAACGGCTCTGTCTGTGTTTCTTCTTCACTTACAGTCGACAAAGTCTGTGAAGAAGCTTCACTTGTTGATGACATCAATCTTTTACCACAGTGAAAACATTTTACCTTCACATATGGTACACAGTTCCCACAGTATGAAGTTTTTAGATTTTTGTTACTCAGATAGTTAAATCTATCTATATGAACAATATCAAGTCTGTGTAAAATGTCTTTTGGAATGTGCGTCCTTGACTTCCAGACACCCATCATTGAGAAGCCCCCACTGGGTATGTTTGAATACAATCCCACATTCTCTCGTAAACCTCCCTCCCTTTTGGTCTGCCACTTTTGTTGCCCAGTCATTCTATATTGCCCAATCGGGCAAAGCTTGACTTAACCATTGCCCGATCGGGCAATGCTTGTTTTTAAGCATTGCCTGATTGGGCAATACAGAATGATTCAAAACTCTAAAAAAATGCATATCCTCAAGTAATTATAACTTTGCACCCACACAATTAAAAAAAATGCCAAGTAGGATTTTAGAAAATTCAACAATCTTTCATTCTGTCTAAAAAATAATCAACACAAATGCAGCGTGGTTTTCATTTGTAGCGTGGTTTTCCCAAAATCAATTTTCTCAGAACACTACCAAAATAAGCATGTTTATTGCTCGATCAGGCAATAAATTCACAAAATTGCCAGATAGGGCAATGAAAACAACCTATTGCCCAATCGGGCAATCTCCTCCACTGTTGCTTCCGCAAATCACATACATTGTATGTGCTACATGTGTTGAAGTCAGTACGGTAAAAAAATCTATCCCAGTGGGCACACAACGTTAAAATGACGTCGTATCAACGTGGTCACGTCGCGTCGACGTTGGTACGACGTCATTTTGATGTTGTGTGCCTACTGGGTATAATAACCTTTTCCTGATAATTAATTCCCCTCTTATTACTGTGGTAGTTGCCTTATTCTATTGTTACATACCGTATTGAGGAAAAGCGATAAACATTCTGAGAAAGGTAACCCTCTGAAATGACTTTCGCCTCCCTTCTGAAAAGGGTCTGCTCCAAAATTAAATAATTTGGGAGCAAATTCATTCCTTTTAGAGAAGACCGCTTTCAGAAGTGGCTACATACCCATGAAAAAAAAGAGGGAAAATTTATCAAACCCTTTGAACTCTTTACCGTATTTGTCCTAAAATGTGAACAAGTCTATTTTATTACTACAGGCGAACTTCACTGGTTAGAACATCTTTGGGACCATGGAAATCTGTTCGAGGTATGGGTAGTTTGAGCAACTGAGGGTTAATCATAGCGCCAGGTCAGGAGGCAAATGGGGATAATCTAGGAATGTCTTTTCCATCTTCTATTGAATAATGGTATGTTGAGTGTACTCGTCGAGATCGATGAGACGATTCTAATGAGTACACACAACATATAATTTCATGATATAATAAGAAAACTTCCTTAAAATATCCCTAGACATGTTTTCTTGCGCTGTCGGAAGAATTTCCTAGGAACTCAAAAACGAGTTCGAATCATCCGCGGTAAAGGAGTTAACCGTGTTCGAGCCATTGAGGTTTTACTGTATTTGATGTATCTAAAAGCTGCTAGATGAGTGACAAATAGTGTAGATTTTGCAGCGTCTGATCTGTGTCTACACTCTTGGCCCAGGCCTATCTATTCGAATACTTAGGACAATTACGGTAATTTTATGGACTCTCTCGTTCAGTACCCTGTACAAAATATAATATAACTTGGTCTTCATTGCTGTACGTTAATTATACAGATCGCCAAATATGCTTCAGAAATCGTTCATATTTGGAAAATCTACATCAAAATATCATAATTCAAAGATTTTGATAATTTGATAAGCTGTGTTTCACCATGGAACGAATTGAATTGTGCCGATGGATTTTCTATAATTCTTTGTTATCTAGGAGATCTTAATGTTAAGAAAACACAAATATTACCACTAAATCTCACCATTTAACATTTAACACTCTATTGGCAAATTTAGCAGACGACAAATTGGTAATATTTTTCTTATTTTTCCCAGAAAATAGGTTTTGACATTTCATGCAAATTGTCTCCACAGGAGACAAATGCATGAAATGTCAAAATTCATTTTCTGGGAAAAAGTCAGAAAAAAAAATCACAATGTCGACTGCTGAAGTATTTACCCAACATTCAGAGGGTTACCGAATTTTTAAGTAAACTATCTCTAAATGCGACAGAACAGTCATAGTAATTTTGATAAAATAACTTGCAATATCAAAATATCTTTGCATTTATCATTTATCTATATATCTCTTATGAAGAATTATTCCATCTTTAAAAATACGGGTGATGAAGGATTGCAGTTGTAATGCGTTTTATCTGTAAATTTTGTTACTAATATATATTTATTTCAAAAGCAAGCTACACTCTTCAAAGAAATCATGTAGATTATTATCATATATATCTAGAAAATTAGGATAAATGCATTTCTTAGTGTGACATAAATCAAAGAAATTGCCTTTAACAGAAGTCAATATAGAGCATTGCGAAGTTGGATGTTCAGTTGGGATATTCAGTTCAAACATCCATTATTCAAGTTTTTTAGTCGATTGTTTGCAATCGAGCCATAGTATACAAATGCCAAAATTCCTTAAGGTAGTTGTTCACGTGATTATCATTAACCAATGTAATTAAACCGCGCGTTACACGAAATCCAGGCCACGGTTATTTATAGCCGCGCTATTGTTGTCACGGTGACGTCAGAGCGCTGTTGATAGAGGTTTATCTGTAAAACCTGGACTGGGACATTTGGGACACTGACTAACAGTGCAGACCCAGATCAGACGCCGCAGAACGAGGTGTCTGATCAGGGTCTGTACTGTTTACTTAAATTACAGGAAGTTAAGGGTTAAAAGAAACAGTATTAAGCCCACGTTCAGGACCATTTTCCCAGCCTACACTCAGAGACAATCGACCCACCATAGCTGTCAGTGCTTTGATTGAGGTCGGTAATTCAAGCAAATTAAGTAACATTAACGCATAAAGCGGCAGTCAAGTTTGCAGCAGATGTTTTATTATTTTATTTATTTATTTATTTATTTACTTATTTTTAAGTAAATGAAGCTTGACAATTCATTAAGTTTGCAAAAATCATCGGGAACTGAATTTGCCTAACAGACGATTCACATGAAACATTGTCTTTTTTTTCTGGAAAATAGCAAAAGCAATTTTAAAATGTCGTCTGTTGCAAATTCACTTATCGCCTTATTAACTCTTTCATTGCCACAAGCGATTATGATAGGATTTTGCAAACAGCACAGATCCAAATGAGACTGCTCATAATGAGCCGTCTCATCAGGATCTACGCTGTTTGACATTCAGTCTTTCAACTTTACATTAAACGTCTTACCAATCGATAGTTTGTTAAAAGATAAACAAAGCAGACGACAAATGTAGTCTGAAATTTGGCACCGAAAGAGTTAAGGGTTGATTCTAAATAAGTCGTTTGACTTACAACTGTTTTGCTTTTATTTTCTGTTAATTACTTCGCTATCATTATTATTGTATTTGTATATGTGCAGTATTCTGCATAGGCGTAGCGCACATTATGCTCATTACGCATGTGCGTAACATGCGTAAAAATATCATCACGAAAACATGCCTATATAATATTGACCCCCTTAAACCCTATTTTTGTATAGTAAAACTGGGGTTTACAGGGGTAGAAATTATTTTTCTTATTTCTGTCCCAAAACATAGATTGTGGGTACTCGTTAGAACCGCCTCGCCGAGGCGGTTCTAACGAGTACCCACAATCAATGTTTTGACCAGAAGTATGAGAAATATCTGAATTTTTGTCTGAAAATTTTCATTTTTTGGTGGTTAAAATGTTCAGTATATTTGAATAGGCTTGTTTTCGTAATGTAAAATATTTATTATAAAGTGGTATTAACATAAAATATATTTTTTACCATAGGGGCTTCTCTTAAAGGAAAGAATTTTATCCCTCTGTGTGTGTGTGGTGGGTGGGGGGGGGGGGGGGGGGATTTTCCTGGGTGTGCGTAAAAGTTATTCCGTTTCTGGCCATGCCACTGTCCTGAATAAAACAGTATTAACTAACGCTTTAAATGAATGAAAATTAAATATCTTCAAAATAATCAATTTACGTATTTTATTTTACTGTAATAATCAAAACCTTTAACCACGCAAACCTATTTTTTTTTAAGTTTACTTGATATGTATTATGGGGTGAAGGCCTTTTACTACATAATAAATTCTTGTCATTGTCATTTTCGATGCCTGGATTGTATATCAATAAAACTGCACCTTATTTTTTTATTGAATAGGATGTTGTGGCACAGTTTTGGGGGCGGTGCCACCAGATCTAACATACCATATTTCGGCAATCCGTTTTCCTCAAGTGGCCATTGGGTTTTTCTGTTACTACTAACTTAATAACTATCTAGCAAATAGTTCCCTGCTAACGCTGATAATGCTAAACTCTGCATTCAAACATATAAGCATTATACACTCTGATGCTTATAAATAGCAAATAAATAAATAAATAAAAAAAACAACAACAACAAAAAACAAACAACAACAACAACAACAACAACAACAACAACAACAACAACAACAACAACAACAACAACAACAACAACAACAACAACAACAACAACAACAACAACAACAACAACAACAACAACAACAACAACAACAACAACAACAACAACAACAACAATAACAACAACAACAACAACAACAACAACAACAACAACAACAACAACAACAACAAAACAACAACAAAAAAACAAAAACAAACAACAACAACAAAAAACTTTAAACTTTTCAGACTCGTTCGCAGGGTTGCGCCTGTCTGTCTGTCTATCGTAGGATCTTTTGTTTATTTTTGCCTTTTTTCCACCTTTTTCTTATGTCTAAGACGAAAAGGGTCACAATCACGGAACAAAGCCCCCGCCCCACAGACTTTTTAGAACGCGGTCTGCATTGCTTGCAAGCATTAAACAAAACCTTAACACACCTATACTTACTCCACCAATGCATTACGTATATGCACATAATTATCACGAGCTGGACAAATCTATCACACAAGACCGTAAGACTTGAATGCAGTTCTCTCAACCATTATTTATACTAAAAACCTTATTAATAACCCATATTGTACTTGTAGACAATTAGAATCATCATAACGAAAACACGCATATTAAAATATATTGAAAATTTCACCACAAAAGAAAAAGAAGAAAAAAAAACTGAAAGTTTTCAGATAAAAAAAATTCTGATATTTTTCATATTTCTGCTCAAAACATAGATTGTGGGTATACGTTAGAACCGCCTCGCCTAGGCAGTTCTAATGAGTACCTACAATCTATGTGTGAGTAGAAATAAGAAAATATAGTATACCCCTGTAAACCCCAGTTTTACTATATAAAGGTGGGGTTTAAGGGGGTCAAAATTATATAGGTATGCTTTCGTGATGTCCATCATTTTTTCTTTCAATGCAACAAGTACAAGTTGCTAAGACAACGTTACTTGGTCGTTATACCGTACTGACTCACCCACTCCCTCCTACTTGCACGGGATCCCTGGTGAATCAGTAGCTGTAAACGACATGATTTTCAAGGAAGTTTAGCTCTGGTATCTCTACGAAACGATTTACGTTCATTAATAATGATGTCAAATAACTACACAAGATATTGTGATCTAGAAACCATTAACACAAAGAGGCCTATCGACTACATGCATAAATCCTAGCCGAGACGTTAAGTCACCGGGCTTGGGATTGACTGAGAGGGCCATGGTAACGACATCCATATACTTATACTTTATATTATTATTATTTTCCCCACTATGAGACTGTTGACTCAGGGATACCAAAGAACTAAACGTGATGTCAGCACTTAAGAAGTCCTACGGGAGGTGCAATGATCTTGTCAATTCCTATAATGTGGCTGTTTCCAGACTTATATCTCGAGGGTTGAGCGCAAGACTATAGTAACTCAAACATATTTTTGAAACCCTTGTTTAAGGGCAACTTGGACCCCTTTGTAAACAATGCAAATTTAGGTGCCATTGCTCATACGAGCAATGGCACCTAAATTTTCATTGTTTACAGAAAGAAATGTTGTAATCTTCATAGCGCCTTCATGGTGAGGAGATTAGGTTTGGGGAAAAACAACCATCTGACTTACGCCAGTCTTGCGCTCAACCCTCGATCTGATATTTTGGCCACAGCGAAGCCATAAACAGACTTTCTAAAACCCGGATAATCATTTCCGTATTTTCCGGAAGCTCTGTTCAGGCAGATATAGGCGTGATGGGTAAAGCTTGCTTACCAAGTAATGCTTACTTTCCATGGACACTGATTACACTCCATTTATTTAGGCTCCATGTCTATCTGTCTGAACATTCCTAATTTTGCCTTTGTGTACATCGATTTTATGATTTTCCGGAATGCGATTTTGGTATGTTCACCTCAGGCTCATCTTTATTATCGATATATAAGCTGTCTGGAAGACAGCGTTTCCTGTTAGCTTTCCTGCTATAACGCGTCTAATTTAAATGAAAAAAAAAAAATGCCAAAAAGAAGGAGCAAATTCTCTCCTTTTAAAGGACACCCCTTTCCAGACGGCACTCTACGACATATTTGGGTGCAAAAATCTTCTTAGAGTCTGTAATCGTCTCAAAATATTTTATTATCATTTGATTAAATTAGCAATTTTTATTGTTTAAATTAACAAAAACGAAATCAGAGGGACAGACGGTCAGGCATGTGGGCACCAAATGTAGTAACCGATTTTTCTTCTTTATTAATATAAAAGGTGACAATATATATACTACATAACAACCTCTTTATAACACTATTGTTGGGGTCCATAGCATAAGCCGTGTTAGTTAAACAACAGTGTTATATCCAAACAAAAATGTATAGATTATATTGAAAAATGACCATTTATGGTCATTTTCAATATAATCTAAACAAAAATGTATATATATTGAAAAATGACTATTTATGGTTATTTTTCAATATAATCTATACATTTTTTGGGATCCATCTTTGAACCGTGTTATATCCAAAACCGTGTTATAACCGAACCGTGTTACATGTATAAAGAGGTTGTAGTGTATTACTAACAATAGTAAATAAGCGCGGAGTTCAATATACTTTATACAGATGACCTGAAATGTATTCTCCATTGGCATGATATATATCAATTTGATATAGCACTTTTTCAGCGGTGGCCCAAATGACGAAAAATCCAAATAAATAAAAGAAAGTTTAACAGAAATCATTGACACGACATTGATAGTGTTATCAATTAAATGGTGTCATCAACAATCTCCCACAATTGCCTGCCATTTAGTCTAGAAATATGTGGGAAATTAGATAGGTTAACACTTTGCATGTTAGGTAAAAATTCAGTAAACGACATTTTTGAAATATTTTTCTTACTTTTCTTAGAAAATATACTTTGACATTTCATGCATATTGTCTCCTTCGGAGACAATATGCATGAAATGTCAAAGTCTATTATCTAGAAAAAATCAAGAAAACTTTAATCAATTTGTCGTCTGAATTTGCCCAGAGAGTGGTAAAAAGGTTAAACTCGTAATTATGACGCTTAATTGTTCATAGAAATATAAATGCTTTTTTATGATAAATATAACTTGAAATGGTAAAAGTATATCATTAATAACGATCAACAGTTATCATACTGAATAAATGTCTATAGAATAAATTAACAAAAAAGATCGAATTTATTTAATTTGTAATGGATTCGACAAACATTGAAATAAAATAATTTCAATAAATAGATATGAAAATAATATTCTTAGGGGTTTAATTGTGTTCTCACAAACATCGTTAATTTTCCTTCTTATTTCAATACAGCTCTTAACAAAAATTAACATGTTTTTAATTTTTGAAAAAAAAAAAAAGAAAAAAAAAAAAAAAAAAAAAAAAAAAAAGAAAAAGAAAAAGAAGTTCTGTTTGTCGCAAACTACTATGACATAAATCAGTTTTTCTGTAAATGTATGCGTATTAGCGGTGTGTTCCATTTGCTCTTTGTATAAATGTTACCATCTCAATTTTAACTTTGAAATAGAAAAAATTCTGCAGTTGGCATAAATAAATTTTGTTCTCTTGTAAATGTATGCGTAGTAGCGGCAGTAGTTACTTTTTGTACTATCCTTAATTTGATTTTGAAAAAAAAAAAAAAAAAAAGAAAAGTTCTGCTGGTCGCAAATCACCATGGCATAAATTTTGTTCTCTTGTAAATGTTTGCGTAGGCCTATCAGCGGCGTGTTCTATTTGCTCTTTTTATAAATGTTACTATCCTTATTTTGATTGTGAAACAGAAAAAAAAAGTTCTGCTGGTCGCAAACAACCATGGAATAAATAAATTTATTTCTTGTAAATGTATGCATATTAGCGACGTTTTCCATTTGCTCTTTGTATAAATGTTACTATCTCAATTTTAATTTTGAAAAAGAAAACAAAAAGTTCTGCTGGTCGCAAACAAACATGTCATAAATAAACCAGTTCTCCGGTAAGTGTATGCGTATTAACTCATATTGAGCCGTCTCATCAGGATCTACGCTGTTTGACATTCAGTCTTTCAACATTGCATATTAATTTCTTGTTAATCAATAGTTTGTTGAAAGAACAAAGAGATGACAAACGTAGTCTGAAATTTGGCACCGAAAGAGTAAGCGGCGTGTCCCATTTGCGCTTTGTATGAGCGTTACTATTCTCATTTTAATTTTGAAAAAAAAAACAAACAACAAAACAAACAAAACAAAAACAAAACAAAAAAAAACATAAAAAACAACAACAACAAAACAACAAAACAACAACAACAACAACAAAAACAGCAACAAAAAAACGTTCTGCTGGTCGCAAACAACCATGGCTCAAATAAATCACGTCTCCAGTACGAAAGTGTATGCGTATTATCGGCGCGTTCTATTTGCGCTTTGTATGAGCATTACCATTCTCATTTTAATTAAAAAACAAAACAAAAAAAACAAACAAACAAAAAACAACAACAAAAAAACAACAACAACAAAAAAAAAAAAAAAAAAACAAAAAAAAAAAACAAACAAAAACATATATACTTTACCGTGAAATCCAGCCCTTTGTAGATAGAAAGGTTATGAAGAAGTTCTATGACGTATTGAAGATAATTAATAGCCTACGTAGCTCACTTGTCAGTGCTGACGCAAGTACATTTCTGACAGACAAAAGAGGCGATCTTGAAAAGGTGAGCTGAACACTTCGACAGTGTGCTCAGTCGCCCGTCTCATGTCAGTGAGAACTCCACCAACAGACTTCTGGGCAATATATAGATTGACAAAAATTTCAACCTTAGTCGATACTACTAAAGCATTCTATACAGTCAGTCCTGATGGAAAATTCAAAACCAAAGTTCATAACAAAGGTACAACAGCTCCATGATTGTATGCTCGCAAGGGTCCAAAATGATGGAGGGTTCTCTGAATCGTTTTCGGAGACGAATAGAGTAAAGTGAGACTAGGTGTGCTGGCTTTACCCTGTTCAACATGGTGTTTTCTGCCATGCTTTCAGATGATTTTCAGGATTGTGATGACGGCATTCCAATCAAATATCGCTTAGATGTCAAGCTATCCAAACTAAGTAGGTTGCAAGTCAAAACCAAGATGTAACGAGAAATGGTGGCTGAGCTGATGCTGACGACATGGCAAAATTGCTTCACAGAGAGGATAATGCAAGAGTCTCGAAATACACACCTTTTGACTACGATCTTATAATTAGCATCAAGAACACAGTTGTGCATCAACTTGCATCTTGAAACCGTACAAAGAGCCCGTCATCACAGTAAAAGGATAAAATCTACAAGTTGCTGACAAAACATATTTGGGAAGCACTCTGTCAAGAGCTGTGCACACTGATGTTGAAGTAAACAGCAGGATTGCTAAAGCCAGTGTATCATTTGGAAGGCTACGTAGAAATGTCTGGAATCGAAGCAGAATCAGGCTGGATAAAAAATAATGTCTGCAAAGCTGCAGTGCTGACATATGCATGCGAGATCTCAACAGTTTACCAGTGTCCTGCTAATAGACTTCCACACAAGCTACTTGTTAAGATCAGATGGCAAGACAAGATGCAAGACAAGATGCCTGATACAGAAGTCTTACAAAGAACAGGGATATATACCATACATACTTTTTCTGAAGCTGGCGCTTAAGATAAGCTTTTGCGCGTGCTGGTTTGTCGCTTTTCTCTTCCTCTTGGTGTCAGGAATTAGCTGCGACTTGTAATTGTTACAGACAACCCTCTTTATACCGACACTCGATACAATGACAATTATACCGACACTCGATATAATGACAATTTGTCTTCACGAAACCTTCACTTCAGAGGTAACAATTAGTCACAAATTATTCAAAAATATTGTATTAAATACTCTTAAGAAACATATGTTTAGGATATTTGTTAGAATCGCCTCAATGAGGCGATTCTAACGAATATACAAAACATATGTTCTATGAGGAAATAAGAACAAAATAAGACCTTTCTTACATATCAATCGGCTCATTAAGCATTCTGTACAACAGCAAATTCATTTAAATGACAATGTCTTTGGGAACAAATGCTATCGTTGTAACAAGGGTTCAGTGTACCTTTCTGCCATGTCACCAGAAGGCCTGATGAACGCTTACCAAAGCAAATCTTTATTGGGAAACTTCGGATAGGAAACCGCTCTCAGAATTCCAGGTTGTTCCTTTCCCATGGAATTCCAAGTCTTATTTTCTCTGAAAAAAAAAAAATGGAATTCCAAGTCTTATTTTCTCTGAAAAAAAATAATAAAGACAGTCGTCTGCTTCATTTTTGCTTAATGCGTTCGAGGTCAAAGTGAACCGCGCGTGCCTTTTTAGTGTTGAGAACCACGCGTACACTTTAATCTTGGCCAATTCAGCAGAAGACAAATTGGTCGATTTTTTTTCTTATTTTCCTTAGAAAACAGGATTTGACATTTCATGCAAATTGTCTCCATTAGAGACAATTTGCATGAAATGCCAAATTCTGTTTTCTGGGAAAAATAAGAAAAAAATATTTCAATTTGTCGTTTGCTAAAATTTTACCAGTGCTAAGCTAAAAGAATAAAAAGCGAACCACGCGTTTCTTCTTGTACGCAACCTTCATCTTCTTCTATACCTTCAACCGGGAGAGCGTTGGTCGGCTTTTGGCATGCCCAATTCGCAGATGTCCCACGACATCTTTTGCATCGGATAGGAAACCGTTCTCAGAAGAAGAACTTCTCTAACGGACTTCAACATTCACACAGAGTTCTGGTAACAAACTGCACATGACCTAGCAATACTACCTCATTACGAAAGGAGCAGATGATTACGAAGCAAAGAATCCGCGAAGCTGAGAGAGGGCGCCGACAGCGTAAAACCAGAACCAGTGCACCACCATCCGAAAGCATTAGCACTGCGTTCACCAGACTAAAGATCAAATTGCTCAGAAATGACTGAGGAAAATCATATACTTAACTATACTTTTTCGTTAACCAGATCATATTAAGTCTTAGCTCACCACAAGGCGACGGTACGAAAATATGTTATCTGTTGAAAAAATTTTAAAAGTATCTAGATTTCAAGGGTACGGCGTGTCAATGAAAGGACCGATACAAAATAGCATCTTAGACACATGCTTTATAAGAATGTAGGCAGTGCCACGATATATTCAACCAAAGTGATTTTTTGAGGCAAAAGAAATCACTGATTTTCTGAAATAACTGAATAAAATATATTACCTGATGTATTCCAGTCCATTTATTGAATTTGTGATACAAACGATGCTAAAGGGCCAACCGGGTAGAATTCGGGGCTAATAAATGGAGAAAAGGTCTGGTATATGTGATAAACGGTTGTCTATATATAGTCATATAGGTTGTGAGCAACATATATGGACATTTCTTGCCCAGTGACTTGGTGAATTTTGCAAAAAATATAAATGAATATACTCTGCCACAATCAGAAGCCTTCCCGACCCAGCAAACATATAACGTTGAAACAACGTCGATTCAACGTTGATTCAACGTCAAGACGTTGAATCAACGTTGAATCGACGTTGTTTCAACGTTATGTGCCAGCTGGAGAGGCACCGAAAGAAATAGAGACGAGGTACATACAATGATTAAACAATCATGAATAGATTATCCAAATTTACAGCGAATTTTCTTTCATATTCAGAAATTCGACTTAATGTGACAGTTTCGTCTTCTCGTTGAAAAGACTTTATCAGACTGTGATCATGACCTTGGTGACGTCTCTAGGTCTGTTTATGGCTGGGCTGGTCATCTCGAGATGTAAACAGACCCAGTGACGTCCCCAGGTCAAGGTTACAGTCTGATGAAGTAGCCATTTCCAGCAGTAAACAGACCCAGTGACGTCATAAAGGTCAAGGTCACAGTTTGATGAACAACTGCATGTACAGCCGCATTGTAGCTAAAAGTCCTTTTGTTTCTTTATCATGATAGTCGTTGGCCTTGGAGCAGGGGGAACATTCATTCCTTTAAGAATAGATCTATTATCGAAAAGGGATGCAGAAACAATTTTGACAGACATCCCACCCCTGAAATTGTGTTCATTCTCTTTACCTAAATTTAAAAATAATTCCATGTGATAATAATATTCTGCGTTTTTGGAATCGCTTATTTTATTTAACTTTTATCCAGGTTTGTAGTATCTTTTGTAACCAAATACTACGACATATATCAGAAAAGAAGAAAACGCCTATTGATAGTATCTTGTTGAATCTAAATGCCTTATTTTCCTCGTAAATGCCGATAACGTTGAATATTTATGGCGCTTAACAGGGTAAAAATTTCAGCACACGAAATTTGAAAAATTTCTTTTTTCATAATTTTTCTCAGAAAATAGGATTTGGCATTTCATGCAAATCGACAAGTTGCATGAAATGTCAAACCTATTTTCTGAGAAAAAATAAGAAAAATATCATAATTTGTCGTCTGCTGGATTTGCCCATAGAGTGGTAAAGGTTAAATCCCTAGGAACTTCGGCAAGTAAGAGGTACTTAACTATACGTGAATACAGAAGGAGCCCAGATCAACCTGTGCATCCCGACCAGAACCTTCCCTATTCGCTTAGAGAATCGTTGATATCTGTAGAAATGTCAAACCTTACTTTCTCTGACTAATAATTAAACAAAAGAATGTCGTTTGCAAGGATTTTGCTTGACACTTTAAGCATTAAGCTTACTTTTGCTCGACAGGGATCAAATATCCAAGCGTCTGATTACGCCACGTTTGTGTTGCGACAAGTGAAAAGATGTAACTCGTCACACTGGTGAACGACAAAGACCGAATTCAGTCTGTTTTGGTGCAGACAGATCAGGGTTTATACCGTTCGCTTGTTAGATTTTGCCCAGGAAATCATTTAATTCTGCACAAGCGCAAGCGTAAATTATTAGCCTCGCATAGGCGAGGCTAATCATTTCCGCTTGCGCATGTGCAGTAAGGTGTGCTTTAACTGTGCGATCTGTCTGAAAGGTGGCATTTACTTTCTGTAACATGGTGCCACCATGGCTATCACACCATTTGATTAATGGAAAGAGAAACAAGAAGTATTATGGGATAGGTATACATTTTCAGGAGAGGTTACTTTGTCAAATTTGTTTTTCTCCCCTTCTGAAAAGGGGTCTGCTCTATAAGGACAGAATTTGTTCCCCGAAGAAGCAAATTCTTCCCTTCCAGCGTAGACTCCTTTTCAGAAGGGATTGGTATTGCAGGAAAGCAAACAGAATTTTACTAAAGTTGTCTCCCTTGTGAAAATTGGCAGCTTAGTTTCCATGTGCATCCATTTTCCTTAAATCATATCATAACATTGAAGTTTTTAAAATTTGGGCTACAAATGCAAATTAACTGATGCTCTATCATTAGAAATAAAAGGTTTGTCTTTTTTTCACAATGGATTATGAGTAATCTAATATCTCCTATAATATTATCTTATATAAAGTACAGTAAATGTACTTTACGTGTTTAAAACATCGAAAAATACAATACTTTTCTTTTCGTCGATCGGTTCTTGTGGTCCTTTTCTGTATGTTTGTGAATGGCTTTTAAGTCCAATCTTTGCTCTGAAGAGCCTGCTAAGGTCAATCAGATATCTGGAGACTAAATAGGGATATTGCTGAATCTCTTGGTTTATAGTTCTCTCGTTTTTGCTGGCCTATACGTGTTCTCCGTTCTTTAAATAATCCCTTTCTGATGAGGTTATGCCATACTGAACATGAACTGTCTTTGAGCGTTTCTTCTGTCCAAATATGGAAAGATTTCCATTCTCATAGTTCTTGTATAAAAATTTCGTTGACAACCGATTGTCCGATTGTCTGGTATTCTGGTTACCGACCAGCCCGTCTTAACTTGTCTGTTTCAACATAAAGCATACATGCATGTCGTTCCTAATACTTAAGTAATTCTGTATCTGGGATTCTGTCTTGCTTTTTGATCTCTAGTAGTTTCCTCTGACCACTTAGGGAAGGCATACTGCGCTATTTGCATTAACGAGCACATTAGTATACAACATATACGGGAGTTGAATTCATATAAGCCGAATTACCTTTTTTTTTCAAGTCCCTTTTGTATACGATACTTACATCAATGTATTGTTCAATTACACCATGTCATCATGACACAGCAGCTGGTGAACTTTTTAAGCAACCGAACACAATATAATATTATAGAATTATAAAAGAGAAAGTAGTTTAATATGTAATCAAATCTGGCCCCGAGGTTATAAAACGTGTTTCATACTCAACACAGCTGAGCATGAAATTTTCTCTGCTAATAAATATGAAAATGCCAACAATAATTGTCAATTTCATATTTATTAGCAGAGAAATTTACATGCTCAGCTATGTTTAGCAAAAAAGAATTTGCAATTGTTAGTAATTTTAGATCAATTAGCAGGACAAATTTCATGCTCAACTCAGATGAGCATGAAAAACGTTTTATAACCTCGGGACCTGTTATCTTACTGCTCCTATAAACTGGACCTATGTAAGCAAAGTAGACCCAGACAATGAAGCGTCTGATCAGGGTATACTCTGGTTATTTGTTATAATTGGGAGCAAATTCTTTCCTTTATAGTAGATCATTTTTCAGAAGGGGCTAGGTGTGGAGGACAGTAAACAAGAAATCACAAAAGTTGGCTCTCTTGTACAAACAGCCTTAATTCCACCAAGTGTATTGAGTCCCCTATAAGGGTCATCTGCGTACAATTACTCTTATAAGTGAGAAATCCCTCTCAGAATGCTTAATCCATTTACGCCCAGCGTCCCATAAAAAGGGACATTGGCAAACAGTGTAGACCCAGATCAGACGCCGCAGAACGCGGCGTCTAATCAGGGTCTACACTGTTTGTTTTAAGTATAGAAATTTCTATAAAGGATGGCAATAATAAAAACTACCCGCACATCCCTTCTACAGGAAATGGACTTGTCCAAAAGTTGAGGTAAGATAGTCCATTCGGCATAGATGGGTTAATGTTCAAATGGACTAGATACAGTTGTAGATTACAGGCGACACAACTTTGCTTTCCGGTACACCAACAGAGTCTGAAAAGAATGGCCCTTGAGAGCAATCAACACACTCACACAGCTGCAAACCGCTGACGTGTTGGAAGTTTTCTGGGCCAGGCTAGATAGGTTTGGCTAATTGAGCCTCATCAGTGACCCTCATATAGATTTTCAGAAATCCTGGAATAGGTTCAATGATCACAAAGGAGAGAAAATATCAACTACACTATAGTGAAGTATGGGGAGACGTTTTAAGACCACAACACAGCACAGCACTAAAACCAACTGTAGTGAAGATAAGATAAATAGATTAAAAGAAAGAATGACTCTTGAGAACAATAAACTCACTCATAAAACAGATAACAACTGAAGTGGCAAGTTTTCTGGGCTCGACTAGCTTGTTATGGCCAATAAGGCCTCAACAGTGACCCTCACATGGATTTTTAAAATCCTTGAATGGGCTCAATTATCACAAAGGACCAGAAAATATAAACAACACTATAGTGATGTACGGGAAGACGTTTTATGACCGTCACACGGCACTAAAACCAGCTGTAGTGAAGATAAATAAATTGAAAAAAACGCACGACTCTTGAGAACAATGAAAACACTCATAGCTGATAACAACTGAAGTGGCAAGTTTTCTGGGCTCGACTAGCTAGTTTTGGCCAGTTAGGCTTTATAAGTGACCCTAACATTTTTTTACAATCCTGCAATCGGCGCAATGATCACAAAAGACCAGAAAATATTAACAACACTATAGTGTAGAGCGAGGAGACGTTTTACGACTCCCACACGACTCTTCAACTAGTTGTTGTGAAAATAAATAGATTAAAAAAGGAAATACCCTTGAGAGCAAAGAACTCAATCATAAAGCTGATTACAACTGAAGTGGCAAGTTTTTTCTGGGCTCGACTAGCTAATTTTGGCTAATAAGGCCTCATCAGTGACCCTCATATAGATTTTAAAAATCATTGAATGGGCTCAATGATCACAAATGACCAGAAAATGTAAACTACACTATAGTGAAGAACGAGGAGACGTTTTACGACCGTCACACGACACTAAAACAAGCTGTAGTGAAGATAAATAGATTAAAAAAGGAATGACTCTTGAGAACAATGAACACACTCCTAAAGCTGATAATAACTGAAGAGACAAGTCTTCTGGGCTCGACTAGCCAGTTTTGGCTAATTAGGCCTAATCAGGAACCCTCATATACAGTGGACTCTCGTTATCTCGAATTCCAAGGGACTCTCTGAAATACTTCGAGATACCCGCACTTCGACATATCAGATTTGCAGAATTGAGTAAAAACTAAATCGATTAACCACATTTAACAAATATATGTGTAATTGGACTCTTGAAGTTAGAGATATATTAAAAATATTGTGGAAAAGAGGAGAAATTGCTCCTTAGGAGCAATTTCTCCTCTTTTCCACAATATTTTTTACATGTTGTTAGATTTTCATGCTTAGGCAGGGGCCAGATTATCGCTTCGAGATAAGCGGTTATGCGAGATAAGCGAGTTCGAGATAACGAGAGTCAACTGTAGATAATAAAGGACCAGAAACTATAAACTACACTATAGTACACTACAAGTAAACCAGGTTACAACGACAGCATTTGTTCCCAAATATATTGCCATTAGAATGAATTTGCTGCTGTAAAGAATTCTTAATCAGCAGAATGATATGCAACAAATGCCATGTTTTATTCTTATTTCTTCATAGAACATTCGGCGAGGCGATTCTAACAAATATCCTAAACATACTTGGCTTGAAATATTGAATAATATTGTTCTAGCATAATTTCTGATTAAGTGTCACCTCTTCAGAGAGGGTTTCCGTGCTAGTCTAATTGTCAGTATATCGAAATATGTCGTTGTATCGAGTGTCGGTATAATGAGGGTTGACTGTATGTACTTACTACACAGAGCCCTTTTCTGGTGAATGAATGGCGTGTCATCGTAACCAATTCAGATTCTGGAAAGAGATCTACTCCAAAAGGAAAGAATTTGCCCCTCAGGGGGAGGTCTACTAGGGGAAAGAATTTGCTTCTCAAGGGAGCAGATTCTTTATCTTTTGGTGTTGATCATCCTTGAGGAACAAATTGTTTCGTTTTAGAATAGAACACTTTTCAGAAAGGAAATACACCTGCCTCCCATGATTTTTTTTGGAAAAAAAAGTAATAAAGTCTCAGTTGGCCAAGGTAATATTTAAACTCAAGGAAGGCGCATATCAAAATTATGGCAGACGACGTTTTGATTTGTTTTTTTTTTTTTGATTTTAGAGAAAATAAGGCTGGTCATATTACATGGAATTCCAAGTCTTATTTTCTCTGAAAAAAAAAAAAAAGATGATAATAAGGACAGTCGTCTGCTACAATTTTGCTTAATGCGTTCAAGGTCAAAGTGAACCGCGCATGCGCTTTTAGGGTTAAGAACCACTCGTACACTTTAATCTTGGCCAGTTCAGCAGAAGACAAATTGGTCAATTTTTTTCCTTTTTTCCTTAGAAAACAGGATTTGACATTTCATGCAAATTGTCTCCAGACAATTTGCATGAAATGCCAAATCCTATTTTCTGGGAAAAAATAAGAAAAATATTTTAATTTGTCCTTTGCTGAAAATTTTACCAGAGTGCTAAGCGTTAAGGGTAAAAAGCCAACACGCGTTTCTTCTCCTGAAACCGGGAGAGCGTTGGTCGGCTTTTGGCATGCCCGATTCGCAGATGTCCCACGACATCTTTTGTCGGTAAGCGGCTTATACATTTGTGACACACTGCGTAGTTTTGTACTGACTCAGACAGATGGAAATCTGCAAATCTCTCAACTCAACTGTCCATTTGTAAAAAAAGAAATATAACACTTAAATAACCATTTAGAAAGTGTAGATCTGATTAACAAATTCAAAATCAGAACCTATAAATCAGTCCCACATTCAGTAAAAATTATGAATAACTAACTGAAACTTTAACCTTCCCCACTCTTTAGGCAAATTCAGCAGACGACAAATTGGATAAATATTTCTTATTTTTCTGAAAAATATGGTTCGGCATTTTATGCAAATGGTCTAGGAGACCATTTGCATATAATGTCAAACCATATTTCCTGATAAAAAAAAAAGAAAACATTTCTTCAAAACGTCGTCTGCTGGAATTTTACCCAGCGTGCTGGTGGGTTAACAAAGCCAGAAAGAGGCGGTACTGAGCGTTTTATCAGGTAATTTGACCAGGGCGAAACTTGGTCTGGGCGTATAGAAGAAGATGCATTAGCCTCTTCCTGAAATTACTGTCAAAGTATAATTTGTCACAAAAATTTGCATAAATAGATACACAATCTGTCAAATACTGCGTCAGTGGTTGTCAGATAAAGCCCGAGTCATTAGCTCGTTCAATGGTATTAAATTAGCCGCAACTTCCGGAAACGTACCTTTGGATATGAGTGCCCGGCGAAGATTTAGATCAGCATATGCGCAGGCTGATCTGAATCTTCACCGGGCGCATTTTGGACAGCCAGGATGCAAAGTTTCTTTCTGTCGAGAACGGAGACGCTGATGAGACTGTGCGGATGCGCAGGCTGATCTGAATCTTCGTTGGGCGCACATACCAAAAGGTACATTTCTGACGTTTCGGCTCCAATGATTGTGGTTGATGAGTCTGTGTCGGTAAGCAGATTTGTTTGGTTAGATACTATCGAAGGGGAAAAAGACAGCGCTACATAATTTGCCGGGACTATTTGTAACCGTCAAACATTGTATGGGCCTCGCCATGCGAAAACGTGTCTTTCAGCATATGCGTAGAGCGAAGGCCCAGATCAGCCTGCGCATCTGCGCAGTCTGATCAGGGCATTCACAGCCCGCTTACAGAATCTTAGGATACTACAGAATGTATGAATGGATGGCAAAGGCCAAATGATACTTTGCGCATGCGCAAGGTGATATGAATCTGCGCATTTTGCGCATGGTCGAAAGCACTTTTTCGCTTGACGCTGCCCGTATCATATCGGGCAAACAGACATAGTGACAGCCGTGCTAATCGACAGATGTAAGATGTTGTGTATCAAATAGCTGTGACGCAACGTTACGAAAGGGCCCTCACTGGTGATGCGGGCAACGAAGAGCCGGATAGGCCTGCGCGAATCCCAGATCAGACTATGTGTTTGGGCAGACTGATCAGGTTCGTCGTTGCCAGCCTACCGGGCACTGGATTCTGTAGAAGATTTCGACGAACAAGGAAGGCCTTGATCAGTTTGCGCGTACGCGCGGGCTGATCTGGGTCTTTCGCTGTTTGCAACTACGCATTTTCAAACCAGTTAGTTAATTATTGCGAGCATTGAAAAAGGTAAGGCCTGATCCGCGCAGACTGATATCGGGGTTTCGCTGTTCGTTTTTGACATAAGGACCCTGAAGTCATTTTCACATCGATTAATTCATAGTATTGCGAATACTGAAAACCTGATGGACCATCTGAGAATAACAAGCAATGATCAAAGCCTGAGACAGGCACAGAAAATTAGAGAAACGTATGGTTTAAGTGCGCATAACTGTTGGCGTAATGGCCCCATAGTGCAATCGGTAGGGCGTCTGCCTGCAGATCCCGGGGCCGCAAATTCGAAACCCAGCCCGGCCACATAAATTTCCTGAGAGTGATCATGAAACAGTTTCTATAGTTTATATAGTTTCTTCCCCTTCTGTTAATTCAAGAATGGCAACTGTCAGTTACTGGCGACAGTATATGCACACGTATATAGTCAACCGCATAGAGGATTAAGTCTGCCCAGGAAAAGCGGAAAAGCGTGAGAAGGCTAACTGACCAGCTCCATATGACCTTAACAGTGTAGACTGAGCCGTAAAACTCCGAATCAAATATATATTGTAACATTTGTTGATAAAAATGATTTTATAAGACATTCAGTAGAACATTTTACCTTAACAAGTTGACGGCAAGACAAGATATTAAAGAAGAACAAAGATAAACAATAAGCTTAAGTTTTACTCTATAGACTGTTTAAGGCACCAGGACACTCACATTGGTAATTATTTTATCAACGTGCCAGGAAATTCGTGTTTTGCTTAACCCTTGTCCTACTGAACCCGAATATAACCTGTTTTGCAAACAGTGTAGATCCAGACCTGTTGGCTTCTGAACTGATCTGGATCTGCACTGTTTGCCATCAAGTATGCAAATTAATAGCAACAATCTGGACCAAGTAACCTGATTGGCTGAAAATTAGAAGTGGGCATGGCATCTTAATTTATTCAGCAGGACAAGGGTTAAGCGGTGCTAGACGGCGTATGTAGCCCTGCAAACTGCAATGTTGTCATGTGAAGAGTCTCAGTAAAACCGAGGCTCCAATTTAAATGTGTTCGTTTCTCTTTTTCTTTCAAAGGCAAACTTTTTTAAAGTTTATTTGGCTTCACTGAAGCTGGTGTTAATTGCCTTGTGACGGCCGTAAAAGTCTCCCTTTACTTTCTCATAGTGTATAGTTTTTTTATTTCGGAGTGTCTTCTGTCAGACGTCTGGTAGTAGCGAATTATCGAGAAACATCACGAAAACATGCCTGTAATTTTGACCCCCTTAAACCCCACTTTTATGTAGTAAAACTGAGGTTTACAGGGGTATACATTATTTTTCTTATCTGCTGAAAAACACAGATTAGGGGTACTCGTTAGAACCGCCTCGTCGAGGCGGTTCTAACGAGCACCCACAATCTATGTTTTGAGCAATAATATGAAAAAATATCAGATCTTTTTATCTGAAAATTTTCATTTTTTGGTGGTAAAATTTTCAGTATATTTGAATAGGCATGTTTTCGTAATGATTTGCTGCTGTCAGACGTCTGGTATTAGACTGGCTCCAGTCTCCAGTGACTAGATATTTTTCTCATATTCCTGTTTGATAATCCACTATAATAACCCCCCAAAAAAATTATCATGACTATAAAGGCTGGTCACTAGAGTGACCAGCCTTTATAGTCTTGACATTACTTTGGTTTTATTTTAGTGTATTATTAAACAGATTATAAGAAAAAAAATATTTAGTCACTGGAGACTGGTGCCAGTCTAGTCTGGTATTAGCGAGTTATTTTCTCTGGGATCATTGGATCCATTCTATTATCTTGGAAAATCGTGTTTCGATTAAGCTGGTGCTAAAGGGCATAATAGCTCTGTAAACTACATTACTCTCCTATGAAGGGTCTCAATAAAATAAGATTCTGATTTTCGCTTTAAGTGGAATTCTATTTTTACATGCACTGTACGAGGCCAGTGGTCCAAATGGACTACATACTTTAACAAGTATAAACATTCACAATAAGCTTCATCTACGCTTCGCACACAATAAATGTTAAAGCTGATTTTAATACGGAATAGTCTTAGGTTCTTTACATGCAAAGCTTGGCTAATTCGGCTAAATTGCATAATGCAAAAAGTGAATTCGAGAGGTCTAAATGAGATCTCGTCCCGTTGGTTCCCCATTATGCATGTCAGCTTTTATGAAAGCTACTTCTTTGTAGAATATCAAATTTTTGTCACGCTGTCTATTGAATGCTATAAATTGCGCTTAGCAGTACTAATGCAGCCACCTACTTTAAAAGTGAAATTGTCAAGATTAATGTATATCCCATAACCTCCGATAAAGTGCTGCAACAGTAACCTTTCAGAATATCTGCGTAAGTGCAATGTGCCGAAAAAGTGCCCGTGAATGGAGAACACCTACTGTATATAAAGGTGTTCCAAAAATATTATTCTATTCCATTCAGTACTAGATCTAGGTCCGGGTTTTACTTGTAGACAACACGTAAAAGGTCAATGGTGCATTGTGGTTAACACTTGATTCACTTCCGTGTCCGAACCAAACCGTCATACAGTTCCATATCGAAGTACGAGACCGCTGCGATACTAAATAATTTGAAAAGGGTCATTCTTTTGTAAATAAAGAAGAAGAAGAAGAAGAAAAAAAGAAAAAAAAAAAAAAAAAAGAAATGAAACTTAAGTGCACTCTCTCGGATTACGATGTGTCTGTTGGTGCGTAGTCTGAAGAAGGTACCAGTTTGCTTGCCTCTGCAAACATTCTTCACCAAAAAGTACCGTTATTTTTCTGATTTCTCCACGTAAGCAAATGTTGTGGGTACTCATTATAAATGCCTCGGCGAGGTGCTTCCAATGAGTACCAACAATATATGATTTTGTGAAGAAATAAAAACAAAAAAAAAAAACAAAACAAAAAAAAAAAACAACAGAAAAAACAACAACAAAACACACACACACGTACGCACGAACACACACACACACACACACACACACACACACACACACACACACACACACACACACACACACACACACACACACACATATCTGGAACTATGCTCTGCTGCTCGCCAAAGCCTCGTTGTGCCTTTCTCCATGCAAGTACTCAAATATTCAAACAAGAACTTCTGTTTTGTGAAGATGAGACAAAATACTTCCGAACAGTAAAATTGCCTATGAAGGATAATTCATCTGTTTGTGGTTTTGACTCAACCAGAAATCTCGAGCGTGGGCGCAAATCTGTCAAAAGATTGTACAATATGAGATAGTTTCAATTTCAAACACGAATATCACAATATTGCTTAACAGTTGGGCCCGAAAGTACTTTCAAATATTTATCAATTAGGAAAAACCCAAAATGGCATTATTTTCAATGGGGCTGGTTACAAAACTGTATCTCAAAGAACTGTCGCCGTATTAATTACAGTGCATTCAATAATTTTCAAAATATTAAAGCAAATAAAATTGTTTAATATCAAACAATTTGCAACAAGATTTTGTTCAAGATCTATGCTTTTATTCACTTATGGTTTTAATCAAATACGTGCTTCTGCATTGTAAATAAAACCTGTTTATTTGGGTGTACTGTCATAGAATTTAATCACGTTGTAGAAAGCAAATATCATGACGGAAATGCCTGTTGAAACACTTCAACAGGACGATTATTACGAAATTTCACGTTAATCCTGGACTTACCCCAGTTCTGAGTGATCTGTGGGGCAGGACTTCATGCGCGCTCACCGATGACTCGGGGCTTTGGATTCTTGGCTAGCCACAGAGTGCCCTGAAAAATGATAAAATAAGTTTTTGGATGTCGTCCGCTACAAATTCGCTGTGCGCTTTAAAGGTTAAATTCCTAGCCATAAATTGTTTCCATAATTTACTGTTTTGCTGTAATTACCATTATTGCTTATAAATATAATAGTGTCTACCAAAATCTACAGTAGTGCATTTAGTATTATTAATTCATACATACGCCAAAAGAAAACGTTCGCTTAACCACGACATATTGTCGCATATTACAACTATAAATCTAACCTATAATTAGGAGTTTCGAAAACAGAACAATAAAAATGAAAGAGGCAAAATTTATTTACAGTAACAGATTTGTTAATTAGAATATATCTATATTGCTTTTGATTATCATATTGTGTGGTCCTATGATATAAAACATGAAAATATGATACCCGAAGTATGATAGACGTAATATTTTATGCAGTTTTAGATTTTTTCAGGTAAATTAGCTAAACGTGTAGCCTGCCGGGTAAAATTTTCAGCAGACGACATTTTGGAATTGTTTATATTGAAAAATAATGTTTGACATTTCATGCAAATTGTCTCCAAGGAGACAATTCGCATGAAATGTCAAACATTATTTTCTGGAAAGAATTAGAAATGATATATTATAAATTAGTAGTCTGCTGCATTTGCCCAGAGAGTGCTCGAATTTAAATATAAAGGTGTTACATACTGAAATGGATACGTAGTTTTGAAATAGCGCCAGTGTATTAATTTTGTTGCATGATAATGCATATCTGCGTATGAACACATTGACTGTAATTTGTTATAAATCTTTTGTTAGAAGTGCATTACATCGTTATGCAGATGTTCAATCTTGCAAAATAATATCAAGGAAGTTCCGGATGAGCCACGAGACATCCTATTTGGAACAATGGTTCCAACCAGATTCAAAGATAGAAGAGTTCACTACAGAAACTCATAGATGAAAGGTTTAAGATGTTTATGCAGGCATTTCAGAGGAACCCTTGCAATAACAGTGCCAGCAAATGACCAAAATGACAGTAAACACGTGTCCCAGTAGTTCTTACAGACTTTACGATTTCCTTTCGGCTAGTACAGGTAGGTTATAGATCTTTAAACTTTATCAAACTCTAGTCTTATTCAGCAGACGACAAATTGACGATATTTTTCTCATTTATCCCAGAAAAAAGGCTTTGACTTTTCATGCAAAGTTTCGCCTTAAGAGAAAATTTGCATAAACTGTCAAAGCCTATTTCAGCGAAAAAAAGAAAAAAATATTTCAAAATATCTTCTGCTGAAATTTTTACTAAGCATGCAGAGCATTAAACTCTTGAAGGGGGTTCTCCTTTCCCCACCCAATGTGAAACGGATCTGTGAGCTATTTTGTCATTGGTCTTCCACCTACTCTGTAAATTTCTGCAGGTATTGCATCTGATCCAGGAGCCCGGTAATTCACGCAAACCACACGCGCTCTAAACACTGGCAGTTATGACTTCGTCATTGTGCAGAAAAAACATGTGTGTCTGAGTGAAAAAAACAAACAAAACAACTCCTAGACTGACCACAGGCTCATATTCAACAAAATGTTTGCGCATTTAACCTGCTAGACGAACACACGAAAAAAAAAGACTGGATGACTCCAAGCAGAAGCCAGACAGCAAGTGGCAAACACTTGTTAACGACATCTGCAGACGAATGTCATCAATACGATTTTCCTAACCCTAGTCCTGCTGAAACCGGATATACCCTGTCTTTGCAAACAATGTAGATCCAGATCAGTTGGCTTCTGAAGATCTGGATCTGCGCTGTTTGCCATTTAGTATCTAAATTTGCATCAACAACCTGAATCAAACAAACTGATTGGCTAAAAATTAGAAGTGGGCGTGACATCTTAAAATATTTAGCATGGCTAAGGTTAAGGGCATTGACATACTTTCAAGGGGAGGCAGGTCTATAAGAAATGCTGGTCTCCTTTCTGAAAAGGGTCTTCTCTCATAGGAAACAATTTAGGTAAAAGGTAATAAAAATCAAACCAGAACCCATCAGACATTCCTAACACTAGAAATGAATCTTGGGTAGACATGGAGAGTCTACTCGGCATAAATGAGTTAAAATTGATAAGGGCTCGTCAGCTTTGTTAATGAAATCGCCATTATACACAATCAGACATCACGAAAAATATGCCTATATAATTTTGACCCTATTAAACTACACTTTTATATAGTAAAACTGGGGTTTACAGGGATATACATTATTTTTCTTATTTCTGCTCAAAAACATAGATTGTGTACTCGTTAGAACCGCCTCACCGAGGCGGTTCTAACGAGTACCCATAATCTATGTTTTGACCAGAAATATGAAAAATATCAGAGGTTTTTATCTGAAAATTTTCCGTTTTTGGAGGTGAAAATTTCTATATATTTGGATAGGCGTGTTTTCGTAATGGTTACAATGGTAGATTGCGATATTCGTCATTTATGAAAAGGTTGTTAGTTACTTACTGAAAATTGGCGATTCTTTTCGGTAACCTTTTTTTGTCTAAAACATTGCAGGAAATGTCATAAAACCCCAAACACTTCTCTCGTCTCTCCAGTTAAAACGCTAGTAGTATAGGACGGCACTATGGGTATACTAGTAAAACTTTATATGTAGATGTTATCTATTTCAACAATTGGATATACCAGTAAAACTTAATAGATCACTAGCGCTCTGAGCGCTCTGATGCGTTATCAGTTACGTTAACTGGATACATCAGTAAAATTATAGCTCACTATCATTTTATATATATAGCTCAATATCAATCTGATACATGTTATCAATTTCAATAATATATACTAGTAAAACTTAATAGATCATTGGCACTTTGAGCGCACCGATGCGTTATCAATTTCGTCAACTAGATATATTAGTAAAACGTCATAGACCTCTAGGCACTAACACGTTATCAATTTCGTTAATTGTATATCTAGTAAAACTTTATAGATTATATGTATTTGCACACTGACGGATGTTATCAATTTCGTAAAATTTGCGCACTGGCAGATGTTATCAATTTCGTAAACTGCATATACAAGTAAAGTAATATAGAATATGTCCAAGAAGAGCCACATTCACAGAACATAGCCTACCTATGACACCAAGAAAAAGAACAAACAAACCAAGACAGACAGTACACGAGGCCACAAACGAGAGAAAAGAAAATAAAGCAATCAGCTCCCTCTTCCCCAGAACCACCGCCTTAGGACGGTGAGTAGCAGTGAGTAGTAGAACCTGCCGTGGGGTTTTAATCGATTTTACTGACTGGTTCAGCTAGCATAGACCTCTAACTACAGTAAAACCTCAATGACTCGAACGCCTATGGCTCGTTTACCATGGTTAATTCGAATTCATTCTTGAGGCCCTGAGCAATTCTCTTGATAGCCAAAGAGAGCAATTATTTATGGATATCTTAGGACATTATCTTCTTTTATCATGAAATGTATGCTGTTGTACTCATTAGAATCGCCTCATCGAGGCGATTCTAATGAATACACCCAACATATCATTACGATATAAGATTGAAAACGCACCCCTAAATTATTTCAGATTGCCTCCTAATCTGGCGTTAAGATAAACCGTCAGTGGCTCGAACTACCCATGTCTCGAATAAATTTACATTGTCCCAAAGAAGTTCGAGTTATTGAGGTTCGACTGTGCATTTCGTTAACTTTCGCGAAGTTACAGCTGAAACCCTAAAATTTCGAACCGAAATGAGGTATTTTGATTTAACGTCAGTGTACGCAAGTTATGTAACAAAATACCCAGACATTTAGTAATATAGGAGATAGTGAAGGCTACATTATTTTATTGAAATCTAAACGACTCCTTTTCTTTAAATGGAGATACTATTGAAAGCTTAAACATACGTATTCAATAAAAACATATTATCTAGTGAGGATGAAAAAAATGAGTGTCTCATTACGGGTTATTGCCAAAGCGGAGTGTTTATATTCCGAAACAAGGAGCCTACATGACTGACCCAGTATATGATTAATGGAAGTAAGAGAAGGAAAATGTCTACAACAATATCAGAGGGACAAATGTTGGGAGGTATGGGCGACAAATGTCACTTTACCAGCGATTTATCATTGATGGTATATCTAGGCAGCGCCACGAGAAAATGGGTTTTCTGGAAAACCGCCTGAAGATGTGTTCGAATCTTGGCTATTCACAGTGCCCTGCGAAAACTCTGATCAGACTGCGCGGATGCGCAGGCTGATCAGCGTCTTCGCTGGGCGCACATTCAATCTTGTATGAAATGCTGTGCCTCGGCTCTTACATGTATTATATTGCATATGGCCAGGCAGTATGAGTTTCAAACAACGACAGGGTACCGTACATACCCAAAATATTTGGACGTCTGTCTTCTTACCATAATATTCCTTAAAGGCTCCAAATTCCACAAAAATAAGACATTCTTTTTTATCCAAGAAAGGTTTAATAAATTGATTTACAGTATTATTAGGATCATAAAATGTGGCATCTGACAGCCTGTAAAATTTTATTAAGTCCCTCGTTTTTGGATCAAAACTGAAATAATTTTTTTATTGTACCTTTGAATTAATGTTGCCAACTTTAGTTCAGCGATACGATAAACATTTCATTTCAAGAACAAGAGACTAACTAAAATTTTACAGGCTGTCAGGTGCCACATTTTTTGATTGTATTAATACCATACATCAATTTATTAAACCTTTCTTGGATAAAAAATGCCTGTTTTTGAGGAATATGGAGCTTTTAACCTTTATGACCCTAATGACGACAAATTGATGATAGACATTTCATGCAAATTGTCTCCTTAGAAGACAATTTGCATGAAATGTCAAAGCCTATTTCTAAAACAAAAGAATCAAAATGATGTCTCATCACGAAACCACGCCTATATAATTTTGACCCCTTTAAACCCCACTTTTATATAGTAAAACTGGGGTTTACAGGGGTATGCATTATTTTTCTTATTTCTGCTCAATAAACATAGATTGTGGGTACTCGTGAGAACCGCCTCGGTGAGGCGGTTCTCATGAGTACCCACAATCCATGTTTTTGAACAGAAATATGAAAAATATCAAAGTTTTTCATCTGAAAAATTTCAGTTTTTGGAGGTGAAATTTTCTTTATATTTGAATAGGCGAATTTTCGTAAATGTGCTACAAATTTTACCCAGCATGCTCAGCGTTAAAATTTGAACGAGTGCTTCTGACTACATTTTGATGTATATACGTAAACGTTGTTAGCTGAGTGGCATATAGTGTAGATCCTGATCAGACGCCGCATGTTGCGGCGTCTGATCTGGATCAGCACGGTTTGTTCTGGTCTTTCTCTCCTAATACTTAAGGTAAACATTGTAGGTCAACTGAACACGCCGACAGTGATAAGACTGCGTATGTGCAAACTGATTCGTGTCTGCGCAATTCACAGTGCGCAAGGTGCCTTTTTCATGGAGAAACTTATAGGTAATTGTGAAAATTTTTTTCACTTCATGAATCGTAAATCATAATTTATCTTTTTCATGACTAATACCAGATACTCCAATAATACAATCCTCTAGCAACAGGCGACAGATTTGTTTTATTATCCAGAAAACAGTTTGACATTTCATGAAAATTATATCTGAAGAAGGCAACTTTCATGATATGTGAAGCTCTGTATCTAAAAAAAAAATCAAATATTTCATATGCCATCAGCAGACGACAAACTGATGTTATTATTTTTTTTTATTCCACGAGAATAGGGTTTGATATTTCATGCAAATTGTCTCTGAACTTGCACGAAATGTGACTCTATTTTCTGAAAAAAAAAAAAAAAAAAAAAAGAAAAAAAAAAAAAAAAAAAAAAAGAAAAGAAAAATCAATTTTTTCCAAATATCATCTGATAAATTGTTAGCAAGCATATTATGCATTAATGGGTATTATTTGAATTAGCAATATTGCTGAAAAAAGCAAATTGATAATTAAATATTAGCATGCAGTGAAAAATAGTACGTGGCATTTTGAAATGTTTATCTTATTTTTCTCAAGAAATAGGGTTAGGAAATCTATGCAAATTATCTCCTAAAGAAACATTAGGAGACAATTTACATGAACTGTCAAATCCCATTTGCCAGGGAAAATAAGAAAAATATCACCAAATATCGCAAAGAGTTAACCCATTTACGCCGAGTGTACTCTTCTACCTCAATTTGTTGGACAGTTTCATTTCCTATATAGGGGGTGACTGATTAGTTTTATTATTACAATGTTTTGTAGAAACTTCTGAATTTACTGAAAACAGCGTAGACCCTGATCAGACGCCGCGTTGTGCGGCGTCTGATCTGGGTCTACACTGTTTGCAAATGTCCCGTTTATGGGACGCCTGGCATAAATAGGTTAAAATAGGATTTATTTGTACAAATTGTAACATGCCAAACTGATAGTCAATACATACTTAATTTATATATAACATTGGTAAAATAGGTTCGTATGTCATATCAGAGCAATATAGGTCCAAGTATGTCTGCGCATCCGCGCTGTCTGATCAGGATCCTCTCTGTTCGTGCAATAGATTCTCCTGTACCCAGTGACGACTATAGTACGCAGTCAACAGGTACATAGGCCTACTCCAGAAATTACACATTACGAAATCTCCGCGATTAGAGGGTTCCGTCATTTAACACTTGATAGTAATTGACAATACTAGAAAATCCTGAAAATCTGAAATAAATATTTATCTTGGTATGAAAGATAGGACTGTTTAAAATCTGACACTTCCAAATATGGTCATATGAGAAAAAAATATTCCAATTAGCATAATCAAACCCAAAATAGCAAATCTGACAATATAATATCATAGACCTACTATCCATGCACCAGTCTGCCAAACATCCTATCATTTGGGATAAAAATGATAATTTTGTGCATTATTTTATACAGCAGCCCAGTACGATCATTTTATACAGCAGCCCAGTACGATCAAGTAAGAGAAGTGTACTCATTTGTACCGACCTAGGTACATTTAAAGCATTTTATTACATGTTCGATATGTTTTTGGACGTCCATAATTCCGCAACTACTTAAGAAATCAAGTTCAAATTTTCAGTGTATCTTAGTTGTTTGAAGGCCACAGAATGCACGGAGTTTCAAAATCCTAGGTGCACGGTTTTCAAAGTTGGTATTTTTTAGGATAAGGCGAATTGAATGCGCAGGCTGATCTTGGCCGTTGTTACCCACAAGTAGTATAGGATGGCACTATGGGGACACCATAGGGTGTCCCCATAGTGCCATCCTGTACTACTCCCGCATATTGGATAACGTCACTTTTCCAGTGTTGCGCATCAGAATTGTAAGCTTCATGAGGTGTTTATTTTAACCATTTCTATGCTGAATAAATTTAGATGCCACTCCCACTTTTAATTTCAGCCAATCAGACTATTTGATCCTGATTGTTGATGTAAATTCACATAATGGCAAACAGTGCAGAGCCAGATCAGTTGGCTTCTTCAGAAGGCAACTGATCTGGGTCTACACTTTTTGCAAAGGCAAGGGATATCCAGGTTCAGCATATAAGGCATATAAGGGTACTGGACACAACTGGTAGATTTGCCGATATTTTTACAAGGGAGATTACTTGTTACTTCCTGTTTGCTTTCCTGCAAAGTCAAGCGCCTTCCAAAAACACTCCACCTAAAAGGTAAGAACTTGCTCACATGGGGAGCCATTTTTTTGTTTCATTTTGTGTAGCTTCCCTTTCAGAAGGGAGGCAAAACACGTCATTACGAAAACATGCCTATTCAAATATATAGAAAATTTCTTCTTCAAAAACTGAGAATTTTCAGATTAAAAATTTTGATATTTTTCATACTTCTGCTCAAAACATAGATTGTGGGTACTCGTTAGAACCGCCTCGCCGAGGCGGTTATAACGAGTACCCACAATCTATGTTTTTGACAGAAATAAGAAAACTAATGTATACCCCTGTAAACCCGTTTTACTATATAAAAGTGGGGTTTGAGGGGGTCAAAATTATAGACTGATGAGACTTTGGATTCTTGGCTGCCCACATAGTGCCCTGCGAAGATTGATCAAGCTGCGCAGATGCGTACACTGATCTAAGGCTACGCTGGGTAACCATGCAATCTTGCTGTAAGGCTACGCTGGGTAACCATGCAATCTTGCTGTAAGGCTACGCTGGGTAACCATGCAATCTTGTGTGTCCTGACTCACATCATATGCGAGTTGTCTCTCTTGCACGCGACACGCCTACTGGTCCTCCTCTACATTCCTACTAAATATTATCGAAATATGTCAAAGGGTATCAAAGTTATGGAGCGCACAAGGATGCGTCTACGAACGGACGGGCGCCATGCTGATCGCTATATCCCCCGAACCTATCGGTCGGGGGATACAAAAGAGAAAAGTGCAGTAAGTGCCACAATCACAAGCCGCAGCCCTTCCCAGACACGAAGAGGAAGAGGAAACATATGAAACAAAAACAAGCGCAAATCGAACAAATGTACGAAAAGCGCTAAGATTAGCTCTCTCTTCCCCAAGCGAGGCAATCGCAATGCTAAAAGGACTGAAAAACACAAACACAAAATAACACAAGGCAGAGCAAACAAAAACCACAAAGTTGACCACAATGAGCACGACCACAGACAGCAATAGTCAGGTGCCAACTTTCTCAAATAGAGGAAGAAGATGTAATTCAGTCTGAGTCCCGACTCACCGTCATGCAACTGAAAAGACAAACAGAGGTGGGCTGACAACCATGCAGGCAGCTTGCTGTATGACATTCATATTCTAACCTATCGTTTTGTAACGACTGGCAATCAGTATTACTAACAACATACTTCTGAATTTATAGACTAACTCGCCATCAAATATGGGTTCTGACAGACCTTAATGCAAAAGGGTTTTCAAGCCAACGTTATATTTTGGAAATCAATGACAGCGATAAAACCTAGAAAATATGTTTATGGCACCGATACACCTGATTTAGCAGTCAAATGTTTATTCCCATGATTAAATTCACTGACTTGAATAGATATTCTAGTAAAACGATTAATTTGAGAAATATACACGGCAGGATGAGGCACGATGAATTACTTCACCCTGAAAAGAAATATTAACAATATCAAAATCAAAGTCATCCCTCTTGTCATGAATTTTAGTAGAAATTTTATCATTAGATATTAATAAATTTAAAACCAGAAATGTGGCCTCAGTATCAAAGGTATTTGCTTTGTTTGGCTTAAGGTCGTTCGGTTAAATTTGATCTATTATTTGGTCAAAATAATCAGTATTATCAATATTAAATGTCATCAAAATACCGAGAAGTGGAAATGACTGTTTTCAATAACATCGGCTTAAATTTCTTGAGAACAGGACATCATAAAATCTCTTTCGTAACAAACCACAGAAAAAAATCTGCAATAAGAGAGGGTGGGGTACAATTAGTATCAATCGCTATACCCATTATTTGTTGTAAACATTAGCATCAAACCGATTAAAATCCAGAAGAAAGGAAACGAACTAAATCTATAAACAGTACCCTCAGAAACGAAGAATACATAAAAGAACAGAACTTGAAGTCTCAGTGTTACTGAGACTTTTTATGTGCCAGAAATGTGTTTTGCAGGGTCACACAGACCCCATAGCACTAGTGTAAGCTGGAATTTCCAAGAGACGAGAACCGGCTCAGTGACCTAGAAAAAAAAAAAAAAAAAAAAAAAAAAAAAAAAAAAAAAAAATGAATAAAATTGAAGTGTTAGCTACGAAATATAATCACTTGATATCATGCACCCATTTAGAAAATGCAAACATACACTTTAGAATTTGATCACTGAAACACACAATACGGATTTGCCCAAACAATCTACAGTCGAACCTCAATGGCTCGAACATCTTTAGAACCGTGGACCTTTGTTCTAGATATGGTTAGTTAGAGCCACTGAGGGTTAATCACAGGAGACAGACGGGAAATATATGGATGCGTTTTCGTTCCTCTATAAAATAATGGTATGCTGAGTTGACTCATTAAAATCGCCTCGATGAGACAATTCTACTGGGTACACACAACATATTATTCCATGATGAAATAAGAAATTTTCCCTATTTATTTGTTTTCTTGAGCTATTGGAAGAATTTCATAGGGACTCAAAAGCAAGTTCGAATTAACCATGGTAAACGAACCATCGGTGTTCCAGCTATTGAGGTTCGATTGAATTTGTTACGAAATATAGTCGCTTGATCTCATGCGCCCATTTAGAAAATGCAGAAACACCCGTTTGGGATTAATCAACAATCTAGTTCCCTGATGCTTATTCACTTATTCAGGTCTGACAAAACTACGTCCATTGTTTCGATGGATTATCACAAACGATACACTAATATCTTTAGACCATACAGAATCTCAGTCTGTTCGGATTTGCGAAAACCTGTAATCAGAGTTGCATACGCAAAGCATAATGTATTCCCTTAAACTGTCATACAACTTTCGTTTGAATCAAATGAAAGGTATTCAAATAATCGAATGGAAACAATTCAAGTAATCGCAAGAAAACCATATTCTTAACATTATCAGGGACTGTAACCCATGTCAGAAGTCACGCATACCGGCGGACTTCAAAAGCGATTGTGTTTAGTCGCTGTTAAACTAGCAAATCGATTTCGTTTAAAACTGATGAAAGACACTCTAGTTATCTTACAAAAAATCGAGTTTTCAATGTTTTATCAAGAGCCGAAACTCATGTCAGAAGTGCGAAAAACAAACAAAAACAAAACAAAAATATCTTAGTCACTAAGATGAAACAACACTATGTTCTGTAAAGTGGGATGCTCTCTGTCTGTCTGTCTGTCTGTCTCTCTCTGACAGACTGCATTAATTTAGAAGGTTTAAAACTCCACATTGACCACATTGTCTATTGGTGGGAAAATAAAACGTCTTTATTCTTATGCATTTGATACAGTTTTTGGAGGCTCTTGAAGGATCACATGTCGCTCCGCACATATGGGACATGGTAATAAAAGTAATAAATTAATGTATAATTAATTGCTATAAATTATGGAACATCAAATACTTTCAACGGACCTTAAACCATTCCCAAATTTATCTGCAATCAAAAGTTTCTTATATTTCCCGGGGTTTTATATTATTTTGATTTATTTGACGTCGAAGACGCATAAATTTAAGGAAATAATACCAGTTTTGACTGTAGCAAGTACATTTAGATAAATGTATAAACATGTTAAAAACTGTTATCATTTCATCACAAATATTTCTAAACAGCATATAAAAGGACAAATTGTAATGGTATAGTATATGGCCTTAGTCAGCCCAATAAATAATGGTGAAATTATGTTATAGTAAACTAAAAATACGAGATGTCTTTTGATGCGCGTATGAGGAGTTTTAGGGATCTAATTCATAGACGTTTCCTGTTAAAGGATACCTGGCCCCGTGGTAATAAAGCTGTTTTCATGCTCAACCCAGCTGAGCATGAAATTTGTCCTGCAGTGATTCTCATGTATTGTTGTTTTTTCCACTCAGGATTTTTACCTTGTCCACGGGTTCTTAAGGACGTGCTGCTGTTCTGCAGAGGATGCGATATTAATATTTTCTTCATAGAATTCTAACTGGTTCACCCTCACATTGTATTCATTTTAATATGATGGGAGCTCACGGCATTCCACATCACCTGCAATTAAAAGTTGAAGTACACTATCAGTATTACTACTTTATGAACTTGGGTGCAATGGTTTGCCTCAAGTATGTCCGTTAACTGTGTGGCGTCTCTTTGGGCCTGCAGTTCCTGTGAAAATTTGCTCAATCTTTCAACTGACCAACAATTGTCATCATCTGGACAGTCCAGCTTGCTGTATTTTTTTTTAAATCTGTTTTACTTTTGTTTGGATCGTTGTTACTTTCGTAGCTGAATGTTTCGTAGTTCATATCTGCAAACTTGATTAACAGCTGACCTTTAATTTTGGGTTGATGCTAAGTTTGAAGCTGACCTGTCTTTGCAGATGTACAGGTGTAAACGAACACCTGACTCACGCAGTCCATTACCTGAAACAATGGCCGGCCTCGGTGGCTCAGTTGGATGCGCCGTCCGACTGGAGACCAGGAGGTCGCGGGTTCAAGCCCCGCCGAGGTCGGCAACATTCTTTCGTGGAGATTGATCATGAACTATTTTCTACGGTCATTCTCTCCCTTCCGCTGATTCAAGAAGGGCAGTTGTCAGTTTCTGGCGAAAGAATGTGCACAATACTGGTTAACCGCTTAGAGGACTAAGTCTGCCCAGTAAATGTGTGGTTAGGTAAACTGACCACGCTCGACATGACCCTATTGGGTTGACTGGGCCGTAAAACCTCAACACAAACAAACCTGAAACAATGTCCTGCAACAGCGAAGGTACCTAGCTTTGCATCTACATCTGGCACCCAGTATAGTTCCTGTGAACTTTCCCGGGCCTATATGTACCGGATAATCCTGTTTGATTTTTTCCCGATATAGTAGCCCAATCAAAAGATGCTGACACCAGCCCTGATCATCATCACTGATCCGTGTAGATCCATATTGAATTTCGTACACAGCTTTGTTTGCTTTGTAGTATTCCCACCCTTTGTCTCTGGACTGTAGAATTCATGCTGTCACATCTAAAATATTAAAATATTTCACTGTCTTTCAACAGGGGCACATTCTCCAAATAATTTGAATACCCTGCTGGCGATGGATGATCCAACAAACAAGCTACAAATCCAACATTAGCGTTGTAGATTTTTTCATAGGAAGCCTGGCTTGTCACCATAGTGCTGATGAGGCCTAATGGGCCGAAACTACCTAGTCTGGCCCAGAACACTCTACACTTCAGTCGTTTTCATTTTTGTGTGCGAATGCATTGCCCTCAAGGGTAAGCAATTTTCACGATATAACATAAAGATGTTTATTGTACTGAGTCCCAGCGTCGGTTATACATGAAAGCATAGCATGCAATTAATATGTTTGCCCTTAAAGTGCTACTCACAGCTACAGCATTTTCAGGGAAAATAATAATAATATAAAAAATCTTAGCGCTTTATGGGTTAAAACACCATTTATTGTTCATATTGCTTCTTAAGTCTGAGGCATATTTTAAGTGTTTGTTTTACAAAGCATTTACAACTCCAGAAATGCTAGCTCATCGGGTTTTCATGCATTGCAAGTCCTAAATGTTCTAAATCTCACGCGAGAAATTATTCTTTGCCTTCTTTTGGTGTATTTGTCTTCACTCGAGAACGTTCGGCTCTCTGGCTTCTGTGGCTATCGGGAATGTTAATGTGTATGTGGGAACTGCCCTGTTTTCTTATATTTTGCGCATGCATCTCCTAACTGAAAAAAATGAGCTAGTGCAAAGCATTTTCTACAAGGTTGCATGTGCGCCCAGCGAAGGCTCAAATCAGCCTGTGTATCCGCACAATCTTCGCTGTATGCCTTGGTTGCCCACAGAATGTCCTGCGAAGACTCCGATCTGACTGAATCTTCACTGGGTATTGTAGCTCTGGTCTGCTGTTGCTGTGTTTCAAAGATCATGAAAATGGTGTGAGCTAGGTGGAGGATATACATTGCCACTTAATATCTGCTTTCCAACTTTTTACTTTCAATTTTGAGGGTTTAGTGCTCTGAAAAAAAAGCTACTGTGCATACTTAAACTGGTATGGTTGATACGTTTATTCTACAAAGTGTGAAAATCTTAACAACAATTTACTTCAGGGGAACTTTCAAGGTAGACACATTTGTCAAAAATGTTTTGCTCCCTTCTGAAAAATGGTTCTACTCTAAAGGGAAAGTATTTACTCCATTTGGTAGCAGAATTATTCCTTTTATAGTACATGTGGTCCTACTGTAGCAAATGAGGCAACATTGTTTTACAGAGTCGTCTCCCCTGAAAATGCTTCAATTCCCCTTTATAAAAGAACCGCAGGTACTGTTTTCCACTGGCATTGATTGCAAGATAAAATATAAGCGAAGATATCCAGGATATGTCACAATCACGAAGCACAGCCTTCTGAAGGCACCAAAAAAATGAGAGATGAGGAAAAGACAATGACAAAACAAACGTCACATATGAAACCACCGACACACTTACAAAGAAGAATTGCAGCAGAGAACCCGCCTTAGAACTGTCATTATAAAAAGGAACTTTAACCAGTCTTTCTGATATTCTGTATGATAGGTAGTGAAATTTCAAATTAACACCAATATTCAACGCGACGTCAAATCTAATATGATTATGGTACAGGGAGCTAATTGGTGTCAGTATTAAACCAATGACGAGTCCTGCTAAAACTTAAACATGTGTCGCAGTAATTACGACGTAATACAAATACTCTGACATACATATTTTAACAATTCAACGTACAAAATTAATCAATTAATTCACAGCTAGGTGATATTTAAAGGCTTTTGTTCAATCCATAAGGAACATTTGAAAACAGGAAGGCAAACAGTGTAGATCGATGATAAGGCTCGTATCGAACCATCTCATTTCGATCTACACTGTTTGCAGAAGTATCTGTTTAAATCTGTCGGACTGAAATGGTTCGATCCTATAGAGCATGACAAATTAAGAGGTGATAGGCTGTCCTTTATTTTGTTCCTGTCTATGGACTGTTGGCCTAAAAAATAAAACAATCGGCATGTCAGGTTTACGTCATGCCTTCTCACTTATGAAAAGCAAGTTTATCCGAACATTATAGACTCGGTTCTTTATCCAGAACCCAGTTGTTCAAAACTTAACGCAGTTGTTAACTGACGTAACGTTGAAATTTGTATCTTAAAATATGGCAAATACATAGATATTTTTGCTGAAAAAAAATGTGAGTAGCTTTTGCATTAATGACAAATACCTTAGCTACAACAGTGAACGAGTTTGTAATTATCGAGCTCGTTAAGCTAATGCTTGAACAACTGAGCCCAGGTATTTAAAAGTATATGTAGAAAAAAACAGGTAAGTGTACATGTGGAAATGCCGATCGCGTACCTTTACATATAGGATAGAAACCTTTTTGTTTATTAAATTATTAGAATCTCATCTTGGTACACAGAACAATAGTATGCATATAAATGATCCAAACTAGCATACAAAACCTCGGTCGTGCCGGGACCTTGAATTGAACTATATATACTGTCATTACTTACACTAACCAATCAATTAAATGCGTGAAGTGTTATTGTTTGTGTGTTCTAAGATGGCTCATCGGGTTTTTATGACTTGCAAATTCTAAATGTTCCAAAATCTCACGCGTAAGATTATGCTTTGCTTTCCTTGCGTGTATTTGTCTTCATTTGGGAACCATCGCTGCGGGGAAATCTTCCCCGTTCGATGCGGGGAATATAGTTCGTCTGTCATATGAGACCAATCTTAGCTATAAACTGCCTGTTGCAGATAGAACAAAGTAGGTCTAAGGAAGAAAGCTCTGTTTGTGATGCCTTAGCTCTGACTTTTCGCTGAGCATATGTCCGCTCGGTTTCGCTGATTTTTTTTGCTTCCTATTCACCAGCATCCCTTCGTATGAGGCCTCGCCACTTTGCTCGATCCTGTGCAATCTATTCCCACGACTCTGTTGGTATGTTGAAATCCTTAAGGGAGGCTTTGAGGGTGTCCTTGTATCGCTTCTGCTGGCCACTATTGGAGCGTTTACCCACTTGTAGTTCTCCATAGAGGATTTTCTTTGGGAAACGTTTATCAGACATTCTGTCCATCTAATTGTGCCAATTTCAGAAGAATATGTACACTCTGCAGTCCTGCCCTTTTCAGGACGTCTTTGCCTGGAATCCTATCTCATCACTTATAATCTTTAGAAGTTATCTAAGACAGCTTGTATGGAAGTGGTTCAGTCTTTTGGTATGCCGTTGGTAAACTCTTCAAGATTCTCATGCGTATAATAGTGTTGGCAGCACCACAGATCTGAAGACTTTCAGCTTTGTTTCAAGTCTGATTCTACTTCGATCCCAAATACTTCCATGTAGTCGGCCAAATGCTGCACTAGCTTTGGCAATCCTGGCATTGACTTCATCATCAATATGCACAACTCTTGACAATGTGCTTCCAAGGTAGGTGAACTTGTCAACCACTTGCAATAGTTGACCTTTCACTGTAATGGTAGGCTCCTTGTAAGGTTTCTAGGTGCTGGCTGATATACCATCTAAGTCTTTTTTATGCTGTTTGTAAGATCATAGCTGTCACATGAATCAGATACTTGATCCACACCTTTTTTATCTTCTCGTCTGCTTGAGCACCCTTTGCCATGTCATCAGCAAAGAGGAACTCGTCTAGCACCTCTGTCTGCACCTTCTTTGGTTGAAAAGCTTCCCATCAAAGCGATACCTAATAGATATACCATTGTCAACATCCTGGAAAACATCTGTGAACATGGCAGAAAACATCATGCTGAACAGCTTTGGAGCTAGTACACAGCCTTGCTGAACTCCATTTGTCACAGGGAATGGATCAGAAAACTCGCAATCATTTTGGACCCGTGCAGGCATACCATGGTGGAACTGCCGCACCATTGCTACGGACTTGGCCGTACAGCCAAACTTTGTCATAATTTTCCAAAGTCCCTCACGACTGACTGTGTCAAATGCTTTGGTAAGGTCAACAAAAGTCACGCAGATGTCCACATTCTGTTCCTGGCATTTCTCTTGAAGCTGTCTAGTTGTGAAGATCATGCCAATTGTTCCTCTGTCCTTCCTGAATCCACATTGGCTTTCTGGTAGAAGCCCTGACTGATCAAGGTGTTCATTCAATCGGTTCAATAAGACTCTTGCAAGGATCTTCCCAGCAACTGGCAATAAAGAGATGCCCCGATGATTGTCACAGACCTGAGGATTCCCTTTCCGTTTGAATAGGTGTATAATAATGCATCCTTAAATTCTTGAGGGATGGCTTTTTTTCTTCACATAATGTGAAATAACTTCTCTGCAACTGGAGGACCTCCTGCTTTGTAGACCTCTGCAGGTATTGTATTTGATCCTGGAGCTTTGCAAGATGACAGGCGTTTTATTGCTTTCACAGTTTCAGAGACGGTTGGGAAGTCATCGGATTTCATTCCATATATATAGAAAGAAAGAAATGTCCTTTTGTCAGAGAATATACAAAAAGATAAATAACAAAGTCAGAGTTTTCCCGTTAATATGTTTTTAATCCTGAAGCGCTTTCACATTAATGATCTTTAGCAGGATGTCCAAATAAAATGACGTTGTTAAAAACTGTGTACAACAAGTTAACGCCATGAAATTCCGGGAAGCACTGACATAGAAAATGATGTCGCGGCAAAACATAAATAATTGAATTATCATGTTATCATCCTAAATTCAAATTAAGGGGTCCGCACTTGAACTTGCTCTGTCTATTTTTGTGTTCCTTAGTGTAAGTGGTGATATATGTGCAACATATATGTTGTAGAATATTGCCACAAATAATCATAAATAATGTCCAATGTGCAAAAAGGCCATTATGCCCTAAGTGAACAACAAAGTTCCAATTCAGTCTGCGCATGATCAAAATCGGATCAGTGCTCAGTTCTTCAATATATTCTACCTTAACTGTTAATTCTGTTTGCGGGGAATGAAGGTCAGGATTAGACTGCGCATGCGCATGCGCAGTCTAATCCAGGCCGTCATTACCCGCAGATGCCATGATAAGAGACCCTTTTCCGAGCAGCCTAGCATACGAAATTGTCATTGAATCTTTGGTCCAAATAATACAAGTGCATTAATAAAATATCGTGTTGATTTCAATTTAAGTTAATGACAATTTCATTTTAGGTGTCGATTTTATCTTAGGCTATTTACTTTGTTGGGCATCATCTATCGGTTAGCAAAAAGAGCAAACTTAAACAAGTGAAAATAATTTGTATCGGCACCGAACAATCATAGATGGAAACTTGAAAGAACACCATGTCTCGATACATTTAAATTAATAACACTATATTCTCAACCATTGTCTAATAATTGATACTGAAACCAGTTAATGTAATATCTATGTCGGCGAAAGCCATTATTTACACATGGTTTTCTCAGAAATTTTAAAGCATTCTGTCACATTGACAAAGACAACGAGCAAATTATTACCAGTTTTTGTTCATTTTAACGTTTATTGCATGCATGTAACACAATAAACAATCCATTACAGCATCTGGAACAAACAGAGAGAAACAAAGCATTTAAAATAGCCAGCGTTAGTTTATAATTGAGCCAGCGCATGGCAACACCAACAAAATAGCAGGTGCGCCGAGCGAAGACGCAGATCAGCCTGGGCATCCGCCCAGTCTGATCAGAGTCTTCGCTGTGCACTCAATAGGTAGCTAAGGACCCAAGCTTTCCTCATGCGGATAGCGAAGACAATGATCAGGCCGGGCGGATGCCCAGGCTGATCTGTATCTTCGCTGGGCGCACATTTTGTTGGTTTTGCCATGCGCTGGCTCAGTTGTAAATATATGAAACGTAACATCAGAAAACATACCTTTGGAAATGTGCGTACAGCGAAGATTCAGATCAGCCTGCGCATTCGCGCATTCTGATCAGAATTTTCACTGAACGTATTTTTGGATAGCCAAGGATGCAAAGTTTCTTCATGCGGACAACGAAGACTCTGCTCAGATTGCGCGCATGTGCAGGCTGACTTGAGCTTCGTTGGATGCCCATATCAGAAGGTACGTTTTCTCAAGTTGCGACATATGTGTACTAAGAGGATAGTGCTACAAGACAGCTATTATCTGACCTTAGCATTCGCATCGTGTTTTAACCCATTTTAGACCGAATAAATACCCCACACTATATATTGGAAGGGTCCAATTTCAATTTTAGATATGTCAGGCTATATGATTGCAATATTCCTAGAGAAAAATGGCTAAACTATTTGCAAACAGTTAAGACCCCGATCAGACGCCGAATTCTATGGCGTCTGATCTGGGTTTGCATTGTTTGCCTGTTACCCTATTGTGGGCCTCCAGACTAAAATGGGTTAACCTACCTTTTATGCAGAATGTTGATATGCGTTAACGACGCCACATTCTTGGAAACTGAGTAAATAGATGTAAATACAGTTCTGTTTTTGATTTGTCATGAAATTCCAAAAACAGATTCCTATTTTGAAATGATTTGCAATTATATCGCCCACACCAGTGAACCAAATCATCTACGAATGATATGAAAACTGATTCATGGTTTAAGGCAGCATTATATCATTCGAATTCAACAGGTTTATAGTGGAGAGCAAATTGAAAACGGTAATTATACTGCGACTCCAGCGGGCACATGACGTTTACACAACGTCGGCTCAACGTCGATGCAACGTCATGACGTTGCATCGACGTTGAAGCGACGTTGCATTAACGCCTTGCGCCTGCTAGGATAAATCCATTGAACAGGAATATGGAAACACTTTCTTTGCGTAAATTTCTAAAATGAGATACATGACAGCTGGGATAATAAGAATGAATTTTATATTATGAATTTTACTCAAGGTGTAATCGCCGGCGATTCACTCACATATCACTTATTTGCAATAATACAAACTTATTTTATAATAAAGCTAATTGCAAGTAAATGTCTCAAATACTTATTACGTTCACAAGCATTTACTACCAAGTACATGTATCCAAATAAGTAAAGGAGAATAAAATACACCGACTTCTTCACCTGTGATAAAAGCTGTAAACACATTACCACAGATTGGTATAATCACTTAAGGAATACGGGGCGTCCAGCTGATATTGGCTTACAGTTGGGCAAGGCCTGCTATCCTTGTAGCAGGTAATGGTAGAGGGGGAATGTTTTTATTTCTTCTGTTTCTTCACTTTCATTCCTGTTCCTCTTTCTTCCCTGTCCCCCTCTTTCATCTCCTCTACTATCTCTTCTATCTCTTTTCTCCCTTTCTCTGGGAGACGACACAAAATGACCCTCAAGGGTTGACGTGTCGTTAAACCCCAACACAATCAATTACTTAAGGAATATGGATAAACCTTTGAGGGATATAACTCTAACGTGGAAATTGTTATTCGCCTTCTGTTTGAGGGGCTACTCTTAAAGGAGAGAATACAAATGTTTGCCTTTAAGAGTAACCCCTGCTTTGAAAGACTTGAAATACAGTCGAACCCCAATGGCTCGAACATCTTTGGGACCATGGAAATTTGTTCTAGATATGGGTAGTTCGAGCCATTGAGGGTTAATCATGGTAGTTCGAGCCATTGAGGGTTAATCATGGCGCCAGGCCAGGAAGAGAATGGTGACGATTTAGGCGTTTGTTTTCGATCTTCTAGACAATAATGGTATGTTGAGTGTATCAAATGAGTACACACAACATGCTATTTCATATATATATATATATATATATATATATATATATATATATATATATATATATATATATATATATATATATAATCCTTAAATATTTGTTTTCTTGAGCTTTCGGAAGAAATTCGTATGAACTAAAATACGAGTTCGAATAAGTTATGGTAAACGAGCCGTCGGTGTTCGAGCTATTGAGGTCCAACTGCAGAAAGGAGACAACATGTGTGTAACAGTTGTCTTTCTTTGCAAATTTGCGATACTATATTTCATGCGTATCCAGTCACTTTAAAAGTAAGAGCTGGATATCTGTAAAATAAAATATAAGATTACAAGGTTCTGATATGTATTCACACAATGCATATTTAGAAAACATATTATAATGGAAGACAAACAAATCAGAAAATTCTAAAAGGCATTAGTATACATCCACGCATTAAGAGTATATGGTAGACGCCGGCTTCTCTTTTCGATTTAAACCTTGTTTTAGATTTCTTATGTCGATTTTGACAGCGTGCCGTACATGATAGAATTAATGGAAAATGCCATTTTATACCTAAATTGATATCTATAGTTTATCTGCGCACTAAAATGTTAGTATTGCATAATTATTAGGTAGTTTGTAAAAATGTCAATATATTAATTGTTTCACTCCTGTGATACATTATAATGTCACAAATTTACTAACTCCAAGGGACGTTCAAAAAGTGTCCACCGAATGGTTACTGAGACAATAGTAATACAACGTCGTAATACTATACTGCCCCACAGAGCATGAGTATTTTCCTGCTGAAACATGTATAGGTTTACATTATTTGATTTGAATCATAAAATCAGTTAATGCACTTTTTAAACTATAACACGTTAAGCAACTGATATTAAAACTTCTGCTATTATCTGGAACAATTATATCACAAGATTTCATGAAACATTCTGAAGCCAAGAGAATCACTTCTTTGAAAACGTGAGGTCAAGTCATAATCATTGTTGTATATAAAATGACGCATATATTAGTATTCCAAGTATTGGAAAAATAAAAAAAAAATATATATGTCTGGATATCTCATTTGGAACTACGCTAGAGCGGAGATGTAAGCCGGTTTTATGCGTACACATGTTCACTAATAGTTCTGATGCAGTTCCAAATGACAAGAAAGTGTTCGATCCGCTTAGAATATCGTAACTCGTCAATGTGTGATAACGCACAGTTACTGAGCAAAGATAAACCAACCATTCGATACAAATTTTGCCGATGCCCGTTTCACTGAAAAGGGGCAGTGTGTAGGATGACCGTCATGCATACAGCATGGTGATCACATACTCGTGATATTATATCACCTCATAAAAATATTATTATTTTACGCCAGTTTTGTTTCGACGTCATGACGTCGGGAAAAAGGACATTATGACATCGTAATAATGCTGGATTAAGCAATATTTGGTGTGCATCACGAAAACATACCTATATAATTTTGACTCCCTTAAAGCCCACTTTTATCTAGTAAAACTGGGGTTTACAGGGGTAAACATTATTTTCTTATTTCTGCTCAAAACCATAGATTGTGGGTACTTGTTTCTAACGAGTACCCACAATCTATGTTTTCAGCAGAATTATGAAAATTATCAAATTTTTTATCTGAAACTTTTGGGTTTTGGTGGTGAAATTTTAAATATATTTGAATAGGAGTGTGTTTTCATAATGGTTTATACAAGAAATGTACAAATGCAGTAGTAAAGAGTAGGTAGAGTAAAAGATGAAATGCTTTGAAAAAAGCCGCTGAAATGATAAGTTGTGATTGTGTGAAATACATTTATTAACAGTAAGCAGTTTTGCAAAATACAGTCGTTTTGAACGATTGCATTCATTGTTATGTATAAAGCAGCACTGATGCGATAATAACTCTTTCGGTGCCAAATTTCAGACAACATTTGTCGTCTGCTTTGTTTTTTTTTTAATGAAATATTAATTGGAAATAAGTTTATATGTAAAGTTGAAAGACTGACCGTCAAACAGCGTAGATCCTGATGAGACGGCTCTAAAATGTAGCTTATATCAGTTCTCTAGCTTATATCAGTCCTCTAAAATGTTCTCTCCTACGCTAATATTCTTCAATGTACGAATAAATAAAATAATCAAAACCACATAATCTGTTTATCGCATTAACTGTTTGTCACATACAGTAAAACCTGTGTAAGACAGCAACCTTTGAAACTGACCCTTGTGTTTCATGTGGAAAGGTGGTTGTCTTATAAAGGTACATGTCATGTAATTTTGCTAGCATTGCCTTGGTGTGCTGGGGAGCGTGAATTGCCTTGTTAATACACGGCGTTTCGCCGGTTAATGCATGGCTGTTAATAACGTGCGACACTGCTTTTTATGCAATAACAGATTATTAAAAACAAGCTAAAGTCGGTAACGTTATGGGATGAAAGGGAAGTCAAGACCGAAGCATGGAACGAATGGACTGAGTACCGTAGTACCACGATCGGACTTCAACATATATTGGTGTATTAGACAATAAGATAAGATGAACATATTCCGGTATGGTGAATTATATATAAAACATGCAATGGTATGCAACATTTTAGGTTTAATATAGAATGAAAAGGTAAATATGGAGATATTCAGAAAAGGGTACAATTACGGAACACGGCCCTCCCAAGACACCGGATACGGGTTGAAGGATATAAAAAGACATACAAAACGGCACTTCATCAAAAATCCGAACCAGCAAACAAGAAGAAACTGCGACAGAAATACATGTACTGCTTAGGAACAGTCAACAGCATGGGACGGGAATGGCCGGTTAGGAGAGAAGGAGGAACCAGCGGCGGCTGAACTTAACGAAGTTTGTAATGTAGTGTTAAGGATACAGATCAAACAAAATGACCACAACCATGTTTTTACTTTTTCAGTCGTTTCCCATGCGGTAATATAATCATGTTATATATTTCATTTAAAGCTGAGATAATATAATTTGAAATTACTTAATTGCTTTTTGTCTGAATCTAGTAAGTAAACGATGGAAAACAAGATATGATATTTTAGCCCTGTCAACATTATAGTTGATTCAGTATCAAAGCAAAAACCCTCACAGAACCCCAATGTTTGGGATAGACTGAAGATGTATTAGTGAACAAAACCGTATCACAAAAGTTTGAAAAAAAGTGTTTAGAAGTAAAGTTATATTTATACCTCCGAATACTAATTTGGTGTTTGTGAAGGGCTGCGGCTTATGATTGTGGCACTCCCCGAACTCTCTTCCCTTTTTGTATACCACGCCTATTGTGTTTGTGCCGTGTGGCCACCCTAGAAAGTCTCCCCGTACAATCATTTAATGGGGTTATTATTTCAAGTGCCAGGGTTTTCACTTTTACAATCACCTTTCGTATTCTTCTCTCTCCTGATACTAATTTGGTGTCTGGGAATGGCTGCGGCTTGTGATTGTGACACTCCCTGGACTTTTCTCTTACATTTTTCTGCATACCACGCCTGTTGTGTTTGTGCCATGTGGAGACCCTAGAAAGTTTCCCCGTACATTCATTTAATGGTGTTATTATTTCAATTGCCAGGGTTTACACATTTACAATTACCTTTCGTATTCTTCTTCCTCCCGATACTAATTTGGTGTCTGGGAAAGGCGGTGGTTTGCTCTACCGACCGTTCTAAGGCGGTGGTCCCGGTGTTAGTCTTACTCTTTGTTGCTTTGTGGTTTATCCTACGAGGCGATTTGTTGTATGTCTTTCCGTGTGTCATTTTGTTCTTGTGTTTTTCAATCCTTTTAGTATTGCGATTACCTCGCTTGGGGAAGAGAGAGCTAATCTTAGTGCTTTTCATACGTTTGTTTGGTTTGTGCTTGTTTAGATTTGTCGGTTTCCTCTTCCTCTTGGGGTCTGGGAAGGGCTGCGATTTGTGATTGTGGCACTCCCTGGACTTTTCTCTTACCTTTTTTGTGATTGTGGCACTCCCTGGACTTCTGTCTTACCTTTTTTTTTATACAGATAAATCAAGTATCCATAGTAAATTTTTCAACCCTTCACCTCAAAAAGACCACACAAATCTTGCATGGAAACAGTTACAAAGAAATTGTGATCCGCTTTTTGAGACAATATATCAAACTTTAGATATGCCTTATTTCATTTAGTTTTGTCCAGAAAAACAAAGTTGAATTCTTTTAAGTTTTCTCAGATCATTGTTTTTCAGTTTATGGTAATAAGCAACAATTGTTTTAAACCAGTCAATCATTTTCTCATAACTACACACAGGAATCTGGACAGTCTACAGGGACTGTCTCCTTGTTTCATAGACTATTGACCAGCAAATCAGAAAACAAATTTCTTTTCTGGAATAATGAAGCAAAAATAATCAACTTCCAAAGAAAGCCTAAAGATGAGAACCGCTATGTTGTGATACAATGATAGACAGCTATTTACACCTTGGTCCAACCCCATTCCGAAGTCCTAACATACGAGCTATTCATTCCAGCAGCATAGAGGCCATAATTTGTTATGGTCATTTCGCTGTAATTATGGATGAAAGCAGTTGATAAAAAAAATCAAACAGAAGAATTATCACCGTAGATAATTTTATAGCCAATTGCCATCTTAAAGGCAGCGTTTGTAAGCAAAGCAAACATTAGCAACTACCGTTAGGAAGATTTTTGTTTTCAAATAACAAATTTATTATTAAAGATAGAAAACTGTATTTTTGTATATATATCTCGTTTCAAGGGGGAACACAAGTCTGTAAAAATGTCAAAAAAAAAAAAAAAAAAAAAAAAAAAAAAAAAAAAAGCCAAAAAAACTTAAAAATAATATTTTAATTCATATCGGATCCTTAAACGAATAATAGAATAACTGTATTTTAGCAAAACTCATAGTGATGGTTTTAGAACAACCCTAATACAGAAGATTAATTGTATCATTGACAAAATCAATTAATCAGTTAATAATATAAAATTGTTTGTTAGTGGTTTATATACCATCAAGGTCATCCACAGAGTACACTGGGTCAGAGATTATAAAAAGGTACCTAAGAAAAAAAAGGTAAGAGAAAAGTTCAGGGAGTGCCACAATCACAAACCGCAGACCTTTCCAGACCCCAAGAGGAAGAGGGAACCGACAAATCTAAACAAGCACAAATCGAACAAACGTACGAAAAGCACTAAGATTAGCTCTCTCTTCCCCAAGCGAGGTAATTACAATACTAAAAGGATTGAAAAACACAAGAACAAAATGACACACGGAAAGACATACAACAAATCGCCTCGTAAAATAAACCACAAAGCAACAAAGAGTAAGACTAACACCGGGACCACCGCCTTAGAATAAACCACATAAGGGAAGTCCGGGGCTGGACATTAGATAGCCTGCTTAGTGTCTGATGTTTGCATAGGCATCACTGGAAACGTAAAAGCTTAAAGTCATATGGTAATAGAAAGGATGGCAATGCCCAGGAATCGATACAATTACCCAAAGACACCAAAGGGAAAGAAAGACACACTTAAAGCAACGGCATCACAATGAAAACACTACAACCAGAAAGGCAAAAGGACAGTTTCTTCCCCCAAAATTGGCCAAACGGCTATTCAACATTAAAACCAGGACATACATGCAACGGCATACAATGACAGAAATAGTAAAAAAGGTAGGGAGTGTCACAATCACAAGCCGCAGCCCTTCCCAGACACCAAGAGGAAGAGGAAACAGACAAAACCAACTAAGAGCAAATCGAACAAACGTACAATCAAGGACCAAAAGTAATTCCACAAAATGGCTGCCAGGCAGCCTGATTTTCTCTTGTGTGTCACATTACTCCTAAGATGTGGTGCACTCAAGGACTGCAGCATGGATAAATATACATAGGAATAAATTATACCCTCCACCTGTGATGGAGTTTATATCAGTAAGTAGATTTACTTCCCCTTTTGTTTACAAATTCGTCTGCTGTAAAATGTCAAATAGAGGAGCAGAACTGAGTAGTGACCAAAAAGAATTGATTGTACAATTGTCAGAAGATGGACTCAGTGGCTCAAAATTTGCAGAATTGTTGAAATTAAACAGATTTACTGTGCTGAAATTTCTAAAAAGGTTTAAACTATGTGGATCAACAGAAAATAAGCACAGAAGTGGGAGACCAAGAAAAGAAGATGCCAGGGCTGACAGAAGGCTAATACGTATTGTAAAAATAAACCCTAGGAAAACTTTACAAGACCTAACCAGTGTTTTCAATGATCAGACTTCAACAAAGATATCTCGGACTACTGTTAAGCGGCGATTAATATTGCAAGGCGTGTAGTAAAGAGGAAAACTGTCATTTCAAAGCAGAACAGGGTAAGGCGGAGGGTCTGGTGTCGTGGAAAGCTTCATATGACTATAGATAATTATTGGAAGAAGGTGATATTTTCTGATAAGACACAAGTTATATTGGGGAAAGACAGGAAAGTTTACATTTGGAGAAAAGATAACGAGAAGTGGCTCCCAACGTGTCTTGGAGAACACGGTGATCCTAACCCACATGTTCGGGCAAGTGTCATGTTTTGGGGGTGCATCACATACGATGGTGTAGGAACTTTGGTACCCGTTGATGGAAATATAAACTCCCAAAAGTATGTTGACATTCTTGAAGATAACCTTTGGCCTGTTGTTGCTAAGGGTTTTCCCAACTCTCCTTGGATATTTCAAGATGACAATGCAACCCACCATGGCTCTAGATACACAATGCAGTGCAAACAGAGAAACCTAATTCCAACCATGATGTGGCCTGCACAGAGTCCTGATATTAATATTATTGAAAATGTTTGGAGAAAGATGAAAATTCTACTTCAGCAACGAGTACATGACATTCATTCCAGAGAGGACCTCATAGAGACTGTTATAGATATATGGTCTGCATTTATTCCAGCCTATATTAAATTAAATCACTGTATGTCACTTTACCAACCAGAGTTCGCCATGTACTTCGAGCCAATGGATACATCACCAAGTATTAACACTAAGGGGCAAGCAGATTCATTTTATAGGGTTCAATTTTCATTTAAAAATTATGTAACTGACCTGAAATCATGTTCATGGCAGCCATTTTGTGGAATAACTTTTGGCTCTTGAGTGTACGAAAAACACTAAGATTAGCTTTTTTCCCCAAAGCGAGGTAATCGAATGTAAACACAGAACAAAATAACACAAGGCAAGACTTAAACAAATCGCCTCGTAGAATAAACCACAAAGCAACAAAGAATAAAATATAAGTCAAAAAGGATTGCCTTTGGAAACAAAGAACGCACAAAATCACGAAAATCGGAGACTAAACTAACACAGGGACCACCGCCTTAGAACGGTCAGTAGAATAAACCACCGGGGGTGGGGTGTCAGGGGGGAGGTTAAAGCACTTTTACAGCCGACTAACTACACCCTGGGTCCCCGATGCTACTCTTAATCACAACTAGTAAAACAGAAAGCAAAATGGGCAGCTGTTGAAGGTGACCAAAATGCTCGCATCACAACATAACTAGTAAAACAGAAAGCAAAGTGGGCAGCTATTGAAGACGGTGACACAATGCTAGCATCAAACGCATATAGAAAAACAGAAAGCAATGCGAGAACCACAAAGCTACAAAGAGTAAGAACAACACCATGACCACCGCCTTAGAACGGTCAGTAGAATAAACTACCGGGGGTTTAACAGAAGCATCGCATTGGAACGGTCAGTGAAAATTACCGGAGGTGGAGGGGGGGGGGGGGGAGGGGGGGTGAAAGGGGGGTGGGTGCTTAAACGGATTTTACGTTGCCACAACCCTTGCCCTTAGTTCTGCCATGGTATACACAAGACATCTGTACAGTCCGTGTGAAAGGTTCCTAATACATCAGTGCAACATCTCCGAGAACGTAAAAATCAAACGAATACAGAGATGAGACAACAATGAAGACGCGACAGCAAGAAATGTCTGAAATGCTGAAGCAAAAGAAACCAACAGTTGGACTCCGATGGGTCTGACTGGAGCCAGAGCATCAGGCACCAACCGATTTACTTAAAAGTTTTTAGGCCGGAGCCATCATAGAGTGAGGCCCGACCCGCTGGCGTGCAACCAAAGAGGGAAGCAAAGTTATCAACCGTGATTGGGTTAACTACTATGCATGCAATCTGTCGTATCACATTTACAGTTTACCCATCACCTATCGCTTTAATAGGAAAGCATGGATGACCATGAACAACTTTTTAATTTCCTCCCAGTCTCAAATCACAGATTTTTAAGGCTTGAATATTTAGTTAATGAACTGGGCCCAGTTGTTCAAAGCGTCGTTAGCTTAACGCGTTCGTTAAGGGTCATTTCGTTAACTGTTTTAGCGGGTTCACTACACAATATTCTGATTTTTTTTGCTAAAAAATGTGAGTAGATTTTGCACTGCAAAAGCTGCTCACATTTTTTCAGCAAAAATTTTATCATATTTGCGTATCATTCGAGGTAAATTTTAACGAATCTTTAACTAACGATGTCGTTAGCTTTGAACAACTGGGCCCTGAGCTTTTAATTACTGATTCTTTAATTTTACAATCAATTTTAACAAACTTCCAAAATGTTTCAGTTAAATAATATTTTATCATATTTCTGTAAACACTGATTTTAATGTGCATTTATTAAATTTGTCATAAACTCAAATTCTGTTCATATTTGCTAGTAGCAGGCCATTGTGGTGTTGGTGGCAGTCAATACAGGTCAATACAGATAAGTGTTCTGCTCTGATGGCCAACCTGAATTAAGAGACCACCTGTATTAAGAGACCACTTTTCGTACTTTCCTAGGGTGGTCTTTTAATACAGGTTTGACTGTATGTTGTACCCAGTCTTTATATAGCGAAGAATTATTTTACAAAGTTGAGTGCTAAAATTATTGCAAACATATATTTATTTTTTAGGAAATACTGTTTAATGTCTTAACACGATTAATTTCATGTTCTGTAAAAAGGATACCTCCGTTTTATGATAAATAGTTTAGAAACTGTACAGGAAGAGCTACAATCACAGAACATAGCCTACTGTTGACACCAAGAGGAACAGCAAACAAAAAAATGAAGTCAATACACAAGCCATAAGTAAAGCAAAGCAACCAGCTCTTTCTTCCCCAATAAGGGGATCTCAGTGCTAGACAGGATCCACTATTCTTGCATAAAATTCTATGAACATAGCTGTTTGAAGCTTTGCTTAGATGGGCTAGAAGTCGTGTTCAGACAACAAAACCCATGTTCAAATCATGAAATTCACATGCTGTTTGAACATGGGTTTTGATCTTTTGAAATCAAAAGAGGGGCCTTCCTTTGTTCACGTTACGTTGAGCGACGTAACGTTGTCGCCCTGAACGTAGCATTGTAAAATTTTATGATGACGTCAGAACGTCTTTGCAACGTTCTAAACTAGCCGCCATCTTGGTTTTACGGTCGCATTGGAAGAGTTTATATGGAGTTTTGGGGCGTTTTCGTCACAGTTTGCCGTTTGAATCGTAAGATATGCAAGAATAACGATCATCCATGGTTATTTCATTGCAATAACATTTGCCGGGTCCCTCGGAAGATATTTGAACACTCGACCTAGCGGCCTCGTGTTCAAACAACTTCCTCGGGACCCGGCAAATGTTAATGCATGAAAAACCATGGGTGATCCCTATAAACACAACAATAAGAGAAAGAACAGGACAAAACACGAAAAACGCCCCGCAGCGAATAGCCGCAAGGCCACACAAAGAACAGCAACACCACCACCAACAACAACAAGAACAAACAAAAAAAAAAAAAAAAAAAAAAAAACCAGAAAAAAAAACAAAAAAAAAAAAAAAAAAAAAAACACATAAAAACACCAGAACCACCGCTTTAGATCGGTCAGCAGAAAAAAAAGGGGGTGGAGGAGCGGATGGTAGTAAACATATTTTACAGATAACAAATCCTCACCCTCAGTTCAAATGTTGTAAATACCGTATTCGACCTAATAACCGCACATGCTCCTGTAAGGGCACAATAAACAAATTAAGTAGCCTTTTGATTGCAGTCAGTGTACTTTTATCTGCTTCTTTATAAAACCATATGTTGTGGGAACTCCTTTGAATTGCCCCGACAAGTCGAGGCTTCAAAGGAGTACCAACAATATATGTTTTTATAAAGAAAATCAGAAAAAAATATTGCAAAAGCATACTTTATTACGTTCCTCATTAAGTCCTGCGCTGATCTTTCTTTAAAAAGTGCCCTTGTAAGGTTGATATTTCACTACAAGTTTGTTCAGTAATTTTGAAAAATCTAAGCGCACAGTGCGGTAATTAGGTCGAATACGGTATTAAAAAACTATTGTTCGGCTCGCATAGAGGCTCCCTAACTTAACCAGTTTAATATCATAGAAAAGCATGTAAATTAAAGTAAATCACTGTGATAAAACAAGAATGAGGTCCGTTGGCAATCACCCCAGACACTAACAGCCAGAGCTATAGAAAACTGAGCCAGCGCATGAAAAAACCTACAATAAGGCTTGGGTGACCACATCCACCCAGTATGACACTGGTTCTCGGTTATTCCTCTTTAGGTAGCTCGGAGGTTGCGCATGCGATGAGTGAAGACTCTGATCAGACTGCGTGGATGCGCAGGCTGATCTGAGTCTTCGCTGGTCGCACAAGTCATATTGTAGGTTTTGTCGTGCGCTGGCTCAACTTCTAGTGGAACCCCGGACGGCCTGCACAAAGACATAACATCAGTCATCAACTTTCTAACCGCCGTCGAAGAAAGCATAACTAACAACTATGATTGGGTTAAAAACTAAGCATGCTGTCTGTTACTTTGACTGAATGTAAAGCGGATAGACTGAAACTTGCATTCTATGGAAACTCAAGAAATTCACGCTGTATAAAGGAAGCAAACAACGCGTTGCCGACCTGATATTGTTGACTACCTTAGAAATGGCCGTTAAACCTCAGGACATCACAACCCTCCGTGAAATATGAAAACATGTTGTTTTTCATATGTCATCCTTTCGAGAACAAAGTTATCTTCACTACAGCTGGTTTGTAGGAGCGGCCGTAAAAGGTCTCATTATTCTTCATCATAGTGTAGTTTGATTTTTCTGGGCCCAGTTGTTGGAAGCATCGTTAGCTTAATGAGCTCGTCAGTGGTCAATATGTTAACTGTTCTAGTAAGTAGAATATCTAATTCACAGGTATTTTTGCTGAAAAAATGTGAGTAGCTTTTGCAAATGCAAAAGCTACTCACGTTTTTTCAGCAAAAATATTAGCATATATGCCACATTTAATGATTAAAGTTTTAACGATTTTAACGATACGCTAACTAACGACATCGTTAGTTTGAACAACTGGGCCCTGGTCTTTTGGGATGTGTACCATTGGAGAAGCTCAATTATGATAAAGAAACGTACATAGGTTAGCATTCATACGTGCAGTTTTCAAACTTACTTTAGTAAAGAGAACTTCCTCTGTAAAAGAGGGGTTTCTTTTTCTCTTGCTGCCAGTGTATATATTGTATACATTTTTGTCATGAGCGTCATTTTTGTGATTTGATTTGAATACAAATATTATATTAAAAAAACCCATAAACTAATAGACCCAGCCAATCAAAATAAATAAATAAATACTTATAAATACACAGAATATACGAACTCATTCTGAGAAATCGCACCCTTCCCTAATCTTTTTCAAAGGTGATAATGTTCTACGCCGTATTTTATGTGGCAAAAATCTTTGCCCATTTAAAAGAAAAGAAGAAAAAACAACAACAAAAAAACAACAACAACAACAACAAAAAACAACAAATTTAAAGGCTCTCAAACTGTTATCACGAGTAGATTTTTGCACAGAAGCATGGTATAAGGATTCCTGAAACACATATTTGCGTCCTTCATTGTCATATTCAGATTGTCATCAGTTGCAGTATTGCGATAAAGGTGATATATTGACGCTATAAAATTAATATAAATGCCATAGATATTTTCATGTTTTATACGTTTTTGGTATAAAGAAACACGGCACAAGATACTTGTACGGCCGGAAGTGCTTACTTTTCTTAGGCATGCGACTTTGTTTTCAGTTGTCGGAAGTTCGTGGATATAATCGCCCTTATAGTACCGCTATCCATTTTACAACTATAAGTCTAAATATCTAGGCGTTGTTACTTTTGCATAATTATTCTTTATTAGATTATACATTTGATACATTTTTGAACATTTGCTGAGAGTGTAAACGTAGACTTTGGTGACGTTGCACCATCTATTCCATTGCATAAAAGCTTATGTAATATCCTCTATTCAAAAGCCACTGGATAATAAATATTTCTTGATGCTTACGAATAGATTTGGCTCCTGTGCGTTAACTAAAGGCCAACCGTGTACAAAAAGTCATAAAATAATTGATTAGATATGTCACATTTCAGTATTCAGGAGACGCCATACATGTATGAGCCGAAACGTGAAGAAACATAACTTCCAGCGAAGATTCAGATCGGCCTGCGCATTCGCGCAGACTGATCTGAATTATCCCTTGGCGCAATTTGGATAGCCAAGGATGCAGAGTTTCTTCAAGCGGGGAACGAAGACTCTGATTAGGCTGTGAGGATGTACTGGCTGAGTTCAATCTTCGCTGGGCGCACATATCCGAAGGTATATTTCCTTACGTAACGGCTTGTATAATAACCTAAGAATGATATTAATGAGATAAGAAAGAAAACTCTGCTGGATAATTTTAAGAGCCACTTGGTTCGTAAAGGTTCTAAGCGCTAACTAAACATCAAAGGCCAAGGTCACTCTGCGCTTTCGCATAATCCTATATGGGCAATGCCAGGTTTTCATACATGTTCGGTAACTAAAGAATATATTGGCAACAAACCAAGTGCATACTATGATCGAACTGCGCAAATGTGTCTATTGACCTTGTTCCTCGTTGTTCGTAAACCCTTTGTTAAGTGACATGGCTCATAATATCGTATGAAAGCATGTCACAATACAAATATGTATAGAGTTACAAGATTGTGGTAAAAAGTTACAGTATTGAAGCATAAAAGGCCTACTTGTTACAATATTCTAATATGTATGACCTGTTGAACCTCTCATAATAGCATTTGTCTACAATAAACACGTTAAGGACAATCTTTTCTTATGGTTGTATGTCATGTGCGTTTAAAATATTGTAAATTAAATCTGATAAAACTGAATTTTATTAAAATCAGGAATTACATTTAGGATATGCGCATGTTTTCTTCCAATGTTATCACTGTGCTCTTTGAAAGCTGAATTCAGTAGTAATATTTGAAGCAGAAGATATGAGTTAGTAAAATCTGTATCTTCCAGAAAAATAGTATATATTTGAAGTTTTCAACTCAAAATTTATTGTTTTACTTTCCATTATACACTAAATGTTCATTCATTTTTATACCAGCATATGGTATTGTTTTACACTGGGTATTTACGTTGGTAATTTTGTTTCCGTGTGACAACTTCAGTATTGATTCGGCGATTTTCTTTGAAACTTGATGTGTGCTTTGGTAATTGGGAGATCTCGTTCAGTATTGTTAAAGTGCGATTTTCGAAAATTACGAGTACTGGCGGACTTACAGCACTGATAAGGTTAAAAATGAGCTTTTACCATGTATGGTTCCTTATCTTTCATCCGATTCAGATAAGACACATGTGATGGATAAACGATGATTTAACGCATGTTGACTTCATAAAGGGCTTATATATGTTAACTGTGACATGAGCTAGGCCCATGATAAGCGTTACAAATTTGCTTTCCTTGCGATAGCTTGACTTTCTTTCATATAAATCAAATGGAATTCAGAGAATGATTTAACTGCGGTTCAGTTCGAATTTGCAATTGTATGTAAGTTCTGACATGGGTAATGACCTCTTAAGAACGTTTAAATTTTGTTTCTTTCCTTTCCCTCACAGATTTCCCACCGACATTGACGCTTAATAAAGCCCATCCGCCTCTAACGGCGTTTTTTGGATAAAAGATATATCTTAATACGACACTTAACACCAACTATAGTGAAGATTAATAAATTCTGAGAAAATGGATTTTTTGAAAGCAACGTAGTATGGACTCGTACTCAATTTTTGCTAACCATGGCATAAGAAAGATATACGATTTATTTCGATATAGGAAGAAAGCCTGGACATGTCTATGTATAAAACAACTGTATAGCAGATATGCATACATTGCATTTCGCGAAAACCTGCACGTTGCTATGGAGGCCCAGTTGGTACTTACGAAATTCTAAGTATACAACACCTTGTTTATTCAGGTTAAAAAGCATAAAAATAGAAATAAAAATGCTCAAAACAGAAAGCAGAATGTTTATTTTCTCTTGCAAGTATATGGACATTGCGTCAATAGTGACATCTCAGTTGTTTTCCGCATTTAAGGGAGAGTACCCCGTTTTCCTGTCTGACATCTAATTTTAAATTTCGCATGCAAATTGCGTTTCAATTAACCCTTCTGTCGTTTTCTGTAGCCTTTATTAGAAGGTTACAGAAATAGATTAATAACAAAAATGATCGAGTTTTTGGCCAATATGGCCGCTACAATAAAGCTGTAAGAAAATGTTTGATTGCAAATTTTATGACACCATTTTTAAAGACACATTTCAAATTTTACAAGACATCTTTCGGGTATTCGTGCTTACGTTTTTTTTTCAATAAAAATATTTGTAGATAATACTGTACTGTACTTACGTAAGTCTTAATCAGGCATGTTGAGAGAAATCGCCGCGCATTTCTTCATGTCCATAATGTCAAATCCCTTTTTTGATAAACTATACTGAGTAAGACTGTATGAAGACCAAACATGATAATTGACGCAATTTCCGCAAACTAAAATGTTCATCAGAATTCCATAAAATACAAGCCGTTTTATAAAACGCGTCAGGAATATTTTAAACAATAAGTGCTATTTCATATTCAGACATCAACTATACAGATTAATTAATCGCGATTTGGGTGTATATGGGTGTATTTTACATGATGGTATATACATATATATTTGCTTGAAAAAACTCTAAACCATTATCGTGCAAAATGCATGGATTCTCGAAAATGCAATTAGTTACGCATTGCTATGCAGCGGGTTTGTATGAACGACTATCCAAGCTTTGTATCTACAAAAACTCATCCGTATATTTTTTCCGATTGTAGAGTTACGTTTTTATTTATTTATTTATTTTATTTATTTTTTATTTTATTTTTTTTTGCAAGATATGAGAACTGAGAAACCGGACTATCGAACAGAATCACGTAACACTAAATTTTTCGGAGCAATCCAGAAAGATTGTCATTTGTTACAAAAAGGATAGGTTACAACATCAATGTTCTGCGGAAAACTGCATGCATAGATTTTACCCCTTTAAACCTGGAAGACCACAACAGATACTGTGCAAACAGTGTATGTCCAGATGAATCAGTTCGAAAGCCGCCTCATGAGGATCTGCCCTATTTGGCATTCCGTTTTTTTTTTATATTTTAGAGTGAAACCCTATTTGCATCAGTAGACATGTCCAAAATCAAGGACGGAATAGTCCACTTCAGAAACCCAGAGACGAAAGTGTTAACCCAGTTATAGTTGATAATGTTGCTTCCCTTGCTAATTACTAATTAGTCGGGCCTAATGCTGATCGACGGCTACTTCGCCAATCTGTTTCAGAAGGTTGGCGTTTGACTACCGTTGTCTATGCGGTATGTGGCATCTGACCTGCATCTACACTCTTTGCTAAAGTCCCTTTATGGGAACCTAGGCATAAATGGCTTAAGAGCAGAGCTCTTGCTGGAAGCCTTCCAAGGTGGTTCTTGTGTTGCAGTTCTTCTGTGTTCGTGCATCGGTAGTTTTCTATATTATTATTTGTTTTGTCATTGTTTGTTCCTCAACTCTTCTTCGTTTGTTTGTGTTGAGGTTTTACGGCCCAGTCAACCCAATGGGGTCATGTCGAGCGCGGTCAGTTTACTTAACAACACGTTTACTGGACAGGCATAGTCCTGTAAGTGGTTAACCAGTATTGTGCACATTCTTTCGCCAGAAACTGACAACTGCCCTTCTTGAATCAGCGGAAGGGAGAGAATGACCGTAGAAAATATTTCATGATCAATCTCCACGAAAGAATGTTGCCGACCTCGGCGGGGGTTGAACCCGCGACCTCCTGGTCTCCAGTCGGACGGCGCATCCAACTGAGCCACCGAGGCCGGCCCAACTATTCTTCTTTCGAAGCCTAAGAAGACTATGCTTCGTGATTGTGGCATTTCCTTACTGTCTTCCCTAAATTTTTTCATCACGAAAAAGGTAAGAGAAAAGTCCAGGGAGTGCCACAATCACAAACCCCAGTCCTTCCCAGACCCCAAGAGGAAGAGGAAACCGACAAATCTAAACAAGCACAAACCGAACAAACGTACGAAAAGCACTAAGATTAGCTCTCTCTTCCCCAAGCGAGGTAATCGCAATACTAAAAGGACTGAAAAACACAAGAACAAAATGACACACGGGAAGACATACAACAAATCGCCTCGTAGAATAAACCACAAAGCAACGAAGAGTGAGACAAACACCGGGACCACCGCCTTAGAACGATCGGTAGAGCAAACCACCGTGGGGTTTAAAGCACTTTTACAGCTAGCTAACTTCACCCTGGGTCCCGATGCTACTCTTAATACAGAAATACATAAAAATTCGGTTCGCATAAAGGCTCCCAACTCAGTCAATGCACTAAAGCGAAAACATAAAAATCAAATTAATCACTATAATAAACAAAGGCGAGTACTCATGGCTAATTCTACTGTATGCCGGAGTAAATGAAAACCAATAGTTGAACCACGGCGGGCCAAGCCAAAGACATATAGTCAAGCCCAAACCCACTGGTTAAAGTTTTACGAAGAGGCCGTCATTGAGTCTGAGGCCCGAACCGCCGTCGTGCAATTAAAGAGTGAAGCATAGCCATCAACAATGATTGGGTTGACAACTAGGCATGCAGTAGACTAGACATGCCTTTATAAGTTTAACCCCCTTAAACCCCACTTTTATATAGTAAAACTGGGGTTTACAGGGGTATACAGTATTTTTCTTATTTCTGCTCAAAATCATGGATTGTGGGTACTCGTTAGAACCGCCTCAGCGAGGCGGTTCTAACGAGTACCAACAATCTATGTTTTGAGCAGAAATTTGAAAACTATCAGAGTTTTTTTACCTGAAAAATTTCGGTTTTTGGAGGTGAATTTTTCAATATATTTGAATAGGCGTGTTTCCGTAATGTGATGTGCAGCAAAGCATACAGTAAGTCTTTTAGCAAAATGCATGGAAATCTACCAAGTGTGCCCAGTCCCCTCAATATGTTATCTAACTGGCAAAGTAACATCTTTTATACGAGGGTCCTGCAAAAAGTTTTGTCACTGGGTTCGGATTACTTCAGTGCTACGTTTTATCAAACATATTTTTATTACAAACCTTCAAAGTATTCCCGCTTTACTGAAACACATTTTTGTAACCTTTTTACCCAGTCGCGAAAAGCAGATAAATAGTCTTCTTTTGGTATCTGTTGGAGACATAGATAAATAGCTCTGCCAAGAGAACTACTAGACGTATACTTAGTTCCAAAAAGCATTTTCTTAAGCCTTGGAAATAAAAAGAAGTCACAGGGACTCAGGTCAGGTGAATAAGGTGGACGGTTTAAAACTTTCACCTTTTCAGAAGCCAAAAAAGACTAACAACCTCACACTTATGAGAGGAGGCGTTGTCATGTAAAAGGTGGACTCCTGGCCATCCTTTGCTTGGTCGTTTCTTATTGTAAAACTCTTTCACTTTCTTCAGTACAGTGTATATGACTGCATCTATTTCAATTTGAAATAACTCGGTCAGTTGGAAAGCAATTTGCACGAAATAAACGGATATCGTTAGTTATTCAACACATCAATCAAGTGCAGTGAAGCATTTTAAAATATATTTGGGATAAAACTAAGGAAGCCTATTAGTGACAGAACTTTTTACAGGACTCTCGTATCTGACAAGATCGAAGGATAATTGGGCCGCGTCAAACGAAAGCGTGCCTTCGAACATACGCAAAATGCGCAGGTTCACATCATCCAGCAAATGAGCAAAGTCTCATTCGGGCATTTGTTTTTCATTGATACATTCTATTGTATCCAATCATTCTGTCCTGATCAGACTGCGCGAATGTGCAGGCTGATTTGGGCCTTCGCTGTCCGCATATGCCCGAATCACGTTTTCGCATGGCGCGGCCCATATATATAACATCCCAGTAAGCATTCTACACAAATCTATAGCGGGCCGTTATCGGCCCGTCAGGGTAGCTGACGGGCCGATAACGGCCCGCTGTATATTTATGAAGAATGCTAGCTGGGATCTGTCTTCAACAAGTCTTTATAACGATTTCTAGAAATATGCAGTTACAGGAAACAGTAGTTTTGGCTCCGTACGAGCTGGGTAGATTGTGACTTGACAAATGAACGCCTTAGCAAATCACATTAGAACATGGTGTAACATACAAGGTATTTATATTTCATTAATTGCGAGAATCGAAGGGCGTCTTTTAACTGGTGATCGTGGCAGACTGCCACGACTGAGGTATCTGATAAACCTTAATGTGTTCTCGAATTATTTTCTTTAAGAATTCACTGAGTTAGATTCTGCAACTGAGCTATCCCTGAACTGATACCCTGCAGCACTCACTATTCTCACCAGTCCGTGCCTCACCATTCTCACCAGTCCGTGCTTCACCATTCTCACCAGTCCGTGCTTCACCATTCTCACCAGTCCGTGCCTCACCATTCTCACCAGTCCGTGCTTCGCCATTCTCACCAGTCCTTGCTACGTGTGATTTTTGTATTTTTTCTGACTGTAACATCATTTCCACCAAAATTTATGATAAACGGGACGATTTTGATTTTGATATAGTCAATTTCCCTTTTCTGGATGGCGATGTCCCCCCGGCGTACCTCATATGGGGTATACATATCTCAGCTTATTAGATTCGCCAGAGCTTCTTCAAATCTTAGTGACTTTAACTGATGTAATAAAGCCCTTACTGCCAAACTTCTTAGGCAGGGCTATCCTTATTTTAAACTTCGTAAGGCATTTTCGAAATTTTATCGCAGACATAGTGCCTTGGTAGAAAAATATAACGCCAGTCTGAAAACACTTCTGCAACAAGGTATATCGGAACCAGAATTTTATGGTGACTTAGTGTACAGATTTAGAAAAATTGTGGGAAAATCTAACGGTTTCGGAGGATTTCAGAAAATTAATTAGCCGCTATAAAAGAATTGGCTAAAGCCTAGATATTATGCGGCAGACTGCATGCTTAGTTATCAACCCAATCATTGTTGATGGCTATGCTTCATTCTTTAATTTCACGACGGCGGTTCGGGCCTCAGACTCAATGACGGCCTCTTCGTAAAACTTTAACCAGTGGGTTGGGGCTTGACTATATGTCTTTGGCTTGGCCCACCGTGATTCAACTATTGGTTTTCATTTACTCTGGCATACAGTCGAATTAGCCATGAGTACTCGTCTTTGATTATTATAGTGATATATTTGATTTTTATGTTTTCGCTTTGATGCATTGACTGAGTTGGGAGCCTTTATGCGAACCGAATTTTTATGTATTTCTGTATTGAGAGTAGCATCGGGACCCAGGGTGAAGTTAGCCGACTGTAAAAGTGCTTTAACTCCCCCCGGTGGTTTATTCTGCTGACCGTTCTAAGGCGGTGGTCCCGGTGTTGGTCTTACTCTTTGTTGCTTTGTGGTTTATTCTACGAGGAGATTTGTTTTAAGTCTTGCATTGTGTTATTTTGTTCTTTTGTTTTCAGTCCTGTTAGCATTGCGAGTATCTCGCTTGGGGAAGAGTGAGCTTATCTTAGTGCCTTTCGCACGTTTGTTCGATTTGCGCTCCTTTGGTTTTGTCTGTTTGCTCGTCCTCTTGGTGTCTGGGAATGGCTGTGGCTTGTGATTGTGGCACCCCCATGTACTTTTCTCTTATCTTTTTATATATTTTCCAGTGAAAAAAAAATGAGTGCGAGAATGACCGATTATCCTGTTACACTTGGAAGTAAATTAAAAGTAAAAGTACCCAGTGTCGAAATATATTTTAGTAAACGAGCTTAAAAGCAGTAAAATTTATTCAACTGAGCCTGCATCATATATGGGTCTACGTCCATGGGTGGTTTGTCGCGACTCAATCATAGATAAGAAAATTGAACTTTTCTCCCCATGGTCTCCATGAACGTTGTCAAATTCTCCTCCTCTATTGGCACTTTAAGTGCTATAATTAATCTTTGTTGAATTGCTCATGTCCTGTAAATGAACAGGAATCGATTTCAAGACTGGAACTGATAACTTAAATATTTACAATGTAATAAATTATGACAACTTCAGTCTAGTTTATACAGATGCATCTTTGTTTTAGTTAAAAATAAACCACACTTAATGTAAATTCAATCACCCGTCTCTCTGATCATCTGGACCAGATATCAGAAAAACGTACCTTGGGATAAAATAGGTAAACGATCAGGACTCCATTTCGCGTTCCCAGTGTGACTTCGCAGTTATTGCCATGCGTCAACATACTATTCAGACTTCAAAGAAGGCATAAAGCGAAAGAAAAAACTCATTATCAGACTTAGTGGATGCGCAGGATGGCTAGAATCTAAGCAGTTTGCAATTCTTCTCGCAATACTATTGGTGGTCCGGCCAAAATTAAGTATCATCGTTTGAATTGTTTACCTATTAGGCTTGCAGTGAAACAATAACACCAAAAATAAATTAGAGTTAAAACTGCTATTGTATTAAGGGCAGTGTTTGTTCGAAAATATGTCTCACTAAATTGGATACCTGATTCCTTTTGTTGACTTTTCATTATCAGGTAACTTTAAATTAATAATTACTGGAGTTTCAAATTGATTATCTCTGTCTTCACACATTTAGATGGGAACTGTATCAGCGAACGATCTCAACAACAAATAAAAGAAAGAAGATAACGAATGGGTTGTCATTAGCAAAATGGCACAATATAATGTATTGATAGTCAAAGATCCAAACCAGCCTAAGCATTTATGCATTCCAATAACAATTCTGGAAAATTTATGAAATTAAATATTTGAGCCAGCGCATGACAAAACCTACAAAACGGCTTTTGCGCCCAGCGAAGACTCAGATCAGCCTGGGCATCCACCTAGTCTGATCCGAGTCTTCGCTGTCCGCATGAAGAAAACTCGTGTCCTTACCTACCCACTGAGCGCAAAGCAAAGACTCTGATCAGAATGGGCAGATGCTCAGGTTGATCTGAGTCTTCGCTGGGCGCAAATGCCAGTTTGTTGGTTTTGTGATGCGCTGGATCAATTATCTTTGCCGCAACATCAGAAAACATACCTTCGAAAATGTGCGCCCAGAGAAGATTCAGATCAGCCCGCGCATTCACGATCTCTAATCAGAATCTTCACAAGGCGCATATGGGATTGCCAAGGATGCAAAGTGTATTCATGTAGACAGCGGAGACTGTGATCAGACTGCACAGATGCGCAGGCTGATTTGAGTCTTCGTTGGGCGCACATGTCAGTAAGTACACATTACGGCTTATCTGGTTTTTGTACAATCAATACTGGAAATGGTAAATCACTCCTTTCAGACCACACAAAAACATTAAACTCGCTTTACGTTACCGCTCTTAGGGACAAAAGAGAAACATCTGCAGAAGTCAAAAGACTGATCAAACCCATGATAAGCATGTGCAATCGGACTGTCCCATACTTCTATTAAATTAGCTATACTTACTATTGTATTAAACTATCCCTAATATGCAGCCAATGAAACAGTCATAACAAGAAAAGATATGACAATAAACTGTCACATCAGTGACTCGATTAATTTGGGAATGTTTTTAAAAACATTAGCTGGATCAAACTGTATGTTTCATGGAGAATGGAACAATCATATTTACACCATATCTTGATAAGCTGAAACAGTCAGTGATTCCCAGAACTACTTGTGTAGAAATTTGCCTAGAATTGTTATCACACGAAATATCCCAAAACGATATTAGTTATCTATGACTGGTTAAAGAGATGCAGATTAAAGTCACAAGAAAGGGTTGAAAATACGGCAAGCTTTTTTGGAAAAGTTTAACTTGTTGACATTACTTGTGTAGAAATTTGTGTAAGAAGTGTGAATACACGAAATAGCCAAAAACAGTATTAGTGAGCTATGCACAGGTTAAAGCAATGCAGAGTTCGAGTCACAAAAAAATAATCAGACTGATTTTTATCCCACAAAACATGTATTTTCAAGAACATCTTCTCTGGCTTTGCCAACATACGTAGAAATCTTAGAAGCACCAATTTATGTAGAATAGCATCTTTTTTAAAACTGATAAAATGTCATACTGTCTGAGTGCAAGATACTGACGAAACAAGTGTCTTAAGAATCGTAGCATCTTATCAGCATCAGTTTTATTAATGTGTAATTTATAAAAACAATGAATAGTATCAAACATCATAACTTAACAAAGAACTGAGCGAGGACAAGATATGTACACATATCAGTTGTAAAATCATAACAATTTAACCCTTTCGTCCCTCAGTTTCTTTAGTGGGCCCTTCCATCGTTGAATCTGGACAGAACCATTGTTCCAAATAGGCGTCTCGGTCAAAAATCAAAACAGAATGGCAGACCGGGTAGATCCTAATGAGGCGTCGCATCAGGATCTACATTGTTTGCAAAAACATTGTTTTGGTCTGCAGGATAAGGCTTTGGTAAGCAGCGGATAGGTAAAAGAGCTTCTGCACACAGTCTTAAGTCATTTAGCTCACACTGAAGCTGCAAATTATGGAACCAAAACGCTAAATATGTCGTGTTTTGACAGGTTTTTGACAGATTTCCTTATCAAAACCATCTTTAGTACGAATAATACTGATTATCATTGAAGATCTCTGTAAATGATAAAAAAAACTTTGTCTCTTTTCGAGATGACAGTATTATTTTCAAGATTAATATCATGGTTATCTGCTTCAAATATGTACTTCTGTTAAATATTAATTTCATCATTTGTTGGATATTAAATAATAATTTCGTCATTTGTTGGATATAATGCTGTTACATTATAATTACATGCATGTTAAAGTTATTAATGCAATAAAAATACTCTCACGCACGGGCAAACGGGCACAGTCTTCATTAGTCTTAAGTTGTACAGATGTAATTCATGATATATAGGTTATTGACTTCATTCTAAGCATTGTACCTGATAACTAAAGTGACAATATCAAACGAAACAAGTGAAGCTGAAGTCTGTTACGCAACTCCAACACAGCAAAAATATGCAACATTACTAAACAAAAAGGTAATAATTTCGCGAAGATTTTCTGCATCTGGTTGTTTTAATAATATAAATATGGGGATGCCCAGGAAGGGCCACCATTACAGGACACTGTCCACCTGAAGCACCAAATAAGGCTAGAATGGCACGAAACGACATCACAGAACAACACTTTAGCGACAACAAAATAATTAAACAGGAAGTGGAACTCTAACAGACGGCCATCAGTAAAATTATTTGAGGATGTGGCGGAGTGGGGCTTATATCTGGTTTTACGAGCACACAATCCGCACCCTTAATCCTGATACAATTCCAACATCACAAAACACGCACTCTAACGGCAACAACATGAGGAACTGCAACAGATCAACAAAATATATGTTATCAATATTATGCAAGTCGTCTAAAAAGTACCTAGAAGTTGAATAGGTTGGCATTGGTTTGTGCAGAGCGGAATACATTAAGTTCTTATCGTAATAAAACAAAACAGAACTAAATCAGCAACAGTCTGTTCACAATTAGACCTAGGGGAATCTCTATGATTTGCCTATAAAATTCTGTACCAAACTTTATTAAATATATTATGGAGAGGAAATGCAAGACCATCAGAAAAGGTTAGAAAAGGCCATTAAGTATAATATTTTTTATTCTCTGAAAGCACATTTTTCATTACAAGCCTAGTAAAGGGGTATTTAGGGTAACCAGGCATTTAATCGATTTAGTTTGGCGGTAGCTTCCTTATGTGCTCATTTGGTTCCTGTAGATCAGACTGCTGTTCTGAAAAACAAACAAACAAACAAAAAATAAAAATAAAAAAATAAAACAACGACTACGAACAAAAAAAACAACAACAAAAAAAACAAAAAAAACAACAACAACAATAACAACAACAAAAACAGACGTGATTAACTATGCTATTGAAGCTAGTATGTACTACCAAACAGTTGTATTCAGTAGCAAACGAACACTCACTTTTTTCATACAATCAAATAAATGAAGTACAAACTCATTTAAAGATAGAGGACAGAGACTTGCATAATCAAATTTGCGTACATAGACAAATAAACAACACTTCGCCTGAAACGAAAATAACCTTAGCATATAGATTATATGCACATACTTTTGCACACCTGCCTAAGTAAAAATGCACGCTGATTTCGTTTTTATTAATGTTAAGAATTGACAAAAAAGATCAATTTTGTAATCATTGCAGTACGTTTTAAACGATTATTCCACAAATCAGTTGAAAGTTGCTGACCAGTTAATTTCACTATCGGCAGAGTACGTTATTTCTAAACGTACACCTTTCTGACACCAACACATTCTACTGGCGACAAGACCGACATTCATATAAACACACATTAGAATGTGACTTCGTGAAGGCAGCTAAAAGTACAAAACTACTGACTGACCAGTTAAAGCTTAGCCGCTGTTTGTATTGAGTGTAATTGTAAATCTAACAGGTACTGTATGAAACATAAGTTATTGTGAGTCATACAAGAGATCAGTGGCTATGGTCCTCAACAATATCAGTGATGAGCTAAAAGATAACAAACTTGACACAAAAGATTTCATAAAACAAAGAAAATATCTCCAACTTGTTTAGGTGTATTTAAGTGCATCAATTCAGTGTCACTTTCGATAGTTATTGTTGTTGCATTATAGCAAAGAAAAAGATACAAAGCGATATATTTTAACGTCTAGGGAAACAAAACACTCAGCGACATGTTCAGGCATGCTCGAGCTGGAAAAGAGAAATATTAGAGAGCAGATCGGCCAAGTCGAAGTTTATCTATTGTTGACAGGGTTAAAGGAGACAGTTATATGACCTTAGAAAGAGATAAAATGTTTTAAATATGACAAAGTTTGGAGACTGTCTATTCGTTTTAAATAGTTGAGTGAAAGATCTCACTTGCGCTTGCAGTAAGAGTAGAAATTGAAGATAGAAGAAAACAATACAATTAAGGTGCAAATATTCATACCGTAGAGGTACGCGCACTAAATACTAAATTGAAAACTTTGACATTCAATGTAAACTCAAGCTATGAAATAGTTGCTGTTATATGAGTTAAAAGAAAACCAAACTACTGAATTTTGGAAATTGTGCAAGGTATTTTCAAAATGATGAAGGAATATTATTTAATAGCTTTGCGCTCAATGATGTAGTCTTCTTTTTTCCATTTCAAAACTTTTCGTGCTATTAATTTGAGCAATTACAGAGTGATAAAATACAAGAAACAACAACAAAAAAACAACAACAAACAAAAAAAAAACCCAAAAAACCCAAAAAACAACAACAAAAAAAAAAAAAAAAAAAAAAAAAACGAAAACAAAAAACAAAAACAAAAAATAACAAAAAACAACAACAAAAAAACAACAACAAAAACAACAACCCCCACCTCCCCCCCCAAAAAAACAAACAAACAAACAAACAAAACAACAAAACAAAACAAAACAAAACAGCAAACAAAAACAAGCAAACAAACAAACAAAACAACAACAGCAACAACAACAACAAAATAATAATAAATACTTTTATTATTTTTAAATTTAGTTATAAACTGTAATCAACTGTAATTAAGTATAAACTGTACATTACACCTCTTAATCAGACTAGAAATCAGCTTATCTAACAGTCCGGACACTCTAAGTATTATGAGGTGAGCAGACAGAGGCAGTGTAAATAAAATTACCTGTACATAATATATATAAAAAAAGTTGTTTAAAACAACAAAAGTGGTTAAATATCAATATTTTAGTGGTCTGGTCTTATTGACAGAATTCTGTAATAAAAGAGAATGAATAACTGAAGAAGAAAACTTTTCGACTCACCTGACAACACATTTCTTCAGCGAGTTTTGTTCTCAATAAATAATTTCGGTTTCAGAAATATTAGAAATATTTTCATTTTGTCTTTTGTTTACTTCTATGCATGGTGCGAAACGTTTACCTTAAATGTATTTGTAAAGTGGGATCCGTTGGCAGCAAGAAGGACATCATCAATTAATCGAAAATAGATGACTCATTTTGTTTATGAACTGTAATGTAAAATACAATATAAAAATACTTGGCCTGATCTCTTTCCTTTTGCAATCAAATTGTCTTGAATACTTTATATTATTCTTTTTGTTTTTGTTAGCATATTTCTATTACTGTGCAGTGATCTTTTCACAAGGATGTTTTATAAATACTTCATAGTGCAAATCAAATAGTCATTAGTATAAGACAGTCAGAGCAATACAGGTCCTTTAAATTTAGGTAATAACAAAATCATAATAAAACATAACAGAAAAAGGCAATGCATGCATGCCCAGCTAGCATTCTATTTGAATATAAACTAGACCGTTATCGGTCCGACGATAACGGTCCGATGTAAATTCAAGTAGAATGATACATACATACATACATCATACATACATAGAGTCAACACTCGTTATCACGAAGTGAAAAACTGGCCCCTGTTTTAACACGGAAATCTAACAACAGGTAATAACACATTGTGGAAAAGAGGAGAAATTGTTCCAAAGGAGCAATTTTGTCTTTTTTTGTTTTACAACATTTTGAAAAAAAAAAATCTCTCATCAGGAGTCGAATTACATATTTATTTGTCAAAAATATGGTTGTTCAATTTATTTTTTCCTCAGTTCTGAAAATCTGATAGGTTAAGGTACAGATATCTCGAAGTATTTCAGAGAGGCCCTTGGACTTTGAGATAACGTGAGTCGACTGTACATGCATTTACGTGGCATAACGGTATGTCATATTATTTAACTCTCTTACTGCCATAGGCGATGATAATAGGCTTTTGCAAACAGCGTAGATCCAGATGAGACGGCTCATAATGAGCCGTCTCATCAGGATCTACGCTGTTTGACATTCGGTCTTTCAATTTTACAGATAAACTTATTTTCAATTGATAGTGTGTTGAAAAAAAAAACAAAGCAAACGACAAATGTCGTCTGAAATTTGGCGCCGAAAGAGTTCAAACTTCATAGACTTTAAGGTATATGGCTATTTACTTTTAAATTTTTGTTTGCTCTCGGTGCAATGGTAGGTGGCTCTTCTTAGACATCTTCTATACTATTTTTTTTTTGTGTGTGGTATGCTGCAGGATATTAGTGATGTAAAATTTGCATTAATATTTACTCCCGTCACGAGCATCAGACTCGTGAATTAAACCATTCTAAGAACACTCTGTTTTAACTAGCTGTAATTCTTATATCATTAAGACCACAAAAACTGTCTGACTTATTCATGCCATTTAGTCTTTTAAGTAGTATAGCGTTCTTGCAAATCAGACTGGAATAAACAAATAAATTAAATTTTCTGGCACACTTAAAAACGATTGTAAATCCATGGGATTAAAAATACATAATACATACATACATACATACATACATACATACATACATACATACATACATACGAGGGATAATATCAACGAAAACCATTAAATAAGTTCCGGAAGTACTGATGCAAAACATAACTACTGATTTGTGAATATATATCGTTTTTTTTTATCATGTACTTTGTTCTGGCTGTTATGAGTTGTTATTGCATTTAATTAAACCATTATCCTGGGCCTTGCAAGGATTGTGTTGCCTAATTGTGGTCTTTCCTGGGTGTTTCGCTATGCAGTTGTTCCACATTACAAATTAGTTGCTTGTCTAATAACATTAATATTACACATTTAACCCATTTGCGCCTAGTATCCCATAAAAGGAGATAGGAGATATTGACAAACAGTTTAGACCCTGATCGGAAGCGGAACAGAGTCTACACTCTTTACATTAAATACAGGATTTTTTTTATGTAAAACATGGCAATTATAAAATAAACAAAACAAAACAACGACAAAAAACAAAAAAAAAACAAAAAACAAAAAAAAAAAAACAACAACAAAAAAACAGACACCCATTCTATTGAAAAAAAAGGACCTGTCCATAGAGTTGACGTTGCAAAGTCCATTCGGCATAAATAGGTCTATCTAATTCGTTTATAAAGTTCTGAACATCTTTAATTTTACTATCTCCCATACACCGACGCTCCTCATTTCAATTTCAATTGGCTGTATGGGTTTGAAAATGACTGGTGGATAGGCAAATAATGAAGTCATTGAGCAAAGCAAATATCTAATTGAAGTTTACCTTTCTAATAATCTGTGGTAAGATTTCAATAGAAATAGGCGGTCTCTTCACGCCTGTCTGCTGTCAAAAGAGCTCTCTAATGTGTTTTATTTGCTCGATCATATCGCGGGATGAGCTGTCGTCAGAAACGGGTACTTGATAATAGATTTATTTTATCAGTTTCTTGTCACTTATACCTGGCAGTTGCTAAATGTATTAACAGCAATCGGATTAAAGTGGCTTATATTATTATTGGACAGTGCAATAGTTTTATTTGGCATCGAAATTGAGAGTTAAATAACAAAACAACCTTTACAAAAAATAATGATAATTTATGGTATTGTTTCTGATAATGCGTGAACGAAAAGATATAATTTTGAAACATTTATAATACAATAATTTTGCGGTTAAGATTTTGTTGAAGAAATAAACAGACGCGCTAAGAGAGACATTAACATCAAGGACTATGTCATCATCATCGGATGAAGAGAAATCAGCGGCTGACGGCGGATCTTTTGACTCTGATGCAGTATTCATGCGGTCAGCAACAGACCGATATCCTAGAACTCCTAAATGTGCTCGTTGTAGAAATCATGGAGTAGTTTCTGCTTTGAAGGGTCACAAGCGATATTGTAGATGGAGAGACTGCATGTGTGCTAAATGTACACTAATAGCAGAAAGACAGAGAGTGATGGCGGCCCAGGTGGCACTCAGGAGACAGCAGGCACAAGAAGAGAATGAAGCCAGAGAAATGGGTGTATTGTATGGACCTGGTGGTCTCCTTCAAGTAAATCCGGAAAGCGTTAATGTATACCCAGAGGCTGCTAAATCTATCGCTCCTATATCGCCGAAGGCTTCAGATAGCAACGATGGGTCACCTGGTAAGAATTTTGCATCATTTCTAGGATAAGGCAAACTAAAGTGGCGATGACAACGACGTTTGAGTATCTTTTTTAAACATAGCATTGTATTGTTCACATTCGGCAGGCATAAAATGGTATTAAAGTGTCATACCAACTGCTGTTTCAATAAAATAAAACTAAAACCACAGATTTACAAACACCAAAAAGCAATATACCCGACATTAGGATCAGAGATTGAAACTTTTCAATTATTATAACAACCTCTAAATAAAAAATGTTCTTCTTAACAATTAGCACTACGGGTAAAATTTTCAGCAGACGACATTTTGAAAGATTTTTCTTATTTTTCCCAGGAAACAGGATTTAACGTTTCAAGCAAATTGTCTCCAATGGAGACAATTTGCATGAAATGTGAAACCCTGTTTCCTGGGAAAAATAAGAATAAATATCATCAATGTGTCGTCTCCTGAATTAGACCAGAGATTGGTTGAGGTTAATCAGCGGACAACGAAGGTCCAGACTTCTGAATTAGCGGTCCATCGATAATAGCAGCAATACTCAATGATTCTGTGATCGGGCTGCCAAAGCTTTGATGGCAGGTTGCTCTGATCGTACACTGTTCACACATTCCCAAAAAACGTAATTTCGGTAAATGCAGATCATTTGTTATGAAATAAAGACGATCACAAAGGAAACGTTATAGAAATATTATATTACAAATAACAGGAAATACAGAATGGTCAATTTTTTAGTTATGTCTTTGTTAGTTGTTCTATTTCTATAACCGGAAAGTTTAAATTAAAACAATATGAATGTTTTATCAGTCAAACACACGTATCCATATAAGTTTTATTATACTTATATTTATCCTAAATGTTCGGACAGAAAGGCTCAAATCCAACAGAAGTTCGATAAAGATATAGACTCAAATCCAACTGTAGTTCGATAAAAATATAGACTCAAATCAAACAGAAGTTCGATAAAGATATAGACTCAAATCCAACATAGATAAAAATATACTTAAATCAAACAGAAGTTCGATAAAAATATAGACACAAATCAAACAGAAGTTCGATAAAGATATAGACTCAAATCCAACATAGTTAGATAAAAATATACTTAAATCAAACAGAAGTTCGATAAAAATATAGACACAATTCAAACAGCAGTTCGATAAAAAATATAGACTCAAATCAAACAGCAGTTCGTTAAAAAATGTACACTGTTTGACAACCCATTAGAGCATTTTAGACGAACACTACGTTGTCAAATGCTCTTGTTTTAATTTTTGGCAAGGTATCATAAAGGGTTTAACCTAGACACGGATTTTCGTTACCGTATTTACCTTATCATCACGAAAACATACCTATATATAATTTTGACCACTTTAAACCCCACTTTTATATAGTAAAACTGGGGTTTACAGGGGTATACGTTATTTTTCTTATTTCTGCTCAAAAACATAGATTGTGAGTATTCGTTAGAACCGCCTCTGCGAGGTGGTTCTAACGAGTACTCACAATCTATGTTTTGAGCAGAAATATGAAAATATTTGAATTTTATGTCTGAAAAGTTTCGATATTTCGGTGATTAACTTTTCAGTATATTTGAATAGGCGTGTTTTCGTAATGGTATTTGGACAGACAGGCCTGAGCAAACAGTGTAGAACCAGATGGGACGTAACAGAACTCGGCGTCTCATCAGGGTCTTCACAGTTTACCCATCAGGGTCTACACAGTTTGCCCATCAGGGTCTACACGGTTTGCCCATCAGGGTCTACGCAGTTTGCCACTCATCCAGCAATTTTAGACACAACATCGGGTAGTAAATTGTACATGTTCAAATTTAAGTACAAATATGGTAAGGAGTTGAGGTGTCCGAATACTTAGGGTAAATACAGTATTTTATGTGTTAGGGGTTTCCATGAGTCATCTTTGTAGATTTTTTGCAGTCATGCAACTACAATACTGGTGTATGAAGAGTCCCAATGAAACCGAAACTCCGATTTTTGCTTTTTATGGGTTTATTTCCAAGGTCAACCTTTATAGATTTTATTTATTTAACGTGTCCAAAGTTTAGGGTAAATAGTATGTATCATAACTCAGGCACCTACACCAGTTAATAGTTACTGTACTTATTTGTAGAAGATGACTTGGCCATTAGGTGATACGTCGAAAAGATGCTTGTAGAAAGACAATATGTGCAGAGCCTGCCTGACCAGACTATTCATAAAGAGCAGTCGGCTCTGGGTTTATAGAAATTTTAGAATAATTCATTTTATAATATATTTATCTTCACTATAGCTTGTATTAGTGGCGTGTGGCTGCCGTAGACCCACACACAACCGTAAATTTTCATTTTCGTTTTTTTTTTCTAGTGCTGTCGTGTCGTGTGGCGCCCGTAAAACGTCTCCCCGTACTTCACTGTAGTGTAGTTTGTATATTTCTGGGCCCAGTTGTTCAAAGCTAACGACATCATTAGTTAACGAATCGTTATAATTTACATCAAGTGATATGCAAATATGCTGTAATTTTTTGCTGAAAAAATGTGAGTAGCTTTTGCAGTGCAAAAGCTACTCACATTTTTTCAGCAAAATATATCAGAATATTGTACATTGAATCCGCTAAAACAGTTAACGAAATGACCCTTAACGAGCTCGTTAAGCTAACGACGCTTTGAACAGCTGGGCCCTGGTCAACTTTGCGATCATCGAGTCCATCCCGGGATTTTTAAAAATTTACATGAGGGACACTGATGAGGCCTAATTAGCCGAAACTAGCAAGTTTGGCCAAGAAAGCTTGTCACTTAAGCTATGTGTAGTTTTGTTAGTATATTTATTGGTTTCAATGGTTCTATTGTTCTGACGATTCCGTCCCAGTAGTTAGATTAACTACAATAAATAAATACCGTCCTGTTTAACAGTCTGTATAACCTATTGCTCGGTATGTTACGTCTGGTAGAAACTGTGACATTTTTTTCCATGTGGCAGCTGGACCAACAATGCGACAATGTTATTATTTGTGATCATTTTATATGTAATATATACTCCCCTGTACATAGTAGAATGGTTAATGTGAATAGCGATGTTACGTCATCTATAACACTTTATTTTCCGGTATCAGAAGCTGTCATTTTCACGCTTAGCATTATGGTAAAAAAATCAGCAGACGTCATTTTAAAAGATTATCTTATATTTTCAGAAAACAGACTTTGACATTTCCTGGAAAAGTCAAAGTCTATTTTTTTTTTTTTTTTTACGAACAATAAGACATATATTTTCAATCTGTCGTCTGAATTAGTCCTGGGAGTAGTAATGGTTAATTAAATTGTTTGTTTTATTTTGCTGACTCGTGATGTACAGGACAAGGTGTTGTAAATAAGCGTACTTTCTGCTTGTATCGTTTTGATGTTTGGAGCTGCATCAGAATTAAAGGTCAGATTTCGCGCGAAAAAAACAACAACAAAAAAAATAAAATAGTTTAAGCCCCCCCCCCCCCCTCCCCCACATACACACCTTCACCCCCACACTCACCCCGCCACCCCAGTAGTTTTCCTACTGACCGTTCCAAGGCGGTTCCCCTGTTGGAGTTCTTTGTTTTCTTCATTTGTGCGTCGATGTTTCATATCTAACGTTTGTTTTGTCATTATCCAAGATGCAATAAGTCCATTCGTCAGCATTCATTTTCGTTGAGAGTCATTGAAGAATGGAACTCGTTTCCAGAGGATTTAGTGTCTTCAAATATTGTATTCCAGTTTAAATCTAAACTAGACAAATTATGGATTGATAAAAGGTTTGATGATACTGATATATATTGAGTTAATAGTCCAACAGGATTATATACTATATGTAATACATAGAAACATTATATCGCTGGCCTTACAACTATAAGACTTATTATTATAAATTGTGACACCGGAAGCAATGACTACATAATTGTTAAAGAAGTGACAGGGAAGACGAACCAACTGTAAGGGTTCATTAGTCCCTTACATCCAAGTAAGAATCCAAGTAAGAATTATCATTACGAAAACACGCCTATTCAAATGTATAAAAAAATCACCCCCCAAAACGGATTTTTTTTTTCAGATAAAAACTCTCATATCTCAAAACATAGATTGTGGGTACTCGTTAGAACCGCCTCGGCAAGGCGGATCTAACGAGTAACACAATCAATTTTTTGAGCAGAAGTAAGAAAAATAATGTATACACCTGTAAACCCAGTTTTACCATTTAAATCTATGTTTTTGAGCAGAAATAAAAAAAATATGTATAACTCTGTAAACCGCAATTTTACTATATAAAAGTGGAGGTTAAGGGGGTCAAACTTATATAGGTATGTTTCGTCATTACGTGTTTCCAATATCTCCTTCTTTTTGTGTTTCGAGAAGGCTGCGACTCATGATTGTGGTATCTCCAGGGTATCTGCACTTATATTTTGATACATATGCAGCAATATTAACAATTCCAGGCAAAGTCGTTCAGCAATAGTCAAAGATTCGGTAGAAAAATGGAGATCAGAAATCGAACATGCCTACACTATTTGATTGTGCCCTGCGTCCTTTTTTTTGAGATATATCTCATATACGAGTCAGCGCACGATAAAACCTACAATAAGACCTGTATGACCAACAAAAACTAAGATCAGCATTTATATCCACCCAGTAGGGCAAGGGTTCCCGTTCATTCCTCTTTGGGCAGCCCGGAGGCGATCAGCGAAGGCTCTGATCAGCCTGCGCGGATGCGCAGGCTGATCTGAGTCTTTGCTGGACGCACAAGTCTTATTGTAGGTTTTGTCGCGCGCTGGCTCATAAGTAAAACCTCAATAACTCGAACACCGGTGGCTCGTTACCGTGGCTGATTCGAACTCGTTTTTTTTGAGTCCCTTGGAAATCATTTCGATAGCGCAAGATATACAATATTTAGGGATATTTTGGTGAAATTTTCTTATGTATCATGAAAATTGTATGTTGTACATAATCATTAGAATTGTCTCATCCAGGCAATTCTAATGAGCATATTCAACATACCATGATTTTATAGAGGATCGAAAAGACAATCCTAAAGTACCCCCATTTGGCTCCTGGCCTGGCGCTATGATTAAATCTCAGTCACTCGAACTACCCATGACAAATTTCCATGGTCCCAAAGATGTTCGAGCCATTGACGTTCGTCTGTACTGAATTTATTACAAACAATATAATACCTTGTATGTTACAGTCTGTAGAGTTTCCCATGTAGATTGTTTTTACGTAGTTAAACCACTATAGACTTTCTTCAGTTAAAGATTCAAGCTCATATCTGAAATAATCTTGTAATAAATAATTGATGTGTTTAGATTTAGATAGCCATTACGAAAACAAGCCTATTCAAATATATAGAAAATTTTACCTCCAAAAACTTGAAAATTTTCAGATAAAAAAACCCTGATATTTTTCAAATTTCTGCTCAAAACATAGATTGTGGGTAGTCGTTAGAACCGCCTCGGCGAGGCGGTTCTAACGAGTACCCACAATCTATGTTTTTAGCAGAAATAAGAAAAATAATGTATACCCCTGTAAACCCCAGTTTTACTGTATAAAAGTGGGGTTTAAGGGGGTCAAAATTATATAGGCCTGTTTTCGTGATGAAAAAAATATATAAAAGAGACAATAAAGTGGTTAAAAAGGAAACTTTGTTTTACATTTAAAAATTTGAAAAAAAAAAAAAAAAAAAAAAAAAAAGATTTATTAATAAATGGTGCTCTTGCATAATTGGACGTCTTTAAAATTGCATTAAATGTAAGATAAGTACTGTGTATGATTATTCTACTTGCTTTAATTAGATATTGAAAATTACTGTAACTATTGTTGATAATTTATTGGCAATAATAAAGGATTATGAAAATATCTATGATTATATAATTGGTAAGATGAAACTAAATGTTATTTATACTTCACCTTGCCCATGTGGTCTCTGACGTTGATCTCTACCGTCTCGGTGTCTCGGTGTATAGTTTAAGTCAATAAATTTCTGTTCTGTTCTGTTCTGTTTAATCTTACTTCTAAATTACCCCCAGCTAAACGTAGTAACCACCTTGTTAGCTTCCATATCCAAAAATCTTGACAGATAGATAAACCAAATAAGTATTTTCCTATGAGCTGCAATGTGCAAAAAAAAAAAAAAAAAAAAAAAGTACAATACGACGTGTACTCACAGCTGAAACCCAGGTCAGCCTGCTCATACCCGTGGTAAACATGAACACAATTCATAGAGATTTTCAAGACTGCACTTTACATGCACTTTTGTGTAACATAATATTTCTACTAATGAAACAGCTACCCGGAGATAAATAAAATTTATTTTAGTCGATAACAACTTTGTGTAACGTAATATTTCTACATATGAAACAGCTACCCGGAGATAAATAAAATTTATTCGAGTCGGTAAAGCCTTATCTTCCGATTTAATTCTTTCAGTGCCAAATTTCGGACCAAATTTGTCGTCTGCTTTTTTTTATTTTAACAAATTATCGTTTGGACAGACGTATATATGTAAGGTTGAAAGACTGAATGTCAAACAGCGTAGATCCAGATGAGACGGCTCATCGAGCAGTCTCATCTGGATCTATGTTGTTTGCAAAAGCCTATTATTATCGTCTGTGGCAGTGAAAGAGTTAATGTCACTGTCAAATAGTTTTTAAACTTAGGTGAAAGACTTTGCGAGCATTTGTATTAAATGCAACTTGTTTGCATAATTTATAAAGTAAGTGCATATGTGAAAGCATTCTTAGACCAAGGCTTTCGCATACAAGTAAGTACATTTACGTTGTGTTAACTCTAAAAGCACCAAGCAAAATTTGCAGCAGACGACATCCTAATTTTTATTTTATTTTTCATAGTTCCTCATTTAATTTTATTTTTCATAGTTCTAAATTTTATTTTATTTTTCATAGAAGTGTCTTGACATTTCATGTGAATCGTCTTGAGGGTTAAAACATAAACTGATTTATTTTACATCAATGAATGAATGAATGAATGAATAGATAAATAAATACATTGAAGACGCTTGGAAAAAAAATTAACACCAACAAATAGACAGCATTAGTTCTGCACCAGTAGAAATATACAGCTGTTATGATGTTTACTAAGCAATGTCACTTACTGTATTTACTCCAAGTATTTAGAAACTTTTATCCCTTACCAAACATGCACTAAAATTTGGAACAAATCCATTCGGGTACCTGTTTACGCCTCTCAAGGTGCCCGATTAGTGGCAGTGTAAACTCTGATCTGACATTTTAAGGGGTCTGATCTGAGTCTACGCTCTTTGTTCAGGGTTGTCTCTCCCAATACTTAGGGTAAACTTGGTATTTTTTGTGGTTTTGCCACGAGTGTCGTATGTGGTTTTGAACAAAGAATGGTCATATTCAATAACTGATAAACTGTATATTTGGTGAATGTTTTTATATAATGTGTAATCAGTCTGTGTAGTCCAAATACCGCACCCCATCCTGGATTGGTCTTTTAACGCTTAGCACTCTGGGTAAAACTTTCAGCAGACGACATTTTGAAATATTTTTCTTATTTTCCCCCAAAAAACAGGTTTTGACATTTCATGCAAATTGTCTCCCATGGAGGCAATTTGCATGAAATGAGAAATCCTGTTTTCTGGGAAAAATAAGAAAAAAATATCACTAAATTATCGTCTGCTGAACTAGCCCAGTGAGTGGTACAGGTTATGGACTTCTCTGAGAAGCCGAAGTATATAAATATATATATATCCACAAAACATCTTCTCAACAGCTAAATCTGTACTTTCGCTAAAATTTCTCTCTTTCCTCTTTAGTTTTGAGTTTAGAAGTGTTAAAGAGGCCTGTGCTCTCTCTCTCTCTCTCTAGAGGTCTGTCTGTCTCTCTCTCTTCATTGCGCTCAAGGGTGATTTTTACAGAATCTATTACTATATTGAATAAGAAAAAAAACTAGTAGGGGTTACCTTCAAGGTACCGCCCACCCCATTCCCCACCACCTCCGCAGACGAGACATACCATTAATTGGCAAACAAATGACTAGGGCATTAACCTTTGCCACTCTCTGGGCGAATTCAGCAGACGACAAAATGATGATATTTTCTTATTTTTTTTTTTTACCAGAAAATAGGCTTTGATATTTTATGCAAATTGAAAATTTGCATGAAATGTTAAAGCCTAATTGTCTGGGAAATAAAAAAAAATATTTCAAAATTTCGTCTGCTGAAATTTTTACCCAGAAAAAATATTTCAAAATGGCGTCTGCTGAATTTTTTACCCAAAGTGCTAAGCGTTAACAAAATAAATAAACTTTTGCAACTCCAGTAAAGATCTTCTGATAAAAATAAACCTACCTGGGTCCAATTGTTCAAATCGTCGTTAGCTTAACATTAGCTCGTTAGTGGTCAAAATGTTAACTGTTCTAGTAAGTACAATATCTAAATCACAGGCATTTTTGCTGAAAAAATGTGAGTAGCTGCTACTCAAATTTTTTCAGCAAAAATATTAGCATATATGCCATATTTGATGATCAAAGATTTAACGAAACGTTAACTAACGACATCGTTAGTTTCGAACAACTGGGCCCAGAACATTTATTTTGCAAACATTTATCACTTGTTTTTGTTTTTTATTTACAGCACTCAAGCGGAAGAAATATGAACACAAGAAGACAGACGGACGGGCATCAACTTCTTCTGAGGATTCACGATCTCTTTCTCCAACAGTTACCGTACCTAAACTAACGAACAATCATTCACCATTGCCATACACAGAAGATCAAGGCTTATATACTACTTCTAGTTCATATCTTCCCGAAAACTGGGTTCTTAACCTGGCACAAAACTCCTCCAAGAAACAAGACCCAGTCGAACTTCTGTGTAAAATATTTCCTCACAAGAAGAGAAATGTTTTAGAACTTATTTTGCAAGGATGTGGCGGGGACACGGTGCAGGCTATTGAGCAAGTTTTAACAACACAAAGAGAAGAAGAGAAAAATACAAACGGACTCGCACACCCAGGTCTTCCGTTACCGCCGTTCAATCCTCATTTACATAATTCTGTCTTTAAATCCGCGTTTTCACCAACAACATCGTTAAGTGCTGCAAGTCATCTAAATGCTCTTAGATACGGTATGGGCGGGCACTATGTCTCACGCAATCTTGCTCTCTCACTACCCTACCCCCACTTTCTTCCTGGTCTCTCTGTAGGAACTGCAATAGGTGGAACAACAGACGATAAGGTGACGTCATACAGCATGTATCCATTCTGGCACGGAAAACCACCCTATCCTGGGAAAGACGTAGGAAAGACTCCAGGTTGTTTGGGAGATTAGAAATGTGCCGCAGACAAACAATAAAAGTGCCTTATAGAATAGTTATTTGAAGTAGGTAACAAAAGAAAGTCGGAAAAAATAAACATGAAGACGTTGCTGCGTTCGTTTCACGGCGTATGAATATTAAAAACTGTACAATTAACGACCAGATTCCAAAACAGGATACCAGACTGAGCTAAAAATAGAAGACACAAAAAATAAAAGAATATGCATACGATTTAATTGAATGAAACGCAGAATCTTACTGCAATGGATAAATAAACACACCAACAAGTCAAAAAACTTGTAGGAGATACTCAAACTGAAATGAAAATAAAAAATAAATAAATAAATAAAAGAAATAAAACTTATTTATGAACATACCAACAGGCAAGGCTTAAATCTAATAGCAGGCTGAACATTTTTCTTAAGCTTGGCCTGTCGAGTCACACCAAAATCTTGACATAAGCGAATAGCATGTGTGTTGGTCAGGTTTTTAACCCTTCTCTTGCTGAACATGACATTCCCAGTCTTAGCAAACAGCGTAGATCCAGATCAGTTGGCTTCTGAAGAAGCCAACTGATCTGGATCTGCACTGTTTGTCATTAAATATGTGAATTTCTATCAAAAACCAAGATCAAGTAATCTGATTGGCTGGAAATTAGAAGTGGGCGTGGCATCTTAATTTATTCAGCATGACAAGGTTTAAAATATAATGTGGTAGCTTGCAATCTATGCATATGTATCTGACCAGACAGCTCATTTATGCAGTCTGGCGTGTATTGCGTAGTTCGTTTATACTGATTTCTGATGTCGTTTCGTGCTATTCAAACTTTTTTGGGTGCATTAGGAGGTCTGGGTTCCGTGTTTAGGACCTGGGTATCTTCACATTTTTATTCTTTGCCAGTAGACAAAATGGTGTCAGAAATAGTTATTGATTCGGCGGAGAATAACACACAGTGGTATAAATAAAGTTAAATCTATGTAACGGACATAGACTTTAGCTGTCCAGCACAAACTTCTGAAAGCCGACAACTTTGCTCCAATTTAAACAGTTTTAATAATCAACCCTTTTCCTGCTGAACCCTGATATACCGTGCCTTTGCAAACAGTATAGATCCAGATCAGTTGGCTTCTGGAAGCCAACTGATCTTGATCTGCACTGTTTGCCATTCAGTATCAACAACCTGGATCAAATAAACTGATTGGCTGAAAATTAGAAGTGGGCATGGCATCTTAATTTATTTAGCATGACAAGGATTAACATCGTTCAGTAACACAATGTTCTAGAATGTCATTGAAAATTTCAGTCGTAATTTTATTCACGATGATTGTATTTATTAACGTATATGTTTAATGATTCTTCCAAGCCATTTGTACACTTATAACGAGTTATTTCCTTTAAGTGTAGCCCCGCCTTGACCCCGCCCTTTCGGATATGATTAATATACCGGAGAAGCAGTTTTCTGTTAGAGCGATAAACATTTCAGAAGGGAAACAACAAAGTTTAAGGGGGTGGGGAGGGTTTGTTGCTATACCTGACACTTAAGCCGCATTATTTCATAAGGGAGACACTTCTTGTGATTTCCCATTTGCTTTCCTGCACAATGGGCCCCTTTTGCAAAGTGGTCTACTCTAAAAGGAGGAGCAAATTCTTTCCTTTTAGATAGGACCCCTTTCAGAAGGCAGGTAAATAAAATCTAAAAAGAATGCAAATAACACATAAAGGAAAGAAATTGGACAGTTTTGAAAGAGTTATCGTCCCTGAAGTTGTATCCACTCCCCTAAACTTAGAATGCTCTGACAGTGACTGTATTGGGGTTTTACAACATTTTCAAATATGTTTTTGGATATGAAGATTGCTCTCTCATTTAGGTGTATACTCGTACACATACCTTATCACAAATATTATATATTATGGCATTGGCCCACAAAGGTAAGAGGCGCCTGAGGTTGACGAAAAGAACAACAGTCGACTCTCAATGTCTCGAACATCTTTGGGACCATGGAAATTTGTTCTAGATATGGGTAGTTCGAGTCACTGAGGGTTAATTATGACGCCAGGTCAGGAAGTAAATGGCTATAATTTAGGGATTTTTTTGATCTTCTAGATAATAATGGTATGTTGAGTGTACTCATTAGAATCGCCTCGATGAGGTGATTCTAATGAGTACACACAGCATACACTTTCATGAAAATTAAGAAAAAATCCTTAAGTATTTGTTTTCTTGAGCTATCGGAAGAATTTCGTAGGGACTAAAAAACGAGTACGAATAAGGCATGGTAAATGAGCTATCAGCGTTCGAGCTATTGAGGTTCGACTGTACAGTCACTGCTGACCGTTCCGAGACTGCATTTCTATTGCGGTTCCTCCTCGAGTGCTGCGACATATCAGGTTTGCAGAATCGAGGAAAAAATAACTCGAACAACCACATTTCTCAAATGAATATGTAATTTTACCCCTGAATTGAGAAATATATTAAAAATATTGTGGAAAAGAGGAGCAATTTCTCCTCTTTTTCGCAATATTTGTTTACCTGTTGTTAGATTTCCATTTTAAAACAGGGACCAGATTTTCACTTCGAGATAAGCGATTATTCGAGATAAGCGAAGTCGAGATAAACGAGAGTCTACTGTATTTATTTTTATAGAAGAATCCAATGAAAATAAGAAAAAAAAAACAAAAAAAAAAAACAAAAACAAAAAAAAACAACAACAAAAAAACACACAAATAAAACAACAACTAAATTTGACCAGATTTATTACTATCATCAAAACTTTTAAATCAGAGCTATACAATTAATTTTTAAGCTGTACCACTTTCTTGGCTAATACGGCAGACGACAAACTGATGATATTTTCTTATTTTTGCCTAGAAAATAACGCAGATTATAGTTTTTTTTGGGACCATTGAACCCATTTCGATAGCTTCGAAAATCGAATACTACTTAGATCGGTGCTAGGGGTGTATACAGCCTCGGAAGCTACCGTGCTCTATATGATGAGTCTTAATAAAACCGAGACTCCATCTTTTTTCTTTGTGTGTTTTTTGTTTCCAAAGTCAATCTTTTAGATTTTTTTATTTTACATTTCATGCAAGACAATTAGCATAAACTGTCGAATACTATTTTCTGGGAAATATAAGAAAATATATCAAAATGTCTGCTGAAATATTTCACAGTGTTCATGTGTTCAAATGCAAGAAATATTTCCTGTTACATTGATTTTTATTTATCACTATACTTTACAATTGTTGCACTTTATCATGGAAGTAGATTATTATTTTATTTTACATGAAATCTCACAAACACTGATTTATTGCTTCGTTTCACCTTTTTTTCCTAATTAATAAAAGATGGAAACACATGTTATCGTGTTGTTTTGTGAATCAATTCTGTAGTCATAGCTACAGATAAGAGAATGCATCCACATAATGTTTTTCTTATTTCTCCATGAAAACATATGTTGTGGTACTCATAAGAAGGCGCGACTATTGAATATCCACAAGATATGTTTTCATGGCATTACGAAAACACGCCTATTCAAATATATTGAAAACTTTACAACTAAAGAAAAGGAAAATTTTCAGATAAAAAATTCTGATATTTTTCATTATTCTGCTCAAAACATAGATTGTGGGTACTCGTTAGAACCGCCTCGCCGAGGCGGTTCTAACGAGTACCCACAATCTATGTTTTTGAGCAGAAATAAGAAAAATAATGTATACCCCTGTAAACCCAGGTTTACTATATAAAACCGAGGCGGTTCTAACGAGTACCCACAATCTATGTTTTTGAGCAGAAATAAGAAAAATAATGTATACCCCTGTAAACCCCAGGTTTACTATATAAAAGTGGGGTTGAAGGGGGTCAAAATTATATCGGCGTGTTTTCGTAATGGAAAAATAAGAAAAATATCAGTATATTTAGAGTGAAGTGCCTTATCTGGAGATATGCGTATATCATCATAATTTGCAATGTTGACCCATTGTAGACTGAATGAACTCCCCCACACTATATATTGGAAGATTCTAATTTCGATTTTAGGTATATCAGGCTATGTGATTAAGATATTCCGAGAGAAAAATGGTTGAACTATTTGCAAACATTGGAGACCCTGATCAGACGCCGCGTTCTGCGGCGTCAGATCTGGGTCTGCACTGTTTGCCGGTTACCTTTTTAGGGGTCTCCAGACTACGATGGGTTAAAGCTTCCGCTCTACCATACTGACACAATACTCGTATCGTCACTGTCTTGTTATTTCCCTATAGATCGGCTATGAAAGCCATCATTTCTCAGAGCATTTATATCCATGTTGAAAAGACTGAATAGCAACAAGGAAAATAGGCTGAACAGAAATGTCATGATATTATTTAAGGGTAAAAGATGCAGTTTCAAGGGAGACAACTGTCAACATTGTTTTGCCTCCCTTCTGAAAACGAGTCTACGCTAAAAGGAAAAAAAATTGCTCCTGTATCCATGAGAGCAAATTTTCCTTTTAGGGTAGACTCCTTTTCAGAAGGGTTCTGGCGTGCAAACACGAAGACACTCAATGGTGTAAAATCTTTCGACATCCTTTGGAAAGACATTTTTTATTCGGTGTTTTATTTTAAATAGGAAAATTGATGTGTGATTGACAATATCTTGTCAGAAACAATTCTTCGTTTCTGTTCCTGTGCTTTGTTTTCAAATATTTACCGCAAAATTATTTTTTAAGCCAAACACGAGTCTGATATATGCAATTTCTACAGTCAACTGGATTTTGGAACTTTTTATAAAAAAAAACTATTTTTACTTTTCTGTATTGATTTTAAGTTATTGATGTTACATTACAACATTGTAAAAAATTCAGAAATTTTGAACTAGTGGAACATGTCGAAAACCTGCATTCAAACTATCTACCCTATCGATTTTTGCGTATTTTGCAGCCATTTTACTATGGAAAAAATGAAACTATTTGATTTTTAAAACCAATAAACACAATTAAATATTTTGAGCATGGGTAGTAACGACAAATGGTTTTGCATTTTTCCTGATAATTTTTTGCAAATTTAATTCTTCTGTGTAAAATGTCAAAAAAAAAAAAAAAAAAAAAAAAAAAAAAAAAATGGTTTTCCAAAGATGTCGAACGGGAGAGTATTCAGTTTTCCAGAGGCTTCCGTTATAGCATTCTTTGACACTTTTCTGTCCTTGAACACATTTACCCCTTCTTTAGCGGAAAATATACAAAAGAAAAAAAAGAAATTTACCAGGTCTGATTTTTTAGCACTAGCAGTCTGGCATACTAAAAGAACCATTGACAAATGAGCCATCGCACGACAAAACCAAGAAAATTGTATTTGCGCCCAGCGAAGACTCAGATCAGCCTGGGCATCCGCCCGGTCTGATCAGAGTATTTGCTGTGCGCTCAGTGGGAAGCTAAGGACCCAAGCTTTTCTCATGTGGAAAGCGAAGACTCTGATCAGACTGGGTGGATGCCCAGACTGATCTGTCTTTGCTGGGTGAACATGCCATTTTGCAGGATTTGTCGTGCTCTGGCTCAAATTTAGATTTGGTCTGCAAATAAATGAAATATATATTTTTGTGTAAAACGGACATAAATTCAAACATTCTCATCTATTATTATCTAATCAGAGTCAAGCTTTTTATCAAACATAGCTCTTGGTATACTTATTGCTGGTTCCAGTCCCCACGACCCAAAGTGGCATGCTGTTCTCTTTAAGGCTCTTTATTCCTCAAAAATAGACATTTTATTATCCAAGAAAGGTTAAATAAATTGATATATGGTGTTAATACAATTATAAAATGTGACACCTGATCAGTTAGTGTCTCCTTCTTGAACTGGATAAAAATGATATAATTTTTTTTTATCTCATTTCTGAATTAATGTTGCCAACATTAATTCAGAGATTCGATAAAAAATCATTTCATTTTTGATCCACTTCAAAAACAAGAGACTAACTGAAATCTTACCAGTCAGATGCCATGTTTTATGATCGTATCAATACTATATATCAATTCAATAAATCTTTCTCGGATAAAAAAAATATGTCTATTTTGGAGGAATATGGAGACTTTAAGGTTGATAGTTTTTGGAAACTGGACGAAAGATTACTTCGTCTACCACTGGCTTTATGAAGCGGATAATTCTATCTTTGAGTTGCAAACAGGGGTGTCGGTCTAACATCAAAAGAGCATAGCTCTAACAAGGCGTCTCGATATTAACCATTTCATTATGGATCTGCACTGTTTGCAAACATACAGTCGACTCTCGTTATCTCTAAGTCCATGGGACTCTCTGAAAAACTTCGAGATATCAGTACCTCAAATTTGCATAATTGAGGAAAAAATAAATCGAGCAACTACATTTCACAAAGAATATGTAATTTGACTCCTGCGGTTAGAAATTGCAATTGAAATTGTCAATAGTATTGACAATACTGTAGAAAAAGGAGAATAGCTCCTTAGGATCAAGTTCTCCTCTTTTCTACAATATTTTGTTACCTGTTGTTAGATTTCCGTGTTGAAATATTGGACTAGATTTTCACTGCGAGATAAGCGGTTATTCGAGATAAGCGAAGTCGAGATAACGAGGGTCGACTGTATTTCTTTTGGTTAGCTGGGCTGGAATGGGTACGACTGTTTCTACATCGGACACCTTGGTTCAGCTATAACCTTAAGAGAGTATTCAGCGGCTGAAAGAAAATCAATTAATTTACTTCAGCCAAGCTAATAAAGTTCATATGGTTTTGAAAGATGACAGACTTATGCAATAAAAAAATCAAAATAAGATTTATAGGTTTCAGGATACAGCTGTTTAAACTTCGCATAAAGGCCTTCTGAATGAGCGATTATGGCGACATAATCTGAAAGCTAGCGGAAGCCAGTTGTCGGAACTTTAAAGTTATGCTACTCAGAGTGAAACAAAATTGAGCTCTGCCACAGCATTTCCTACAAATTGCACGTGCGCTCAGCGAAGACTCAGATCAACCTGCGAGTATGTGCATTCTGATTAGTCTTCGCATGGTACTCTGTGGGTAGCCAAGGATCGAAAGGGCCTTTTAGACGGACAGTAAAGTCTGATCTGAGTCTTCGCTGGGCGCACATGCAATCTTGTAGGAAATGCTGTAGCCCGGCTCAGTATTTCTTCAGTATCCCAATGTTCATTTGCGGTTATCTATCAAATGTGGTAGAAACAATACAGTCGAATTTCAATGGCTCGAACAGCTCTGGGACTATGGAAATATTGTTCCGGACATGCGTAGTTCGAGCTACTGAGGGTTAATCACAGCGCCAAGTCATAAGGAAAAATCTGAATAATTTAGGGATGTCTTTTCGAGCTTCTATTAAATAAGGGTATGTTGAGTGTACTCCTTAGAATCGCCTCGACGAGGCGATTCTAATGAGTACACACAACATACAGTTTCATGATAAATTAAGAAAAAATCCTAAAAAAGACCTAATCAGAATTTCCTATGGACTCAATATTGAGTTCGAGTCAGCCACGGTAAACAAGTCATCAGTGTTCGAATCATTGAAGTTTTATCGAAACTGTTTGGGCATACTGCATTATTTTTTTTTTCTACAAACAGGAAAAGCACAAAGCAATGGGAAATTATTCTAGGAACTTGTTTATGGCAAAGTACTGTATGTGCAGAGCTACAGCTGTTGTACACAAAGAAAAGAAAATATATCTTCATATAAAAACAACAGAGGAACAGAAAGTTAACTGATGAACGCAATAAAATACCCTTTGTGGTTGGTGACAGCTTTTATTACCGAAATGCAAGTAATTAAATCTATTACACTATTACCTCAAATATACCTCAAACAACCATATTTCTCAAATGAATATGTAATTTGACTCCTGAAGTAAGAAATACATCAATAAGATATTATGGAAAAAAGCTGATTCGATAGCTCAATTTCGTAGGGACAAAAACGAGTTCGAATTAGCCAGGTAAACGAGCCATCGGTGTTCGAGCTATTGAGGTTCGACTGTATTAAAAGTCCGCTCGTGTCAGTGGACCACGTTTGGGTGGTTATCTAAATGTCTTTAAAAAAGTGTACGATAACCGCATGTCTGTTTGGGCCTCATGAAAACCTTTGACAAACGCAAAACGTCGTTCTATTTTCTGAGAATAAAAGTGATTTCTAGACCTACAATCGATTCTCGTGATCTCGATTTTCAAGGTACTCTATGAAATACTTCGAGATATCCGTACAAATACATACCAGATTTACAAAAATGAGGTAACAATAAATCGAACAGCCACATGTCACCAATGAATATAATATATCTAAAAGACAGAGAAACATTAAACATATTGTGAAAAAGGGGAGAAATTGCTCCTGCAATCTTCTCTTTTCCACAATATTTTGTTACCTTTTGTTAGATTCCATGATAAAACAGGGACCAGATTTTCACTTCGAGATAAGCGGTTAAACGAGATAAGCGAAGTCGAGGTAACGAGAGTCGATTATATTTGCTAAGAAAATAGAGGCTAAACACTCATTTGTTTCTCACTAATTTTGCCATTAGACTACTGAGGGTTGAAGACCAAATGCTACTGCGACACACATTTTGCGTTTATTTTTCAAAATAATCACTTGTCATGCTGAGCTCGGGTATGCCCTGCTTTTGCAAACAGTGTAGATCCAGATAGTGTATATGCACATGCAAGGTAAATTTGTATTTGAAAAGTGTCATCGATTTGAAGATAAAAAGTCTGCTTCTATGTCAATTTTACACCCATAATCTCTTCTTGATCTAAAAAATGGGCCGGCTGCTTAGAAAAGAGACTTTATAGAACATATGCAAACTGCGAAGATCCAGACCAGACTGCGCGTCCGCGCAGTCTGGTCAGGATCTTCGCTGTTCACATACAAAATATAGGGACCTTGTTGAAGATATAGGACCAATAGCAAAGATCTTGACCCGACCCGACGCGCGGCTGCGCAAACTGTTCTGGAGCTTAGCCATTCGTAAATGCCAAAAAAGCCTTTTCGTCAGCCGACGGAGCAAATATGAAGTCTCACTTTCAGTCACCTGTACTCAGGTATATACGATACAGGTAATTACAGTTGATTTAGCAAGACCTTTGTCGTTTATAGATAACACTGTATTGTGTTGCTGCTCCGGTGTCTACAGTCACGTCAAAATCTGGCAAATCCATCTTTTCTTCTTTCTAGGAGAGGGTAACTACCCACCGCCTGGGGAGGGTACTCTAAATATAAGGACACCTCAACTTCTTACAGATTATACAAAGTATTTCAACCCCTGGTGATTTGTACTTTTTTACAAAGGCGAACAGTGCGACAGTAAATACAATAAAATTTCATTGACTCGAACACTCGGGTACCGTGGCTGATTCGACCTCATTTTTGAGTCCTCCCGAAAGCTCAAGAAAACAAATATTTAGGGATATTTTAGGGGAATGTTCATATTTTTTTCATGCAAATGTATGTTGTGTGAACTCATTAGAATCGCCTCATTGAGGCGATTCTAATGAGTACACTTAACATACCATTATTTTATAGAAGATCGAAAATACATTCATAAATTATCCCCATTTGCCTCATGACCTGGCGTTATGATTAACCTCAGTGGCTCGAACTACCCATGTCTGGTACAAATTTCCATGGCCCCAAAGATTCATTGAAGTTCAGTTGTATATGTTTTAGTTGGTTATTTTTTTCTGTTCTAATAAAGTTAAAAATAAATTATGGAGATAATTAGGAACGGTCACACTCTTCACAAGGCACCGGATAAATGTTTAACCTTTTCACCTCTAGTTTTTAGATATGTTCTCTTACACTACATCGCTATAGCTTTCGCATATAGGGATCGGTCAGTCATAATTCTTCCGGTAGAGATCCATATCGGTGACGTATCACATCTCGCGCTGTAGCCAGCCAGCTGATCCAATACCAATGGCGTCTCAACTCGTTGAAATGAACAGAAGTAAAGTGATATAACATGTATAATGGAAATGAAATCATATGTGGAATGGAAATCAGCACATTCGTGCAGAGTCTGTTTCAAGACGCCTAAAATGCAATTGGAATTAATGGAAAATTCTATGTTTGCTGCGTTTTCCGCCATTATTGGTCTGCGCGCAAATCGCGTCGGTCTCTTAATATAGCTTTGGATTTTTATATATGGAGAGGTGTTCGATTAGCGCAGAGCGCAGTTTGGTAAGTTTGAATATGACCTGCAGTCCATCTTTGATAAGTTTGACTATGACCTGTGGTCCATACTTAAAAAAGTTCAAACATATTCATATCTGACGCATGCTAAAATAAGCTTCTTGATAAGATCTGGTAACTTATTTTTTTTATGTTTTTTTTTTCTAAATAATAATGTACAAACTAAATCACAATATGACTAGGATTCGCATATTGCTTGATCAAGAAAATACATAAAGCTTAATAAAAGCAAACATTAAAGAATCACACTGTTGTTCTTTTTTACCTATTACATTGAAAATTTATTAAACTTTAGAAAACCCGTGTCCCATATTTCTAAGTAAACATGAACAAAATTTGCGCCGGTACTTAGACATTTGCATCTAAATATTTTTTCTTGTTGTTTACTGTCAGAGCTTGCTGGGAAGGGTAGCGACCAATGAAATCGTGAAATCTGACGCACCAATGAGATCACGTGACTGCTTGTGGATTACATGTTGTCTATTTAAAGAGAACAGGCTTCCAGTTTCAGTTTACTCTAGGATTGTGCCTGTTATGGATTCGTACCCTGGACCCCTTGCACTGAAGTATAAAACTGAATAACAACAAATTTACTCTAGTTTTCTGAAAAATACTATTCCATCTTTTAGTTTGGACATGTCTCTTGTTATAAACAGGGGTGACGGTCAAAAATAATAATAATAAAAAAAAAACAATGAATGACAAACAGTGTAGATCCTGATGAGACGGATCGTTACGAGCCGTCTCATCTGGATTTACACTGTTTGCAAGGGTACCTGTTTTGGTCTGCAGACATAACAGAGTTAGTTGTATGCAATGACAACATAAAAAAGACTTCGATGAAAATAAAACAAACAAAAGAAAAAAAAAAGAAAAGAAAGAAAGAAAAAAGACTGAATAAGCGAAGAGAAACTGCAAATAGAAATACCGCCTTGGCTTAATCAACAATATAAAAAACACACTTTCCTTCTCCTTCTGTTATCCTACCGAATTTATCTGAATAACTCCTACGAAATGTTAAGAGGACTATATTGTTATATTGCATAGTAAAATCAGTGTTAATATGACGTAAATCAAATAAGTTTGAATAGAATCATTGCACATTTAGGGAAACAGATTTGAATAAGTCTTTAAACTTTCTTCTGGATCCCTTTTGTATTCTGTTTGTATTTGTGATATTGATGTTTACTTGCATAATGTATCATATATATTTTACAAATAAAATAGAGCTTAAACCAACAATAAAACCTGTTGTTAGTGTTGTTGTTGTTGTTGTGTATGTGTGTGTGTGTTGGGGGTCGGGGTGGGGGTTAAGCTTTTCCCTGCTTTTATGGTTAATCAATCCTCGCCCTAAATCCTGATACAGTTCCACCTAACATAAGCGTTCGGGCTGCGTAGGGATTCCCTGCCCCATCAGTGGATCAACACAATTAACTTCTCAGCGCTCTGACGGAACGGAGAAAATGCCGACTGAAAGTCAGAATAAAATAAAAGCACTATAGTAGAATCATTGGGAGTCCGACCTAACTTCTGTATACACAAACAAATCAGCTTGACTGTCATATTTTAGAACAGAAGTACTTTAAGTTTAAGGCGAATTAATATACTTTCCGGGAAGGTAACTTTATCATTTGTTTCGCCTTCCTTCCGAAAAGGGATCTATGCTAAATGAAAAGAATTTGTTAGAAGTGACGACATATTGAAAAATCTGATTTAAGAACTTCAAGATGCTGAAAATTCCGCCTAATACCGTAACGTACACCCTTGTTTAACTCTCACGTTTACATTATATATTAAAGCTACTATAGTATAATTGAGCCACCTCGTAACAAAACCAACAAAATGGCATGTTCCCAGCTAAGACAGATCAGTCTGGGCATCCGCCCAGTCTGATCAGAGTCTTTGCTGTCCACATGAAGAAAGCTTTGGTCCTTAGCAACCCATTGAGCGTACAGCGAAGAACCTGATCAGACTGGGCGGATGCCCAGGCTGATCTGAGTCTTCGCTGGGCGCACATGCCATTTTGTTGGTTTTGTCATGAGGTGCCTCAATTTATGTTGTACATGTAGAATGAAAAGTTTTCTTTCTTTTATTCACTGTGAGGAGACATGTCTTTTCAATTGATAACTCTCAATCAGAAAGGCTCTCAAGTACCATGAACAGATCCAAAGTCTTAGATGTCTTATATGTTAAATTTCACACTCTCAATAAATGTTTGAATTAGTATAACCTCTTTCGTCTCATCACTTTGGTATTTTATGATATGTCTTTATGTGTCTTAATGTCCATTTTTAGTTGGAATATTGATAATAACAGTTACCAACTGTTACTAAAAGCTACATTACCGCATTTTATGGCAATTTACGAAGTGTAATTTATTAATAAATTGGAGTTCGATCTGCGACCCAGAAAGATTCTTTTATGGCCTATAATGCAATTTGATTGATTTAGATCTGCAGTACATTTTTGTTACATTAAGTTTTACGACTGTCTTGGATAATTCAGCAGACGATAAATTAATGATACTTTTTTATTTATTTTTTTTCAAGAAAACAGGATTTGACATTTCATGCAAATTGTCTCCGTTGGAGACAATTTACATGAAATATATCAAAACCTGTTTTCTGGGTAAAATAAGAAAATGTATTTGATTATGTCGTCTGCTGAAAATTTTACCCAGCATGCTCAGCGTTAACTGTGTCGTGAAAAAGGGGACATTAAGGACTATGTACAGCCAAATATAAGCAGTGCGTTTTATCTTATTCGAAAAATTCTGCAATACCGTATGATTCCGTAAGTGGGGAACTAATACCCCGATCAGACTGCCCAGGCGCGCAATATGATTGTTGCTCTCCACATGTGTCCCCAAAGAATCACTTTCAAGTGGCGCGTCCCACGTGGTGATAAGTCATCGATGACTGTACAACCATGCTGCTTTTACAAAGAAAACTGCATAGCTAAGTACAACATAAATCACATAAATGTTGCATTTCGCGTTAATGAAAAAATCCCCATTAATTTCCAAATCGAGCCAGGGCATAGCATTTCCTACAAGATGGTTTGTGCGCCTAAGAATGACTCAGCTCAGTATATACTCAGTTGACAATTAATGTTTGTGGTCGTGCGCACTGCGGTCATGCTTGTGGTTTTCTGTGTTCTGGCTTCAGATCGCCATTGAGACCTTTGCTTTGTTTCATCACAGTGTTTTTTGATTACATGAGTTTCATTACGATGTTTCACGTATGAGGCAGAGGACCCCTATAGGGACCGAATATATATTCTTAATTTGGAGTTGCATGAGAATTAATGGCTCCATATTCCTAAAAAAAACAAGGACATTTTTTTTTATCCAAGAAAGGTTAAATAAATTGATATAGTCTTAATATAAGATAAGATAAGATAATTTATTTCAGAAACATAAGCCTACTGGCCCTTGAGTTCTACAGGTATGCATTTAACTAAGTGTGTACATAAAGTACAGAAATGGCGAACAATATTGCATTTTCCATTTTGTGAACAGTGATTTTAGGCTGTTCAACATATTTAAGATTTCAATATACTATTATCACTATTATGCACTGTACGGAGAGATTGTACGCACCGACACACTTCCAAATATCTTTCTATATGGTTTCTCATCATCAATAATAACTTACTTTGTTACATAGCTATATATGATGTGCGTGGGGCCAGTTAGGAATCTTGACAGGGGAGACAATTATCTCCACTCCCAAAACTCCCCCTGTTTACCCACTTCCATCACGTAAGTAAACACGGATATTCCTCATTTACATGGTTGACAAAAGCATATAATATAAGGAAACAGATATGTAAGGCGTGAAGTCTCAGATTAGCCTATGCAACCACATGGCCCAATTGCACAGGCTGATCCGAGATCAGCTCTATCACAGGTAACTATACGTTAAATTCCCAAATTTGCAAAACAAAATAAAAAAATCCGTTTACACATTCGCGCAGTCTGAATCCTAGGCTTACCTGGTCATCAAACAACTTCAAACGTTTTATTAATATTATGTGGGAACCAGTAAGGAATTCTGCCAGGGGAGATGGCCATCTCCTCTCCCAAAATTCCCTGTTTACCCATACTAATCATGCTGAATAGCAAAGAATATCCCGCCTTCCCTAAGAAACAACTACTTTTATGTTCGATAAGACAGAGTGCAAACAAATACCGAAATCTGAGGTTTTGGTATCCATGATCAGCCCCAGATCAGCCTATGCCATCTCATAATCAGATCGCATAGGTCGATCCCTGACCTCGATCATCGTGTAACTACAAATAAATTGGATAAACTCAAATTGAATAAATGAAATCTCAATTCAGTCTACGTATTCACTCAGCCTGGTCCCAGACTAACTTGTTTATCAAACAACTTTAATATTTAATTTCTATTATGTGGGAACCAGAAGGGAATTTGCCAGGGGAGATAATTATCTCCTCTCCCAAACTCCGTCTGTTTACCCTCACTCACCATGCCCAGTAACATTTTAATATATCTCTTTTTATGATTGGCAAATACCTCTAAGCACAATATGGCCAGTTGCAAACAAGTACAGAAACCTACGTTTTAAAACCCATGAGAAAGAATTCCACTAGTATTGTTTTTACAAACTACTTAAAAATACAAGCTCATTTCTTTTTTTAAAGGCTTTATATGTATAAATAGCCAAATTGCGAATATCTTTTTTCCGGTTTGACGTTAATAACTCAACAAATTTACGCATATTTGGTCTAACCCGAAAATATCTAGGTATATATAAAATTCTAAGATGTGCGTAATTAGAGCATTCCAATACAAAATGATACTCGTCTTCTAAAACATTACAATAACTACATTTCCTTTCATTAATATCTACCCTTATCGGCCTAGACCACCTCCCCGCCTCTATTTCCAATCTGTGTGATGAAACTCTTAATCTGGTCAAAGCTATTCGAAATTTTTTAACAGTTACACAGTCTAAATATGACTGGAAATCAAAACTAAATATATTCCGATAAAACAGTGCTCGTGATGATCCTTCAATCTCTGCAGTAATATTCTGGATGAAAATATCCTTTAACCTCTGTTTAAACATCGACAGAAATACTTTAATATCCCCCACGTTCTGTTGCAACCAGACCTCTCTAAATCCAGAGTTACATAACAAATGCTTTACCAAAGATGCCCAGTTAATAATTCTATCACTAATTTCCAAATCCCGTATCATCATATCATAAACGGCTCTGATATATTTATTTGCATTTGTGTTAACAATCTTTAACCAAAAACGTACAATAATTAGATATCTTTGTATTTGACAACTAGTTCGTCCTAACTCCCCATAAATGAAGTTATTTTGTGTAGATATCTTAACACCTAAAAGCCTTTTACAAAACTGAAGATGTATTCTTTCAATATGCACAGCTTTGCAAAATCCCCAGACTTCCGCCCCATAATTCATTATTGGAGTTACAAGCTTATCAAATAGTTCTAATGTGTGTTTGACATCAATGTTTGTAAATTTATGCAGATAACTGTTTAATTTAAAAACAGCTTTCTGTGCCTGTCCTGCTAATGTTTGTTGTGCCCCAGAGAAAGAACCCCCAGACGTAAAAATTATAATATAATCATAAAATGTGGCAACTGACAGCCTGTAAAATTTCAGTTAGTCTTTTTGTTCTTGAACTGGATGAAAAATGAACTGATCTTTTATTGTATCTCTGAATCAAAGTCGGCAACATTAATTCAGAGATACGATAAAAAATCATTTTACCTGATCATAAATGAAATGATTTTTATTGTATCTCTGAATTAATGTTGCCAACATTAATTTAGAGATACAATAAAAAATCATTTCATTTTTGATCAAGTTCAAGAACAAGAGACTAACTGAAATTTTACAAGCTGTCATGAGCCACATTTTATGAATGTATTAATACTATATATCAATTTATTAAACCTTGCTTGGATAAAAAAATGTCTATTTTTGAGGAATATGGAGCCTTTAAGGGTGAGGCATCGCGCGAGTAAAACTCGTTTAAGCTCCAGGTAGTTTCACTACTAACCATTCATAGGCGGTTTCTCAGCTGCAGTTCTTTTTTGTTTGTGTGTTGGTGTTTTATTATATGGCGTTAGTTTTTGGCATTTATTTTTACTCACGTCTCCTTATCTCCTTCTTTTGCTGTATTGGGAAGGCTATGCTTCATGATTGTGAGTATCAACACTTATATTTATACAAAATATAGTCGACTCTCTTTATCTCGAAGTCCAAGGGACTCTCTGAAATACTTCGAGATATCCGTACCTCAAATTATATCCGTATCTCCTTACGAGATATAATAGAGCCTATCCGAGATATCCGTACCTCGAACAACCACATTTCTTCACTGCGAGATATCCGTACCTCGAACAACCACATTTCTCAAATGAATATGTAATTTGACTCCTGAAACAAGAAATATGTTAAAATATTGTGGAAAAGAGGAGAATCCTCAGGAGCAATTTCTTTTCTTTGCCACAATATTTTGTTACCTGTTCTTAGATTTTAATGTTAAAAAAGGACCAGATTTTCACTACGAGATAAGCGAAGTCGAGATAAGGAGTGTCGATTGTACAAAACAAAGGCGGAAAGTTTCCGTCGCACCCCTTCAAGTGGCGTTTGTAATTAAATTTACAAAGTAAACACTTCGTAAAATAACGGTAACGTTAACAAAAATATACTGCGATTCTTATTGAACAACAACAACAATAGCAGCAGCAGTAACAACAACAACATCAGTTAAATGTCATATTTTGACGACTGATTGCATAATAGCTTTCGAGGAAAGGACTTCACTAAAGCGAAATTTATATTTTCTATGTGAACAATGGGCCCATTCCGGGATTTTCGAAAATCTACTTGAGGGTCTGTCACAGATGAGGCCTAATTGGCCGAAACTACCCAGTCTGGCCCAGGCAACGACACATCAGCTATTTTTAGAAGTTTTATGTGTGTTCATTGCTCTCAAGGGTCATTCCGTTTAAAATCTATTCACCGCTGGGTTTGCGCAGAGTGCGGACGGACGGACCCACAAAGTAACAAACAGACACACAGTGCAGGTGCGGAAAAAAAAACACCCACACTTATAACAATATATGCACATACTCTAGGCAGGACATGCAGAAATACTTCAATAAGATATGCACGCCGAGTGCAATACCAACAAAGAACTAAGAAAAGGCGACTAGCACCACATCGTACGTTTATGTTCAGAAACGAGCCGGGACACAGCATTTCCTACAAGATTGCATGTGCGCACAGCGAAGACTCAGATCAGCCTGTGCATCCGCGCAGTCTGATCAGAGTTTTCGCAGGGTACTCTAAGGAAAGGCATGGGTCCAAAGCGTCTTCAGGCAGACAGCGATGACTAAGATCGGCCTGCGCTTCCGCGCAGACCGATCTGAGTCTTCCCTCACTGCACATGCAATGTTGTAGGATTTTGCTGTGTCCCCGCTCAAATGATAATTATTCTAACTGGCAAACATATATTAATAAAAAAATTACCACCTTTGAAAAACTAATTATGATCATTGATTTTGATAACTTGTGTCACCGGGGCTAGAAGTTTGTCTCCCTGTGCATAATGCATAGTCTCGTTTTAATATCATTTTCAATTTATTAGATGCAAAATACAGGCTGGCATAATTAATCAAACGACGATATTTACAGACATGCAGCGGTGATAATTTTGTTTTCTTTCATACACTTTTTCTTTTCTTTTCTTTTTTCATATCGCCTTGTGGTGCATGAGGACTTGACATACTTGGTAGATTTTCCACCATTTTGATAAGGGAGATATTTCTTGTAACTTCCTGTTAGCTTTCCTGCACAGTAAATCCCGTACAGACTCGCAGCAAGGAAAATTTTATTTACTTTTGTATTTTTTCTTTCTTTCTTTTTTCCTTGTTTTTCTTATTCCCTTGTGAAGGACTCGATACTCATGGTACATTTTCCGCCATTTTTACAAGGGAGATAACCTTTTTGACTTCCTGATTGTTTTCTCCTCGCCAAATTCCTTCTGAAAAGGGGTCTACTCTAAAAGAAGAGAATTTCTTCCCAATGGGAACAAATTCTTTCCTTAAAGAGTAGACTTCTTTTCAGAAGGGAGTTGAAATATTTTGACATAGTTGCTTCCCCTGAAAGTGTATCCAATTCCCTTAAATTCTAGTGCAAATACAAATGCCTTTGGATTGAAGTCGTCTAACAAGCGGGCCCGTGCAGCCTAGTTGATAGGAGAATTGACTCTTAATCCATGAGGTTTCTCAGCCCTGTGGTTCGAGCCTAGCTTGGGTCACATGTGGGAAAGCCAAGTTCTGCTTACGGATGGTCAGGTTGTTTTTCCCGGGTTCTCCGGTTTTCGCGTACTTTTGATCGATATAAGTGAAATATTCTTGAAAGGGCCTTAAAACCCAAATAAAAAACCCCCCAAAAAGTCGTCTAACAAACATTTAATCACATTTATGTTTCTTCATAGTATATTATAACAGAAAATCATTTGAACTACGACAAGCGAAACAACTGTCCTGCAGCATGTGCAAAAAGAAAGGTTCAGGCCACTCCGAGCATCGTCCGGATTTTTTCAACAAGTCTTTGTGGTTTTCTTTTGTTCTGACTTCAGATCACCATTGAGCCATTTGCTTTGTTTCATCACAGTGTTTATAATTATATGTTTCACTGTGATGTTTCACTGATGAAGTAGAGGGCACCTATGCGGACAGAACATGTTTGAGCTGGTGAGGTTTGGTGCGAATATAACTGGTCTACTGTCTGTTCTAAGGCGGTTCCCCTGTAAACTGGCTCCAGTCTCCACTGACTTACTTTTTTTTTTCTTTTCTTTTTTATAATCTGTTTAATAATCCACTAAAATAAAACCAAAATAATATCAAGACTATAAAGGCTGGTCACTAGTCTAGTGACCAGCCTTTATAGTCATGATATTGTTTTGGTTTTATTTTAGTGGATTATCAAACAGGATTATGAGAAAAATATTTAGTCACTGGAGTCTGGAGCCAGTCTAGTTCCTCTGTTGCCGTTCTTTGTTTGTGCGTCGGTGCATGGTTTCATTTTGTCATTGTTTGTTCCTCATCTCTCATTCGTTTGGTGCCTCGGAGGCTGTGCTTCGTTATTGTGGCATCTCTTGGGTATCTTAACTTACATTTTGTATGTACATTTTGTATTTTATATGTACCATGTAGAGGTCTAGATTATAAAAGGGATTTTCAGAATTTTGCAGCTTTTAAAAATAACTTTTTAATTTCTCACATCTAGCAATATTTGTACTGCATAAATCTGTCCTAATGCGCTTAATAACCAAACGTTTTTTTTTTTCCAATTTATCATTCACTATGGTTAAAATGCCATGGTTTACATAGCTGTAGGTCAGAGGGGTGTGGGGGAGGGAGGGGGTATTTATTTATTGTTTTTTCTTATTGCTTCATAAAAGACATATGAGTACCCATAACATATGTTTTTGTGAAAAAATGAAAAAAAATGTCATTTTGTTTTGGTTAAAACGTTTGCTTTTCTAGAGTCACGACTTAGAATTAAACATTTTACATAATAGAGTTTAATAGTCACGGACCGCTCAATAAAATTTACAGAGCACCGGGTTGGCTCCATACGAATGTAGATCCTTACTAAATAGTTCCTAAAGTTTTGCCTGTTTCTTAAGTGAGTTTTTGCTTGCTTTGATGTCAGAATTGGTCGAAATGTGTAATTCAGGCAATTCTGCAGTAGATTTAGCAAAATTGTATTTTTTGGGTGGTTGCTTTGGATATGAATGTAGAAAATCATCGGGGTATAATTTACCCTTACACCGTCAGTGACCTCTTACATGATCTGCGCCAGCGTCTTCCAAGAGGCGGAACTTCCCTACATGTAACGTAAGCTACCATTCCGTTTCTTGTTTTGAAGATTTTAAATAGACTGTTGGCAGGCAAATACAAAGTATTGACAATTGGAATTTAAAAAAAAAATCTGTGGGCTGTAGAATGTTCGCAAACATGTATATCACATACAATCGAACTTCAATGGCTCGAACATCCTTGGGACCATGGAAATTTGTTCTAGACATGGGTAGTTCGCGCCACTGAGGTTTTATCATAACGTCAGGTCAGTAGGCATACGCGATAGGATATCTTTTCGAGCTTCTTTAAAATAATGGTATGTTGAGTTTACTCATTAGAATCGCCCAATAAGGCGATTCTAATGCGTATACAAAACATACATTTTCATGATAAATTAAGAAAAAATACCTAAAATATCCCCAACTATTTGTTTTCTTGTATACGCAAATCAGTGATAGTCTAAAAAGGGACATCAATGAAAGTTTGTATTCTTTACATAATACGTTTTTTTTTTTACAGTATCCAATGATCCTACAACTGGACAGAGGATTTCTTGATCAGACAACAAAGACTGCAGAATGATCTGAACCAACGATGTTCGTACAGTCGACTCTCGTTATCTCGAATAACCGCTTATCTCGAAGTGAAAATCTGGCCCATGTTTTAATATGGAAATATAACAAGAAGCAATAAAATATTGTGGAAAAGAGGGGAAAATTTCTCCTCTTTTTCAAATATTTTCAATATAAATAACTTCAGGAAACAAATTACATATTCATTTGTTAAATGCGCTTGTTCGAGTTATTTTTTGCTCAATTCTACAAATCTGATATGAACAGAACACAATTTCATATGGTCCCATACCAGAATTTAGGAAAAGACATCAGAGGATGAAACGAAAGTGAAACTGAGTTGCCGTAGTAAGGAATTTCTCAAAGCAGAAGCTTCTGTAAGATATTTGCAGAAATTTAGTATATTATACTTGGATGATTGAAATAATTCTATGAATTTTAAGATACTTTTCTTGGCGGTATAAAACGTTTTATATACTTAGCCCTAACAGCTGCACATGCCTTACACTCGATTACAAAATGGTACTCATCTTCTACTGAATTTTCGTCACAAAAAACACATAATCTTTCTTTCCTCGATATGTCGTGGTAGGGATATCTCAAAGTGTTTCAGAGAGTCCCTTGGACTTCGAGATAACGAGAGTCGACTGTATATGGTCAGAAGACACATTTCGCTTAGCATGGCCCATTTTTTTTATTTAAAGGTTTTATATATTACTAAAATGTTATTTTGATGGCTTTAAAATACACATTACCGCGTTGCATACTGGGTAAAAAATCAGCATACAACATTTTTAAATATTTTACTTATTTTTCATAGAAAATGGGTTTTGACATTTCATGCAAATTGTCTCCTCAGGAGACAATTTGCATGAAATGACAAAGCCTATTTTCTGGAAAAACAAAGAAAAAAAAAACATCATAAATTTGTCGGCTGCTGAATTTGCCCAGAGAGTGGTAAAGGTTGATAGCCGTTATGTTTAGAATTTATTTAATATAGAATAACTATTACAATTAATAAACACATTATTTTTGTGCAAAATTAAATAAATTCTTCTTGTTAGATAAGCTGTTTTCTTCAAGTACCAATAAAAGGATGGCACGAATTCGACTATATACATTTTATTGACATTGTTGTAGATTTCATTATTTATTTTGAATATCATTTTAAAATTGCCGAATAGACATACCTCAAAGAAGGCGTTAATGAGCGATTCTAAAACTAATTTACAGTAAATAATATTCGTTTTTATATTTACAAATCCATTTTTTTTTATATGTGACAGGTTAATGTAAATTGGTAACTAAGTTTGCGACAGATAGGGCCCGTTAGCAAGAGCTATATTATTCGATGTCTTCTATCAATTGTAATTGATTAAGACTTTTTTTTCTTTTTACAACAAATAAATGATATTTCTTTTATTAACAAGAAATAAATGATAATTCTTTTTCATATTATTATCATTTTTTCTCAGAGAATTACGTTAGACATTCACTTCAAAGGCTATTAGAATGACAGTAAAAATGACGTCTGTTGACTTTTAACGTCAGCATGCTACAATGAATAAAGCTCTTTAGACACATTGAAATAATACCACTCCCTGGGCAAATTCAGCAGACGACAAGTTGATAATTTTTGTTAGTTTTACCAGAAAATTATTACGAAAACATGCCTATTCAAATATACTGAAAATTTTACCACCACCAAAAAAAAAAAAAAAAAAAAAAAAAATAAAAAGAATGATTTTCAGATAAAAAAAAATCTGATCTTTTTCATATTTCTGCTCAAAACATAGATTGTGGGTACCAGTTAGAACCGCCTCGACGAGGCGGTTTTAACGAGTACCCACAATCTATATTTTAGCAGAAATAAGAAAAATAATGTATACCCCTGTAAACCCCAGTTTTACTATATAAAAGTGGGGTTTAAAGGGGTCAAAATTATATAGACATTTTTTTCGTGATGAGGCTTTGGCATTTCATGCAAATAGTACCCTATGGACATAATAATCAAGATAATAATAATAATAATAATAATAAATGTATATATGATAATAAGGAAAGTTCGGTATTAAACGCATTAAGAGATTTTTAGAAATGTTTAGAAATTTAGTAGAAATTTAGACTTTTCAGAAGATTGTTAGAAAACAAAACAAAACAAAAAACAACAACAAAAAACAACAAACAACAACATGAAACAAACAAAAAAACAACAACAACAAACAAAAAACAACAACAAAAAATCAAACAAACAAAAAACAACAACAAAAAAAAAAACAACAACCCAAAACAACAACAACAAACAAACAAACAAACAAAACACTAATGATAGAATAAAATCTGCAAAAAATCTATAAATGTAAACCCATGTATACCTCAGGGCCCAGTTGCTCACAGCATCATTAGCTAAACGAGCTCATTAATGGCAAACTCGTTAACTGTTGTAGCTAAGGTATTTTCAAATAAATTGATATTTTTGCTGCAAAGATGTGAGTAGCTTTTGCTGTTCACATTTTTTCAGCAAACAATATCAATGTATTTTCCGTATTACTAGATAGTAATTTCAACGTCACATTAGCTAACAACTTCGTTAAGTTTTGAACATTTGAACAACCGAGTCCAGTTGGTTTGCTATATATTACGCCGGCATAAGGATGTGTACATAACACAGACTTATTAACACCTGAAATATAAACATCTCTTTTGACTACCTGTTGATGAGTCTAAAATTGCTTCTCAGACGGCGTGCGCTATTGCGGCTTATCGGGTTCTATAATATTTGCTTAGGCTTGTCTCTCAGAATTAAGGTAAACACGACACCTGCCTTCTGTTGATTCCGAGATTATACCATTTTCAAATCTCATTTTATTATTAAGTTTCAGTTTAACTATTGACAAAACAACAATGGCATGTACCATTACGAAAACAAGCCTATTCAAGTATACTGAAAATTTTACCACCAAAAAATGAAAATTTCAGATAAAAATTCTGATATTTTTCATATTTCTGCTCAAAACATAGATTGTGGATACTCGTTAGAACCGCCTCGCCGAGGCGGTTCTAACGAGTACCCACAATCTATGTTTTTGAGCAAAAATAAGAAAAATAATGTATACCCCTGTAAACCGCAGTTTTACTATATACAAGTGGGGTTTAAGGGGGTCAACATTTTAAAGGCATGTTTTTGTGATGCAAACTACAAAGTCAAACATCAGCTTTTACCTCCGCACAGTTTGATCAGGCCATTCTCTGTTGTTTATCGGTGTATTTATAATAAAATAGTTCCAACTGAACAGACTTACTCAAACATAGCGCAATTTGGTTGGTTAAGAGCCAATTTAAAACGGCGTATACACTTCCCATTAGCTATTGAACAGGAATATTGGAACTACATTCTTTGCGCAAGTTTCTGAAATAAGCTATTCAACGCTCAGCACTCTGGGTAAAAATTTCAGCAGACGACATTTTGAAATAGTTTTCTAATTTTTCCCCGAACACTGGTTTTTGACATTTCATGCAAATTGTCTCCAGGGTCTACACTGTTTGCCATATCATTCAAAAGTTTCAATAATAGAACTAGTTACTTCTATTCTATGTAACACCTCTTTGGCTATATAATAGACTCTTCCAATGTTAATGACGGAAGAGTCAATTCAAAATATTCAGGCATAAATGGCTTCAGTTCAGCTGACATCATATTGCGACTAATATTTACCTGATTTAAAATACAGATCACATAGCTTTCTAAATTAAAAGAAGCATTTATTTCAAATTTATATTACATTTTGAACAGACACGAAATGATTGAAAAATGAAATGTGTCAGATTTGTAACCTGATTGGTCGAGTTGGGAATTCAATCTCGTAACACATGAACAAATACATTGCAGTGGAAATACTCAAATTCTAGCATAAATCAAAGCCAGCTTAATATTTTCTGTCATCACAAGAAAGAATTTATCCGTTTCATGACACTGAGTTTCCAGTTTAACGATTGCACAGCAATACGGCGAATGCAGCACAAAACTACAAGTATCAATTTATGGGTTTTTCAAAGTTGAAAACCAACTTTCCGACACAGGCTCAAAACGTGCTCCCAAACCAGCCTCTACGTCTGTATTGTAGCATCTGGGTCCACTCACAGAATCTTTTATGTCAACACATTGCGACTGAGAAAATCACAGATTTGGACAAATGTGCGATCTGATCTTGGTCGACATTAATCCAATGTGACCAAAGTTGCATTACAACTTAAAAAGGCTCAGTCAGTTGAGTCTAAACGTTAGAAAACGTACCTTCTGACATGTGCGCCCAAAGAAAACTCAAACCAGCCCGCGCATCCGCTCAGTCAGACCAGTCTTCTTTGCCCGCATGAAGATATTTGCACCATTGGCTATCCAAAATCGCCCAGTGAAGATTCAGATCAGACTGCGCGAATGCGCAGTCTGATATGAATCTTTGCTGGGCGTGTTTGTTGGAAGGTACATTTTCTGATTTTTTTTATTGAATAAAATAGAATGACATAACAGTATTTTATTCCGTTTGTGGGCTCCACTTTCTTTTAACGACATGTCTAACAATTTCAATTTTATTCTTTGTGAGACTAAGGTCTGAGCCTCCGCTATGTGATACTAATGTTTCTCCAATAAGATGTCACTAAACACGTGTTTGGTGTCGAATCTCTTGAATAGTCGACGGAAAAACTGATTTAGCTACGGTGGGCCAGAGATGCCATTGTTACAAACATATATAAAGCAGCGATCATTTGATTTTTATGGGGTTTGGGGTAGGGAGAGCGGGGAAATAAAAAACAAGAGGCCCGTGTGCCACGATTTGCTCACCTGAGTAAAACAGCTGTCGTATATCTGCCAAGCAACTTTTTTTCCAGCATTGCCATAGCAACTAGGATACAGACTTGATCATGCCGTAAAAAGGTCAAAGGGCGTCCTAGTATTATCATTTGAACAGTAGAGCTTGAATCGCCAATGCTATATATTAGTATCAAGACTCAGCCTCAACGCTTCCTTGGTTCTGGAGAAGGAAGGATATTTAAGTGTTTTTACCATATATGGGCATGGCGGTCATCTTGTACAAAGGTGTTGAGCCACCTGAAGAAATTGTCAATAACCCTTCGACAGAAGGCCCCATGTTAAATCTGGTGACCTGGTGAAAGTTGTTCAAGCGGTTTCAGAGAAGAAGACGTTTAAAGATGACATGATTGTATTCATGTATATAGCCTAGGGACAAGGGCAAATAACCATCGGGTGACAAAATGTTGATTGTGACAAAAACGTTTGACACATTAATCATACATTGTAAGTTTTAGCCATTAGTCTTTTATACATTTTGAGAAAATGATTTTTTTTCAACATTTTCCCCATAAAAATATGCATGGGAACACAAATTTAATCTTGCCGTAAAAAGGTCAAAGATCATCATAAGATCACCATTTGAACAAACTTGGTAGACCTTTAGTCCCTTTTGCTATATACCAAGATTCAGCCTCAAAGGTTTCTTTATTCTGGAGAAGATTTTTCAAGTACTTCCTATCATATATGAGCATGGTCGCCATCTTGTTGAATGGTGCGGACCTCGTGTCTGAATGCCCCAAGTGAAATCTGGTGACTATTGGTCAAGCGGGTTCAGAGAAGACGTTTAAAGATGACACGATATTATACGTTTATAGCCTAGGGGCAAGGGCAGATAACAACCGTGAGACAATCGTTTGATTGTTACAAAAACGTTTGACTAATTTAATCATAAATTGTAAGTTTCAGCCATTAGTCTTTCATACATTTTACTACCAATACAAAATGCCATTACGAGATATTATCATTTACCTAACATGTCTGGTAACGTATGTAACACAACTGTAACTGCAAATCTTAATCAGACTCCTTGCATATCTCTACTTTCACTGTTAAAACTTTTATTGTGCTTCTAAAGACATACCCTACCAAAATAAGACAGAACAATGAATTTTCATTACTATTATTAAAGTCCCATGTTCTTTAAGGCCATTTTCCTTCTGCCCAAAGACTGATCAGTCTTTAAATTTTCATATTTGTGAGACATACTCTGGTGCTTAGAATACAACTTCTGCTGCTCAGAATGCATATTCTGATACTAACAATAACTTTTCTAGATCCTTCCATAGAGTTAATTTCAAAGTCATATGTAAATATGTAATGGTGACTATAGCTAATTATATCCAACAATATTGACCCGATTTTATTCATAAGTTTTTACCTATGTACCGATAGTTTATGTTATAATGGAAAAATGTACAAATATATGCATGGAACAGATAAAAATCAAGTTGCATACCATTTTTGTTTTCAACACAAGAGTGGAGTTAATCTCTTAAGATGCTAAAGTCAATGAATTTCTCTAATATATACTTAATTTAATTGTGTTATATCATGCTTCAAAATCTACCTAATGTTACACATTTATCTTCAAGGATTATTGTTTTCTGTATATTTAAGAGAGAAAGCAACACTGTTTGTTTGGGGGAAATCATATAACCGTAAGGCAAAGTAGAGTTATATGTTTTACTTTATGTCATCTTAATGTATTTAGCGCAGCATGACTTAACTAACAACTGACTTGTGCACCTGGCGAAGACTCAGATCAGCCCAGTTGTCCACTCAGTCTGATCAGTCTTTGCAGTCTGCATGAAGAAAGCTTAGGTCCTTTGCTATTCATTGAGCACACAGGGTAGACATTGACTAGTCATCGCTATATCCAGATGCCTTATATGTCCAGCGGCAGCTTATGATAGCGAACATTTTGTTTAATCAGGACTACATGTAAATGCTACTCTGGTATTATGTACATGCCTTTCTTGGCATGAGGCAATGCTTGTACTTGTATTGTTTAATCAGAAATAATGTTTTATGTTACATCGTACATTAAACATGTAACAGAAAGACTTTGTGGTCAACTGCATAATTTGTCATGTTTTTTAAATAGATTTGAAGGTCTAAACAAAAAATTAGTGTAGCAAGCTATAATGTGGATCTTTGTAATATATCAATTAAACACTTGGGTTGTTATACACTGGTTAGCTTGATTGCAGATAAATGAATCACCTACGTAACACACCTGATAACGTAATAGAATAAATAAAGCGAAAGTGTCATTTTTACTCTTTTATTATGAAAATATTAGTCTAAAACTATTAATTCAAGAGATAAAAGTTTAGGTAAATACCTTTACAGAGACACAACTCCCTTAAAATAAAGACAAAGTTCCATATGTTACCATTGATAAATTATTCGGCAAAGTCATGTGAGGGTCTAAAATATAATTCACCCGTAGATCTTTCATTTAGACATAAAGAAATTATATGTATTCTCCTTACATTGAAATTTCAGGACAGTATTCAGTATTTTATGCAAAAGTGGTCTTGACGCAGATAGCAATTTTACTGTCAACGGTATTGAATATATATAATAAACAAAGAATAGCGGCATCTAATTTGCAGTTTTGGTAATTCTTTCAAAAACTTCTAAATTATGCAAAACAGAGGCACTAAATACTGATGCAGAATATCATACAGAAAAAACCACCAAAACCCATAGTTAGCAGATATTTTAGATGTTACTTACGTTATTGTGGGCAGAATGACATGGCAAAGACAGGTTTTAATGTGCCTGTGTATCTCATATTAATAAGATATAAAGCTATAATAAGAATTCACTTTATTTATACACCTTCTAGGCTGCATTTGATGTGATATTATGTGAAAATGATTTTTTTAAATGTTACATTTCAAAGTGGGGCGACTTTACTTAACACCCAATAACTCGCAAAGTGTAGACGCTAGATAGCTGATCTCTGCAGCTTTGGAGAGGATATATACTTCCTTATCACATATTACAAAGTTAAGATCATAGGTGCAATGTACAACCTAAAAAAATAAAATATAAGAGTTAAAATACTCCTTTCTAAAGGGTACAGTAGAAAACGTAACATGTGTAACGCCAAGTAAGGCCAAAAAGAATTTTCAAACGTCACATTTTATAGCTAGTTGACTGTTCTGTTCCTTTATAGATTTAGTTGGAACACAAAATTCATTTTGCTCAAATTCTCATAGGTTTAATAGTTTCCTGTGGTATTTTATGTTTTGTAGGGGTAACAAATGTAACAGGCTGTTACGAGGTAACGCCCCCATCTCCAGATGACTAATATGCTGCAAAATACTTGCAAGGGGATAGGCTTTAAAAAAAAAACAAACATGGTCTACAAAATCCCCCAACCCACTTGTGGGGGAGTTGGGTGGGTGGGGGTGGGTGTGGGGGTGGGGTGGGGAAGGTTAACCATATCTGCCCAGCAGCAGCCTATACGCTTTAGTGATTTACTGTGCGTTCCCCTTCCTAGCATATTTTTCTCTGTATCTGTTCTTGTTTTTTCTCCTTATATATGTATTTGTGCTGTGTTGTTTTCAAATGCCTTTAAAACTCTGTATTTGCTCAATAAAACTAGCTACGGCTCGGCTGTTTGATGAACAGTTTTCACAGGCTATAAGCATCCTCATTCCCTGATTGCTGCATACTCAAACACCGATATAAAAGACCGAATAGAGATATGCCAAACGAACCACAAATTTAAGTTTTACGGAAGTTTTAAGGATTTTTCTAAACTGTACACATACCAAAATGTCCAGTTCAAAGGCAATTAAAGTGTAGCGTGTTCGAATAGAGCTGGACGGATATTTCGGGTCAGATAAAGCTACTGATCAGGTATTCGGAAAAATTGTACAGGTAGTCTAAGTGAATACAACAAGGACGCAAGCCGTTTTCTTTCTTGCAGCCCGAAAATAATCATGTACGTACCGTGACATTGCAACACCACTAAATCAGTGTAAATCTAAAAAAGTAGAAATAATTTATTGTTTTTTTTTTTGTTTTTTTTTGAAAAAATTGACACAAAATAGTCATATCATTCGTGGGATGCTGTTTAGCAATAGAAAAATGCAGGAAATAAAGAAAGCACAAGACGCCCATGGGCCACGATTCGCTCACCTGATGAAAACGGCTATTGCATATCAAAGATCAAAGGTCATACTAGTCTCATCATTTGAACAAACTTGATAGACCTTGAGTCCCCGATGCTGTACATCAAGATTCAGCCCAAAGCTTTGTTGATTCTGGAGAAGAAGATTTTTAAGTGTTTTTAACATATATGGTCATTGCAGCCATCTTGTTCAATGGTGCAAAACCATTTAAGCATATTGCCAACATCCCTTCGACAGAAAGTCCCCCATGTGAATTCTGGTGAAAATTGGTCAAGCGGGTTCAGAGAAGGAGCCGTTTAAAGATTTCACGATTTTATACATATAGCAAAGAGCAAGGACAGATAATACTCATTAGTTTGATGGTAACAAAATAATTTTACCACTCTAATCATACATTGCTAGTTTCAGTCGTTAGTCTTAAATATATTTTGAGACAGTCGTTAGTCTTAAATATATTTTAAGAAAACGACTTTTCACATTTTTCCCCATACAAATGTATGGGATGCAAATTTGACCTTGTCGTAAAAAGATCAAAGGTTATCCTAGGATGATCATTTGAATATCTTGGTAGACCTCGAGTCCTCTATGCTATATTCCAAGGTTCAGCCATAAAGCTTTCTCGGTTTTGGAGATGTAGAATTTTAAATCTTCTTTTTTACCATATATAGGCATGGCGGCCATCTTGTTCAGTGATGCAAAATCGTTTGAACAAATTGTCAATATCCTTTTGACAGAAGGTCCGTTGTGAAATCTGGTGATATTGGTCGAGCGGTTTCAGAGAAGACGTTGAAAGAGAATATGATGTTATACCTGTATATAGCCCATGTGCAAGGGCAGATAATCCCCGGGGGCAAAATTATGATCCCAACTAAAAAGTTTTACTACTTTAATCAAACATTGTAAGTTTCAGCCATTGGCCTTTAATACATATTGAGAACTTTTTTTTTTCAACATTTTCGTATGGGGCGCAAATTTGACCTTGCCGTAAAAAGGCCAAAGTTCAACCTACGATCATCATTTAAACAAACTTGGTAGAGCCTGAGTCTCCGATCGATGCTATATACCAAGATTCAGCCTCAGAGCTTTCCCAGCTAGCATTCTACGTAAATCTACATCGGGCCGTCATCGGCCCGTCAGCTACCCTGACGGGCCGATGACGGCCCGATATAGATTTACGTAGAATGCTGACTGGGATAAGTGTTTTTACTATATATGGGCATGGCAGCCATCTTGTTCAGTATCGAGGAACCATTTCAAAAAATTGTCAGTCCCTTTTAACAGAAGGCCCCATGTGAAGTCTGGTGAAAATTGCTCAAGCGGTTTCAGAGAAGTAGACATTTAAAAAATCACACAATTTTGTACATGTTTATAGCCCAGGAGCAAGGACAGATAACCCCCAGGGGACAAAAAATTTGATTATAACTAAAAAGGTTTACTGCTTTAAACATACATTGCATGTTTCAGCCATTAGTCTTAAATATATTTTGAGAACACGACTGTAACATTTTCCCAATACAAATCCATGGGAACGCAAATTTGACCTTGCCGTAAAAAGGCCAAAGTTCATCATTTAAGCAAACAACGGTCATCATTTAAACAAACTTAGTAGACCTTGAGTCCTTGATGCCATATACCAAGATTCAGCCCCAAAGTAAATAAGTGAACTCAGGACTTGATACAGTCACAACCACATCAAGCCTCCAACACCATATGGAAAGACAGACAAATACAATTAAGCAGCCACAAAATGAACAGATGGTAAACAGAATTGGCAACTTTTTCTCAAAAAGGTGGCAACTCTGATACCCAAACTGAATATACCGCATACTATATAATTGTTAAAAGAAAAAACATTAGAAAGTGAAACACTGCATAACAATTGACAAAAAGTACCACAACGAAAGTACGGCTGTCTTGGTGCTGGAGAAGAAGATGTTTTAAGTGTTACCATAAATGGGCATGGCGGCCATCTTGATTAACGGACCGTGAGCATTTGTCTTTTTCCTATGTATTTAAAGAAACTATAAAATAGTATAGAATCCCAGGAAAAGCCACAATAACAAAACATTGTCTGATTTATCTTTTCAAATACATATAGATTCCTGTGAAAACAAAACTAACAGTAAGTGTCAGACGTCATGCTCATTCAACAAGGCCGGCCAATTAATAAGGGATAACTTCTACGCGATTGACTTCTAACTTGACATATTTACAGAAGAATTTGTACAGTCGATGAATTTGGCAATATTATTATCATAAGACACTGCACCCATTCAAAGTTGCGAAAAATGCATGTTTTCAGTAACATGGAAAACTATCATACCATTATTCTAAAAGGAGTAGCAATAATATCAATAATAAGTATAATATTGACGTCTTCGAAAAGTGCAGGACCTCAAATATTTAATCAGTTTGACGACAATTATAAATAAATCTGGTCGGGATAGCGCTTATAAGACTGAGTAAAACTATACGAAAGGATAAGGGAATCATTATATGCTATACAACAGAGAACAAATGCCCTGATGAGATTGCGCGGATGCGCGCTTTGGTCAAAACCCGTTCTTTTCTCCTATAGAAATCTTACCGTTTGAAGCTGCCCATTTCTTCCATAAAGGCCATTAGTTTACGAGTAAGAAAGCATCACGCGAGTGCATTCATCCTTTTATTTGATGTTGCGGCAAACCGAGTAAGTAAACGTGCATACAAAATTGAATTAATGGGTTACGCGGACGTACGCACGGACGGTCAAATGGACGCGCCCAGGAACATTTTTTTCAAACTTTACATCCTCTTTACTATTTTGCAAAATTATTGTGAAGCTTTAACCGTTTCTTATCTGTGTGTTATGCGATAATCATTGCTGAAATGCCTTAAAGCGCACAGAGTATCTTGCAAAGGCTATATGCGAACAGGAAATACACCGATCAGCATTATGTGGATGTGCAGTTTGATCTGGGCTTTCTCTGTTTGCATATAGGCATAGCTGATACAAACAGTGAATAAATCTTAGTGAATAAATTGATATAATAAAACAATGGTTTTATATAAATAAAATTTATATTTAATTCATTTATGCCGTTGATTCTCCTACCTTAACTCTTTGGACCGGTCCATTTCCAGTTTAAGGGGTGTCTGATTAGTTTTTATCATTACCACGTTTTATAGAAATTTCCATATTAAATGCAAACAGTGAAAACCCTGATCAGACGCCGCGGTCTGCGGCGTCTGATCTGGGTCTACACTGTGTGCCATTGTCCCTTTTATGGTACGCCAGGCAGAAAACGTTAAATAGGTTAAACTTTATATATGTAGATGTTGCCAATGGACATGTTAAAATTTCAGATTCATTTACAGTAGCTAATTCTATCTTTTCTAACATACACATGTATAATGACTTTTACTCCAATTCTCAAAGACTTTATGGTTTCTTATGGTATTATATGTTTTGAAGGGGTAACAAATATAACAGACTGTTTCTAGGTAACGCCCCAATCGCCAGATGGCTTACATGCTGCAAAATACTCGCAAGATAATATGCTTTAAGAAAAAACATATAAAATTCCCCCTGTGAAGGAGGTAAACCATAGCTGGCTAGCAGCCTATAGCAGAAAGAGAATGAAACTGTACAAAGTTATTTCAGGCGTTCATCCTATGGGTGGTATTATCGTGTCACCATCCTATCGTCCCCTAACTCTAGGCCAACGATTACGGGGATGTGCATGTCATTTAACGCTTAGCATTCTGGGTAAATTTTTCAGCAGGTGACATTTTGAAATATTTCTCTTATTTTTCCTGCACAACAGGATATGCCATTCCATGCAAATTGTCTCCACTGGAGTCAATTTGCACGAAATGTCAAATCACGTTTTCTGGGGAAAATGAGAAAAATCTAATCAATTTGCCGTCAGCAGAATTTGCCCAGACAGTGGTAAAAGTTAAATTGTGTAAGGTTACATAAAACAAGAAGATAAATTGATTGACACCAACAATCAAACGGTGCAATGCACAGACTTCCTCTTAAAAAAGTGTAATGCAGTTTACAAACAAAAAAGCTGCAAGAGACGGTCTGTTTAAGTGGAAGTGATTACACTTTCAAGGGAGACAACTCCGTTAATGTTTTATCTCCCTTCTGAAAGAGAGTGTACTTTAGAAGGAAAGAATTTGCAAAGAGGGGTCTACTGTGAAAGGAAAGAATTAGCTCTCACGGGGAGCAAATTCTTTCCTTTTTACAGTAGACCCCCTTTGCAAAGAATCTTACCGTGCAGGGAAGCAAACAGGAAATCATAAACGTTGTCTCCCTTGTAAAGAATGGCGGAAAAGCTACCAGGTGAATTCAAACATTTTTATCCACTGAGAATAAAGTGAAGTAGTTAAAAGAGAGCTTTCTTTCGCAGAATTTTGTGGTTTGAACCTTTTCTGGTTTCGTTCACCAAACGTCTTTTTCTTCTTTTCTTTTTTTATTTATCTAAACCTTTGACAGATGTGTACGAATCTTACATAGATACAGACAACCCTCTTTATACCGACACTCGATACAACGACAAAATTCATTATAATGACAATTTAACTGTCACGCAACTTTCGCTTAAGATGTAACAATTAGTCGCAAATTATGCAAGAATATTGTATTTAATACTTTGAAGAAACATATGTTTTGGATATTTGTTAGAATTGCCTCAGTGAGGCGATTCTAACAAATATCCAAAACATAACTTCTATAGGTAATTAGAGCCTTTCTAATATATCAGAATGCTCATTAAATATTCTGTACAACAGCAAATTCATTTTAATGGCAACGTCTTTGGGAACAAATTTTGTCGTTGTAACGAGAGTTCACTGTATATGTAACGCAATGTAAGTTGAAGGAAGTCTAAAAGGAATCAAAGCCCGGGCAGCCCTGACGGGTCTGTTGTCTCTGAGTGAAGGCTGGGAAAATGGTAATGAACGGAAACAGTGCAGATCCTGATTATACATTACGAAAACACGCCTATTCAAATATATAAAACATTTCACCTAGAAAAAAATTGAAAATTTTCAGATAAAAAACTCAGATTTTTTTTAATATTTCTGCTCAAAACATAAATTGTGGGTACTCGTTAGAACCGCCTCGGCGAGGCGGTTCTAACGAGTACCCACAATCTATGTTTTCGAGCAAAAATAAGAAAAATAATGTATACCCCTGTAAACCCCAGTTTTACTATATAAAAGTGGGGTTTGATGGGGTCAAAATTTTATAGGCATGTTTTCGTGATGTACGCACTGTCTGCACTGTTTGCCGATGTTCCAAATGTCCCAGTCCAGGTTTTACTGTTAGCCCTCTATCAACAGCACTCTGACGTCACTCCGACAAGAATAGCGCGGCTATAAATAACTGTTACCTGGATTTCGTCTAACGCGCGGTTTGATTTCATTGGTCAATGATAATCACGTGGACAACAACCTTAAGGAAGGACATTTTAGTGTATGTTTACTATGGCTCGACCCAAAATTAGTGAGTGAATAGAATTAGAAATGTACTCCGTATTTTTATTACGTATTTTGAAATCGTTTTGTCAATCCAGATTCTTGTTTTTTGCCAACGTCGTATCGCAGGATGACATTTAATAATTTAGATATTGACTTCTGAGTGAAGAATTTCCGGATTTTTATGTGTTTTCGAGAGCTGTGGCGCCGGTTTGACTTTCTTGTCCAAACTTTTCAAGAGTTTCCATTTTCCTAAATGGAGATCGCTTGAAAATCTATCGTTCATTGATATAATGTTACGTTTGTTTTGCACTTATAACTATTATAAATTCTTAAACAAATAACTATACCATCCATCGTCAAATAGATTGTGCTCATAAAAAGGTGTCTTACAACATGATGCGGGACTCGTAGGACCGTGCTAGTCTCTGCATGTGCGCAGTCTGGGCGAAGACGTTCGAAATTCGCTTACATGAAGCTAGAATCTATTAGAATCGTATAGCAAAAGCAAAGACACGAATTAGACTGCATGGGCTTGCACGCTGATCTGGATCTACGCTCTTCCGACGAGTTCTTTTTCTGGCACGAGGTTCATTAATATGGAGGGTCTCGCGTTTGTTTTACAGGTCTGAAATTTACATCGGTAGCTACTTATCTGACCGATGTCAAAGTGTTGACAGTGAGGGAAAAATCAAACAATTTAAAAGTTAAAAGGCGCACATTGGTAAATTTAAGTAGCCGATTAAGGGGTTTCTATTGAAATATAACAAGTGTTGACATTGTTTAGAAGGCGTCGGTTTGTCCTGAAGTGGGCTTGATAGGTTACAGATTTCACAGTAATCTCTCCAACCAGACCACCTTTTGTGTGCAATGTCTGTCAGCTGTTTTAGTCTTAATGTACATAATCATGTCGTCATTTGAACCGCAACGTGTGAAACGTATCTTCTGACGTCCGCCCAACGAAGTCTCAAATTAATCTGCGCATCCACGCAGCCTGGTCATAGTCCTCGTTGTCTGCATGAAGAAACTATGCATCCTTGACTATCCAAAATGCACCCAGTGAAGAATCTGATCAGACTGCGCACGCGCAGTCTGATCTGAATCTTCACTGGACGCAGATAACATAGGGTACGTTTTATCAGGTCACTGCTTCGTCTTTTAAAAACCATTTTTACAGGGGACTGGACATATCTGGTAGATTTTCCACCATTTAACAAGGGAGACAAATTTTGACTTCCTGTTTGACTTGCTGCACACAAGCCCCTTTGAAAAGGAGTCTGTTCTGAGAGGAAAGAATATTGCTCCTTCTGTTTCTTCCTTAAAGATCGGTTTACGGCGCATTACGTGGTTAGATTATAATTTTAATATAATGCCTGGTGTCTGGTATATGGGTTGTACTAAGTGAAAATGTGTCTGCGAACATGCGCAAAATGCACATATTCGGATTCATCAAACGCATGCGCAAAGTCTAATCCGGGCATTCGCTCTCCGTTGGTACATTCTACAGTGTCCGATGATTCTGTGAGTGACAGCGAAGGCCCTGATCGCTGTCTGCATATGCCCGAAGACACGTTTGCGCCTGGCGCGGCCCACATGATGCTAGTCTGATACGTGCGACACTGAAAATGCCAAAACACGGTTCATTTAATTTATTTTGTGGCTAAATATTGTATGTTCCTGTTTGTTTGTTTTCTTTTTAGTTGTACGTCTTGTTGTTTCCCCCCCTTTTTTTTGTCTTTTCGTTCTTCTTAAAATAGGCATACATACTTGTGTGATTGTTAAAAAAAGTAAAAAAATAAATAAACAAATAAATAAAAAAAAAAAATAAAAATAATAAATTAAAAAAAAAAATGATAATAAAAATAAATAAATAAAAAAACAACAAAAAAACAAAAACAACAACAAACAAACAAAAACAACAACGACAAATAAATAAATAAAATAAAATAAAAAAAATAATGATATGATACATGTGCTCATTAGAGCATTATTTAAAGTTACGTAAGCCATGGGGAGTGAAAAAGATTTTAATTATTTAGCATATTGAGACAGAAGTATGCAGTGCAAAACTTGCTAGAAGTAACAAACAAATTGAAAAAATGATTTAATCAAAGTACTGACAGCACTGGTGGGTCAATTGTCTTTGAGTGTAGGCTGGTAAAATGGTCCTGAACAGGGACTTAAAACTGTTTCATTTAACCCTTAACTTCCTATAATTTAAGCAAACAGTGCAGAACCTGATCAGACGCCGCGTTCTGCGGCGTCTGATCTTGGTCTCCTGTTTGTCAATGCCCAGTCTAGGTTTTACAGATAACCCTCTTTACACGGCACTCTGTCGTCACAGTGACGGCTATAAATAAATGTTACCCGGATTTCGTACAAACGCGTGCTTTGATTTCATTAATTAATGATAATCACGTGAACAACAACCTAAAGGAAATATTGATGTATGTATATTATGTTTATCGATTGTAAAATTATGAAAACGACACTCTAAATTGTCCTGTTTTCACTATATATGATGGGGAAACATGGGGGAACACATTTCATAGGTGTGTTAACCTAAAACGCATCCAAAGATTTACATGCTAAATTAACCCATTTATGCCTAATGGACACTTCTACCACATCTGTTTGGACAGATTCATTCCCATTGAAGGGATGTCTGATTAGTTTTAATATTACCATCTATTATAAAATTTCCTGTAGTTTATGCAAACAGTGTAGACTCTGATCAGACGCCGCGTTCTGCAGCATCTGGGTCTACAGTGTTTGCCAATGTCGCTTTTATGGGACGCTTGGCATAAATGGGTGAACGGTCGTGGGAATTTAAGTGATAGCATGCTTGATATTAATAATAATAATACATCAGACGACGTTCTAAACTATTTTGTGTTTAGTATCTTTTTCTCCATAAAACAGGGCTTAACATTTCTTGCGAACTGTTTTCAAAAATTGACAAAACGCATTTTAACTTCTCGGTAATTATGCAACAAAATGACGGAAAAAAATATGCACATGTTTAGAGGACCATTGGAGAATCAGTTATCATATAGAAATTTATATAGCAAATAGAATATTATAACAAAATATAAATTATGTTGTCCTGTATATATAACAAAGTGGTGGTTAATTTGTGAATAATACTAAATTATAGCACTGCACGAGGTATTTCCCCTTTCATTTTCAACAATTGATGTCTTGTTTTCTATTTAACAGCTACTTTACAAAACACTCAAACGATCATCTTTTCAATTTGTCGCCGCCATGACAGTCTACCTATGTCATGTGGCCTTCGTCTCTCGTGATATCTCGCGAGATAATCGCGATAATCTTTCGGCTCATCTGAATCATGTATCATTACAAACGAGAAGGTATTATTTTTGCACTATGGATGACAACATAGTGAACAGTGTGAATGAAACAAATGAACCATCAAGTTAAAAAAAAGTACCGTCACACATGTGCGCCCAGCGAAGATTCAGATCAGCCAGTGCATTATCGTAGTCTGATCAGAATCTTCACTGTGCGCGCTTTCGATAGCCAAAAATGCAAAGTTTCTTCACGCGAACAACGAAGACTCTGATCAGACTGCGCGCATGCGCAGGCTGATTTGAGTCTTCGTTGGGCGCACATGGTAGGGGTACGTTTTCAGATGTTGCGGATCAAATGCTTTAAGAAAAAGGGTGTACGATTTCATCAGAACAAAAGCTATACCAGCAACATTGACAGTTATTTGAAAACATATAGAAACTTGTCTCGTTCGATAGACCGATACAAAATGAAAGCAAAATCACTGAAAATAAGCGGTTTAAAGATAACAAAGCCTTCCCGTACAGAAAACAACCTTTCATGTGCAAACAGCGTAGACTCTGATCAGCCTGCGCATCCGCGCAGTCTGATCACAGTCTACGCTGATCGCTAACATAAAGTATTGACCTTACACATTTTAATAATGAACAGCGTACACCTGATGAGACTACGCGGCTGGGCAGGCTGATCTGGTATACGCTGATCGCATTTGTCATAAGGTCCGTTTTTTTATTTGGATATGTTCAAATGATAACATCGACGAGGGTCAATTTTATGTTTAAAAGGAACATTTAATATGCATCGAATAAACTGTTAAACGTATGCACTGGTAATAAAAAGCACAAGTCATTGCATTAACTCTTTCACTGCCACAGGCAATAATAATAGGCTTTTGCAAACAGCATAGATCCAGATGAGACGGCTCAATGAGCCGTCTCATCTGGATCTATGCTGTTTGACATTCAGTCTTTCAACTTTACATATAAACGTCTTTCCAAACGATAGTTTGTTAAAATGAAAAAGCAGACGACAAATGTCGTCTGAAATTTGGCACCGAAAGAGTTAAAAAGCTGAACGCCGTTTTCGGTACTTTAAAACCGTATTTATCTAAGTATTGGGAGACATATGCTTGAAAAAACAATGTTGACCCTTGTCTTATCAGAGTCTTCGCTGATCGCATGCGCCCTCTAAAGGTTCCAGGCTAACCAAAGAGGGATAGGCGAGAACCCTTGCCATACTAGAGCTCTCGGGGGTGGGGGGGGGGGGAGGGGGGGGGGGGTAACTTCCTATATATGATATAGTACGGATGTGCGTGCCGAATAGCCCCCTTTTTCAGCGTTGTCAGGTATATGATTGACCCCCTTTTTGCAACAAAAAGTATATGAATGGCCCGATTTTTCTGGATTCCTATGTGAAAGGCCCCATTTTTCTGACATCCTGGTATATGCCCATATTTTTCGCCCAGAGATTTTTCGAGGCTGCTTCTCCTCTTGGTATTACATGAACTGACTGTGATATTTGTGTAATAACCAGCAAAAAATGGGTATAACAAATCAAAGGGCAGTATCTGAATAGGTCAACATTTTGGATGATCAAGTATATGAATGGGTCCGTTTTTTCGAAGGCCAGGTATATGAATGTGGTACGTTTTGAAATACTGGCTCGCACACCCGTACCAAAATTACCCCTAAGTTACACACCCCCCCCCCCCACCCGAGTACTAGAGCTATAATTTTAATCATTCATCTAGTAAATTTCAGAGAGACCATCATGTAGTTAGATGGTCTTGTTAAAAATTCAAAAACGCTATATGGATTAGTTCAAAATCTTATGACAAGTATGGTAAGGAATTAATTTGTTAATATATCCTTCTTTCTATGTTCTATGATCCTAACAACAGAGCAGGAAAGCAAAGAAAAAAAAAAGGAAAACGCAAACAAATAGACAAATAGAATATATTTTATTTCAATAGTGGGCCCTTATGGGCATAAAAATACAGACATACAACCCTCTTTATACCGACACTCGATACAACGACAAAATTCATTATAATGACAATTGAATATCAAGGAACCTTCGCTCAAGAGGTGACAGTTAAGGAGAAATTAAGCAAGATTGCATTAAAACTTCAAGCAACATATGTTTTGGATATTTGTTAGAATCGCCTCAATGAGGCGATTCTAACAAATATCCAAAACATTATGTTCTATGAGGAAATAAGAATAAAAGAAGGCCTTTCTTACATATCATTCTGACCATTAAGGATTCTTTACAACGGCAAATTCATTTTAATGGCAACATCTTTGGAAACAAGTGTTGTCGTTGTAACGAGGGCTCACTGTATCAACATACAAATATACAACGAATCGTACAAAACGTACTTACTGATTTATGAATAATATGAAAGGTAGCATCATTTCATTGACAATCAAAAACAATGAAGTCAACACTGCTCAATAAACTGCAAAACTATATATATAGACGTATATTTGAATAACGTAGACCCAGGTCGGTCCGACAGTGCTCTGTTTTTAATCTCGAATAACGATACAACATTATCCATGACTAAGACCATAAGAAATCTATGAAAAAAAATGCGAAGGTAGTAGGTAGTGCTGATTCTCGTTAGAATGCAAAGCTGGACAGACTGACCACATTCTGCTCTTTTCGCATATAAGAAATTGTACCGTTTCGCTTATCTGGGCTTAGTTACAAAACATTTACTACATATACGTTGGAGAATGACTGATTCTTCTCTCATAAGCGCACGACAAAACCAACAATAATACTTGTGCGACCAGCGAAGACTCAGATCAGCCTGTGCGTCCGCGCAGTCTGGTCAGAGTCTTCGCTGATCGCTGATCGCATGCGCCTTCTTCAGCTTCCAGGCTAACCAAAGAGGGATAGACGAGAACACTTGTTATACTGAGTGGATGTACAGACTGATCTGAGTCTTTGCTGGTTACACAGGTCTTATTATAGGTTTTATCGTGCGCTGGCTCATATGACAATATTTTAATTAACTCTTTCGGCGCCAAATTTCAGATGACATTTGTCGTCTGCTTTTTAATTTTTATTTATTTATTCATTCATTTATTTTTAAACAAACTATAGATTGGAAGGAAGCGTATATGTAAAGTTGAAAGACTGAATGTCAAACAGTGTAGATCCTGATGAGACGGCTCAATATGAGCCGTCTCATCTGGATCTACACTGTTTGCAAAAGTCTTTTGTTTTCGCCTTTGGCAGTGAAAGAGTGAAGGGGACTTGGTAGTTTACTTCGCCATTCATACAAGGGAGACAATTTTTCTGACATCTGGACTTGGTGTGTTGGAAAGAAAACAGTAAGTCACAAAATTTGTCTGTCTTGTAAAAATGGCCTAAATCCAGTCGACTCCCGTTATCTCGAATTCCAAGGGACTCACTGAAACACTTCGAGATATCCGTACTTCGACATATCAGAGTTGAGAGAGTGAGGAAAACAATAAATTGAACAATCACATTTAACAAATGAATATGTAATTTGACTCCTGAAATTATATATATATATATATATATATATATATATATATATATATATATATATATATATATATATATATATATATATATATATATATATATATATATATAATAATAATAATAATAATAATGCGGAAAAGAGGAGAAATTGCTCCTGAGGAGCAATTTCTCCTCTTTTCCACATTATTTTGTTACCTCTTGTCATAGTTTCATGTTAAAACAGGGACCAGATTTTCACTTCGAGATAAGCGGTAATTCGAAATAAGCGAGTTCGAGATAACGAGTTTCAACTGTATAGTATAGAAAGTGTATCCAGCCAACTTATTTTTTAACTTATTTTTTTCCAGTTATATTTGAACTGTTGTTCGTACAAAAAGTGATCGTTACTTAAGCGCTGGTACAGAACAGCGGAAAGTTTCTTGCTAATTTCTCTCTGAAGATAAAACATCGCAAAACGACTTTGAAGACGTTTTTATCATTGAAGCAGTCTTAGGCGTAACCGTGAACTAGCTACTCTAATGTTAATAAGTCTTAATATTTACATTAGTAATTTACGTTAGTAAATGGAGTGAAAACAGTAACTTCTTCTATTGACTACATTAGTAAATGAACTGAAAGTTGCAACTCTTCTTAATACTTTTATATAAAAGACCTCCGTATGAGTTCTGTACGGTCCGCTTTTCACTTTGAAATTAACAGGCATCCATCTTGTATAATGTCAATGATTATACTCATGACCAGATATACCCATAGATTTCACACGTCAGTCTTAGATTTTCGACTCCTTAGTTTTCATAAACGCAAGTCAAACGTTAACTTGTAAGGCAAATCGTCCAGAAAGTTATCGAATGCAACTAATGCAGTGATTTGATATAATATAATATATTCATACAATTTCCTATCAGCTTCTAGATGACGATAAAGAAAATCGCCATTCGACAACCAACATCATCACAATCATGATTATGATGATGATGATCATCATCATCGCCGTCGTCGTCGTCGCCGTCCTCAACATCATTATCATATGCAGCAGCAGAAACAGTAACAGCAGTAACTTTAATCTTTACCACACTCTTTGCTAATTCAACAGAAGAAAAATGGTAATATTTTTCTTATTTCTACCAGAATAAAGGATTCGATACTTCATGCAAATTATCTCCAGTGGAGACAACTTGCATGAAATGTCAAATACTGTTTTCTGGGAAGAATTTTACCCAGAGTGCTAAGCGTTAATATCCATAATCGAGTGAAGATTCTGATCATTTTACATTGCCAAGGATGCAAAGTTTCTTCATGCGGACAACGAAGACTGATCAGACTATGCGGATGTATATGTCCGAAGATGTGTTTTCTCACGTTGTGGCTTGTAACACCATTACAAAAAACACGCCAATTCAAATATATTGAAAATTTCACCGCCACAAACTGAAAATTTTCAGATAAAAATTCATATATTTTTCATATTTCTGCTCAAAACATAGATTGCGGGTACTCGTTAGAACCGCCTCGCCGAGGCGGTTCTAACGAATACCCACAATCTATGTTTTTGAGCAGAAATAAGAAAAATAATGTATACCCCTGTAAACACCAGTTTTACTATATAATCGAATCGGTCGACTTTTCTGCGGGTCGTGCAATTTCAGATATTGTTCCAGATCGAAGAAAATTAGTATAGAAGATGTCCGGGAATAGTCACAATCACAGAGCATAGCCTACCAATAAGACTATGAGGAAGAGCAGACAAACCCTGGCAGACAGTACACAAGCTACAAAGAAAAGCGAAGCAATCAGTTCCCTTTTCTCTAACAAGGTGACAGGATCTCCTAAACGCAACATAAGACAACGAACAGAACAAAACATGACTAAAAAAAAAAAAAAAAAAAAAAAAAGAAAAAAAGCCGCGCAGCAAGCAGCCACAAAGTCACACACAGAACCCAAAATAGCGGAACCACTGCCTTAAAATGGTCAGTAGGTAAAATAACTACCTGGGCACAGTTGTTCAAAATTTATGATATCGTTAGTTAACGTATCGTTAAAACTTTGATCATTAAAGCATTAAAGACTGAATAAACTCTATTACATTACATATTGGAAGAATCTATTTTCGATTTCAGGTATATCAGGCAATATGACGTAGATATTCCGAAAAGAGAAATTGTTTAACTATTTGCAAATAGTGCAGACCTTGATCAGACCCGCCGCGTTCTGCGGCGTCTGATCTGGATCTAAAGTTCGCCAGTTACCCGTCTGAACTGTTCGCCAGTTACCCGTTTAGGAGTCTCCAATCTTCAATGGGATAAATATGGCATATACGCTAATATTTTTGCTGAAAAATGTGAGTAGCTTTTGCATTTGCAGAAGTTACACACATTTTTTTTTCAGCAAAAATACCTGTAAATTAGATATTGGACTTACTAGAAAAGTTACAATTTTGACCACTAACGAGCTCGTTAAGTTAATGAAGCTTTGAACAAATGGGCCCAGGGGTTTATTTTCCCTTGTCATGCTGAAATAAATTAAGATGCCAATTTTCAGCCAATCAGATTACTTGATCCAGGTTGTTGATACAAATTTACATACTTAATGGCAAACAGTACATCTCCAGATGAGTTGGCTTCTTCTGATCTGGATCTACACTGTTTGCAAAGGCAGGGCATATCCGGGTTCAACAGGGCCAGGGTTAAATTCGACTTTACTAGTACCAAATCTTCAAGTTGTATACCGACATAAAGTACTGCTCTGAGATTAAGTGTATTTTACTATTGTTTTAAATCCGTTTAGATACTCCTCCTTTCTGATGTAGCAAAATATGGCAGCGAGATCTGCTTAACATGAAATGTAAGAAGAAAGCACTAGAGCGATGCCTGATCTTTTCGAAACGGATTTGTAATGATGATTGTCTGGTACAGAATGTATTTGTAACTCGGTGCTTATTATTGATATTCATTTCAAACCACCACAAAAACATTCTACAGATGGGGCAGACGCTATATGTATACTGATGAAGCAAGTGGATCCTGAATTGTGGAGGAAGCGTCTGCTGCTAAAGCCTGTTAGATATATTTTATTTCTCCGAATTTCTGTCTGCGCTCTCGATCATCATGTAACAAGTACACACAAACATTTCGATATCATCAAGGTCTTCTAGATTTTAGTATAACACTACAACAAAACGACTAACATTTCTAAATCTGAACAATGCAGATTCCTATCCTATCCTGTATAATAATTCATAGCGATACGTTTAAAGAGCCTTATTAAATGCAGACCAGGTAACTAATTTAGTAGATTCGAAAGTTCAATAAGGTGACTTTCAGCTCCCTTAGAAAAAAGGGCGTGTGAAGCAAAGCAAACGATTTGAATTAATTTAAACACTTTCTAGGTTTGATCTCCGATCGCGATGGATTACTATATAGAACATACGAAAAAGGATGCGGAAAATCATTAACCATGGACAAGGTTAACAACACCAGAAGAAATTGACCATCTTAAGTATTTACCCTAAATATTCGGCCACACAAACCTGAGCAAACAAAGTAGAGCCACATCAGGCGCCGCAGAATGCGGCGTCCGATCTGGATGTATAGTTTGCCACTTACACTAAGTTGTAGACACACGAACATTGGTCAAAAACCATGTTCATTTTAGGGTCAGTATGATGAGGACATAAGTTGTCCGAATATTAAAGCTGTATTGCTGCTTAAAATGACCCGAACGACTGTTGCTAAAAAGGTAAACCTTACTACTGACCGTTCAAAAGCTGTATTGTTGCTTAAAATGACCCGAACCACTGTTGCTCAAAAACAGAATGAACTTTACTACTGTTCATTCTAAAGCTGTATTGTTGCTTAAAATATTCTGAACGACTGTTGCTCAAAAACAGAGTGAACTTTACACTGACCGTTCTAAAGCTGTATTGTGACTTAAAATGACCCGAACCACTGTTGCTTTTAAACAGAGTGAACTTTACTACTGATCATGCTAAAGCTGTATTGTTGCTTAAAATGACCCGAACTACTGTTGCTCAAAAACAGAGGGAACTTTACTACTGATCATTCCAAAGCTGTATTGTTGCTTTAAATATTCCCAACGACTGTTGCTCAAAAACAGAGTGACCTTTACTACTTATCATTCTAAAGCTGTATTGCTGCTTAAAATGACCCGAACCACTGTTGCTCATAAACAGAGTGAACTTTACTATTGATCATTCTAAAGCTACATTGTTGCTTAAAATACTCCGAACCACTGTTGCTAAAGCTGTATTGTTGCTGAAAATGACCCGAACCACTGTTGCTCAAAAACAGAGTGATTTTTACTACTGATCATTCTAAAGCTATATTGTTGCTTAAAATAATCCGAAACACTGTTGCTCAAAAACAGAGTGAACTTTACTACTGATCATTCTAAAGCTGTATTGCTGCTTAAAATGACCCGAACCACTGTTGCTCAAAAACAGAGTGAACTTTACTATTGATCATTCTAAAGCTACATTGTTGCTTAAAATACTCCGAACCACTGTTGCTCCGAACCACTGTTACTACTGATCGTTCTAAAGCTGTATTGTTGCTTCAAATGACCCGAACCACTGTCGCTCATAAACAGAGTGAACTTTACTACTGATCGTTCTAAAGCTGTATTGCTGCTTAAAATGACCCGAACCACTGTTGCTTTAAAACAGAGTGAACTTTACTACTGATCGTTCTAAAGCTGTATTTGTTCTTAAAATGACCCGAACCTATGTTGCTCAAAAACAGAGTAAACTTTCCTACTGACCGTTCTGAAGCTGTATTGTTGCTTAAAATGACCCGAACCACTGTTGCTCAAAAACAGAGTGAACTTTCCTACTGATCATTCTAAAGCTTTATTATTGCTTAAAATGACCCGAACCACTGTTGCTCAAAAACATAGTGAACTTTACGACTGACCGTTCTAAAGCTATATTGTTGCCTACAATGACCCGAACCACTGTTGCTCAAAAACAGAGTGAACTTTACTACTGATCGATCTAAAGCTTTATTATTGCTTAAAATGACCCGAACCACTGTTGCTCAAAAAGCAGAGTGAACCTTACGACTGACCATTCTAAAGCTGTATTGTTGCCTAAATGATCCGAACTACTATTGCTCAAAAACAGAGTGAATTTTTCAACTGTCCGTTCTAAAGTTGTATTGTTGCTTAAAATGACCCGAACAACTGTTGCTCAAAAACAGAGTTAACTCTACGACTGACCGTTCTAAAGCTATTTTTGCTTAAAATGACCCGAACTACTGTTGCTCAAAAACAGAGTGAACTTTACTACTGACCGTTCTAAAGCTGTATTGTTTCTTGAAATTACCCGAACCTCAATTGCCAAAAAATATGGTGACTTTTACCACTGACTGTTCTAATGCGTCGGTTTTGGTGTCAGTTTTTCTTTGTGTGGCATTATTGCTGCTCGCTGCAGGGCTTTTTTTTCATGTTTTGTCCTGTTCGTTGTCTTTTTGTCATGTTTAGTGGATCTCTTGTCTACTTTGAGATCATCTTGTTGGGGAATAGGGGACTGGTTGCTTTGCTTTTCTTTGGTTGTGGCTTGTATACTGTCTATTGTGTTTTTTTCTTTCCCTCTTGGCGTCATTGGTGGGCTATGATCTGTGGTCGTCGCCATTCCAGGACATCATCTATACTGTTATTATTATTATTGTTATTATTATTTCTATCTCATTTATTTCAAAAGCATTTTTTACACTTTAGGTCGGTTAGCAAACTGCTCAATTAGTGTGTAAACCAGGTTTAATTGTATTACGCCTGTGTGTACTGATTTTGATAGGATCACGGAAATAATAGATAGGCTCAACGATGATCCCCAATTTATAGTTGGGCTACATGGCTCAAACATCTCCGGGACTGTGGAAATTTGTTCTAGATACGGATAATTTGAACCACTGAGGTTTAATCATAGCGGCATGTAAGGAGACAAATGGGAATAATAAATGAATGCCTTTTCCATCTTCTATAAAATAATGGTATGTTGAGTGTGCTTAATAGAATTGCCTTGATGAGGCGATTCTAATGACTACACATAGCATACAATTTCATGATAAAATAAGAAAAAATCCCTAAATATTTGTTTTCTTGAGCTATCAGAAGAGTTTTTTAGTGACTTCAAAAAGAGGTCGAATTAGCCATAGTAAACAAGTCATTGGTGTTCGAGCCACTGGGGTTCGACTGTACCTATATATTGATGATGAATAAAAAACATTTGTTAGGAGAAATACTGTTTTAAGGGTAGTTATGTTACCATGGTACCTCAGAACATCCTGAGTAACGCCTTGGCAGGAGAAAGAAAGCTTACGGATTTAGAGCCAAAGCGAACACAGCTAGGACTTTGACCACTGAACTGTCTAAACACTACCACCTCCTCGTTAAGCAATTTTCGCAACTAGCTGACAGGATAGGTACGAGACAGGTTGATTGATGACAGAACCTTTACGAGAATTGATACCAGAGTTTTATACCTTTATATAGGCGGTTTGATTAGATTTGTACATCCATAATACAATTAAATAAATTCAGAAAAAACGAACCCACCTCTATGTGTGATTCACGCATGAAAATATGAAATAAAATTACAATAAAGCCCTAAAAGTGATTTATGAAGGCATAAGATTAATGGGTTTTATTTAACTGATTGAATTCTGCTTGCTACTTAAATGACTAGCGAAGATGGCTTTTAGCTACGTTTCCAAAGGCTCTAGATTTGTTCAAACTTATGAATTAAAATGTCTCTTATTTCTTATTCACCAATTTATCCAAATGTTTGTATTTATTTGCATTCCTTTCCAGTGTTATGCGGCGGCTATTAGTCATAACAAAACATTAGTCCGTTGATTAATAAAATATACATTAACATAAAATCTGCCATCAACCAAATATGTCTGACTTCGAAAGCGGGACACAATCGTATTAAATTTGAGCCGGGGCACAGAATTTCCCACAAGACTGCATGTGCGCCCAGAGAAGACTCAGATCAGACGCATCTGCGCAGTCTCTGCGAAGAATCTGTTCAGAGTGCGCAGATGCACAGGCTGATCTGATACTTCGCTCAGCGTGCATATGATCTTGCGTGAAATGATGTGTCCCGGCTCAATTTCATTATCAAACTCTCTGGAATGTAAACGCCAGGGTATGAAAAACGCCGGCCGATCAATTAATGCCCAGTATTCAATGTGCTCTTCTCTTTTTACTCAACCTGCTCTATTTGTTAGTCAAAGGGGTGTTAACAGAAATAACCGTAGTTTCTGGTTTGCTTCATTTATTGAGCTACGGGGCCTCTTTGCAATTTCTGTTTGTTCAAATTTTCTAAAATGTTCCATGTATTATTTTGAAACAAAAAATAAGCGGAGAAAAGAAACAAACATTTCATCATTAATTAAAACAAAAATAGTTCACTACAGAAATTGCATAGGTTAGACCATTTGTTTGGCCACAAGACTTTTATGGTAAATATTTGAGAACATAGTACAGAAACAGAAACGTATTTTCATCACGAAGACATACCTATATAATTTTGACCATCTGTAAACCCCATTTTTATATAGAAAAACTGGGGTTTACAGGGGTATACATTATTTTTCTTATTTCTGCTCAAAAACATAGATTGTGGGTACTCGTTAGAACCGCCTCGCCGAGGCGGTTCTAACGAGTACCCACAATCTATGTTTTAAGCAATAATATGAAAAATATCAGAATTTTTATCGGAAATCTTTCAGTTTTTTGGTGGTGAAATTTTCAATATATTTGAATAGGCGTGTTTTCGTAATGTTTCGAAAGTGTCACTCACAAGTACATTCCTTTTCAAATAAGAACGAGAGTAAACATTTACAAAAATAAAATACATTTGTAGTACTAGACAGAGTGTCAAACGATGTGAAGATATCGGTTATGCGAAAGAAAACAAGATCCTACTGCCATAAAATTGTTATTTTCGATTTTTTGACATCACTTGGAAAGAAACCCTACATACTACCGTATCTCATACAGTCGAACTTCAATGGCTCGAACCTCTTTGGGACCATGAAAATTTGTTCTAGACGTGGGTACTTCGAGCAACTGAGGTTTAATCATAACGCCACGTCAGGAGGCAAATGGGAATAATTTAGGGATGTCTTTTCGATTTCTATAAAATAATGGTGTGCTGAGTGTATCAATTAGAATCGCCTCAATGAGGAAATTCTAATGGGTACACACAACATACATTTGCATTATAAAATAAGAAAATTTCCCTTAAATATCCCTATATATTTGTTTTCTTGAGCTATCGAAGAATTTCCTACGGACTCACAAAAAAGAGTTCGAATCAATCACGGTAAACGAGCCATCGGTGTTCGAGTCATTGAAGTTTGCTGTATACAGATAATAAAAAGGTAGAATAGCCTGTGCACGGATGGCCATGGCTTGCACTGTTCACACACTAAATATTTGAAGCGTAAAAAATCAGGGCCCAGTTGTTCAAAGCTAACGAAGTCGTTAGTTAACGATTCGTTAATATTTACATCGAGTGATACGCAAATATGCTGAAATTTTTTGCTGAAAAAATGTGAGTAGCTTTTGCAGTGCAAAAGCTACTCACATTTTGTCAGCAAAAAATTTCAGAATATTGTATATTGAATCCACTAAAACAGTTAACGAAATGACCCTTAACGAGTTCGTTAAGCTAACGACGCTTTGAACAACTGGGCCCTGGTTCGCATATACTGGCACCTTGTACGTTTCAACACAAAACTTTCGCACCTTTGATCTTTGATCTATATACCGAAATAACAATTAAGAAAATTGCTCCATTGACCATACCACATTTCCGCCCCGTAGTCTTTGTGAATGTCTATACAAGAAAGTATCAGTTTAGAAGATACATATCTGATTTTATTAGCCAGTTAGGGAAGTTTAAGAGAAAATTAATATCAGATCTTGGGAATGCTAACGTTCCACGAAGCATGACCTTAAAAAGAAATAATGTCTTTCGGATACAATGAGATATATATCTAATAGCCTTGCTAAGTACGTATCTTGATCTAATGATAGCTAATAAATATTCTTAAATTATATACGTGGATCTTTCTGGGGTGTATCGTTTGGTAAAGTTCAAAGGTGTGGCGTACCATAGCTGGACTAAACGTAAGTAGGTATGATATATTCTCCCAATAATTATAATTACAAAACATCTCTGTTTGAAATTTGTTGAGAAGTATTTTAATCATTATTCGGTTCAGTAATCATAAAACTAAAATATGAATTGATCTTTTTTGTACTTCTCCACGTCAAGTGAAAGTTTTCTCGTACCTGTTTAAAACATGTAAATGCAAAGAGGAGCAGCTCGTCACAGCTTCGCCACTGATCTGCTGAATGTATGTAAGAGCAGACATCTTGATCCATTTATACAGGAATCTGGTCAACTCGAATTTTTATCTTTTTATTCAAATTGAATTTGCGCGATAATTTGTTAAATTCATGTTTTTATAAGAACTATCCATGGTAAAATATGTTGAAGAAAATAGTCACCGATATCATCAAAAGTTTTTTTTTTGTTTTTTTTTCTCTCAAACTCAATTTCCACGACAACTTTTTAATTACAAGTTTTTACAAGTACTATCCAAAGTAAAATGAGTAGGGGAAATTAGTTTCCATGGACGTCACATAAATAGTAGGGATACTAAAAATGTGAAATTCTGTAGGTTTTCTAAGTCCATGACTGACATCAACGTACACTTTTCAGGTAATATATACTATCAATAGTTAAAACAACTCAATTATTCTTCACTAATTCCTAAAACAATTAATAGGTGCCACGGATTTTGTTGACAGTTATTATTATCATGTAAGTTTTTCAACATTTTGGCAATAGCAGATCATTAAATGGATGCGCGCTTTTGCACGCTTTCCAGTTCTTCCTGACTACACCTTGGGGTCCCAAACCTAAATGCCTTACTCCAGGACTGGACGCACCAATCCTTTACAAGCTGCTTTTTTAATGTCTTGATGAATTATCGCTGAAACATTATTTCGTTTGAGGGCGAAATCGGTATGGAAGCGAACGATCTTGTTAACTGTATATCCGAAAGAGGCCCAAGTTGGATAATAAAACATTTCATTCTATTCTGTTCGTTATCAGATGCATGGAGTTAGAGTATATTGAAAATATTGTGGAAAAAAAGAGAAATTGCTCCTTAGGAGCAATTTCTCCTCTTTTCTACAATATTTTTGTTGCCTTTTGTAAGATTTCCATGTTAAAACAGGGACCAGATTTTCACTTCGAGATAAGCGGTTATTCAAGATAAGCGAAGTCGAGATAACGGGAGTTGACTGTATTTAATGTACACCATGGGATAATACCGTATTTACCCTCTGCGTTCAGACATTCTGACGTCTTACCATTGCCTATTTGTCCTTGAATTCGAAAAATTCCGTTTTACTCCTGTTTCATGTGTCTGAAATTGTTTGGATGAGTGGCAAACATATATACCCATGATTAAAGGCATGTTGTAACGCATGTGTGTCGCACCAAGCAAAAACATCTCTTTGGACTTATGAGGCAACGAACGTCCCACACCAGTCCCCGCGTACTCGCAGTCTGATTATGACTTTTGCCCTACGCACTTAGAACCATTTGATACTGCAGAATGTATCAACGGAAAATAAGTGCCATGATGAGACGGCTCGCATGCGCATGGTGATTTGAATTTGCTGTTTTGCCTCCCTCGGTCTCCATCGCGTCATCAGAAGACAAGAGAAAACGACCCTGTCCTGTTATGTTTAAGCACGATGTTTTAATACCGGTAGCCATTTTAAAATATCTTAGCAACCCTCCCTTTCCCACCCATCCACTGTAGCCAGAGGCTTGAGATCCCATTCAAACTACCTGACAACTTTGCTTTAGTGAGAACTTGAAAACAATTCATGCGCATTTCTTGAAATTAGTTAACTGTTTTGCGTGCTGGGTAAATTTTTTCGCGGCACGATATTTTGAATTATTTCCTTAAAAATTTTCAGAAAGCTTTGCATCACATTTAATGCAAACAGTCTCCCACAGACAATTCGTATGAAATATTAAAACAAGAGGATCCTTAACGCTTACCTGTGCTGAAAAGTAGGTCCATTCAATATCGACAACATTCATTAATCTAGAGGACATGACTCAAAACATATCAATGCCCCCCTCATCTGCAAGTTTAAGGTAGATCCAGTTAAAACAGATGGAGCTATGCAGCAAACAAGGCTAATTATAGGCGTCTTAAAGAATTAAGGCTTATAAACGTTGGGCAATAGACAGACGGACGGGTGGACAGAAAGAAGGACAGACAATCGACAACCATGCTATGACCAGTTTACAACACCTCTAGGGACTTTGTCCATGTCCACCTTCTCTGCAAGTTTCACAAAGAACTGAAAACACACACACACACACACACACACACACACACACACACACACACCACTAAAAACGTTATGCTAACCACAATGTGAATAAAAGGCAAATTAAGTAAACAATGGCACATAACCCATTAATCCCCCACCAGAGGCATGTTACAGATCAGGTATGGTTAAGATCAGCCTGCTGGCTGCAGAGATATATCTAATCAAAGGTGCTGACGGACGACATACGGACGGACAATGGACGACGGAGGAGATTGTCTAAAACGCTGTCCTGGAGCATTCGGCTCAGGTGAGGTAAAATATAAGTGAAGATACCGAGGAAATGGCACACCCAGGAAGCACAGCCCTTCCGATGAAGCTCCAAATGATAAATATATTGGGACCGCAGAGGGATCTAACTAAACCCTATTATCTGGATTGACGTCATTTGAACTGGCACAGGGATTGCTAAGATTTACAAACATATCTGCTAATTATACCTAGCGAGCTGTGAAGATTAATTCTGTTGACAGGCAGGGCCCAGTTGTTCATAACTAACGATGTCGTTAGTTAACATACCGTTTAAACTTTGGTCAATAAATATGGCATATACGCTAATATTTTTGCTGAAAAAATGTGAGAAGCTTTTGCATTTGCAAAAGCTACTCACATTTTTTTTCAGCAAAAAAAACCTGTGAATCAGATATTGTTCTTACAAGAACAGTTAACATTTTGACCACTAACGAGCTCGTTAAGCTAACGATGCTTTGAACAACTAGACCCAGGAGTTTTAGACTACAATATATATTTTACAACAATTGCGACACGAAAAGCTGTTAGAAAAGTAAACACGACTTTAAGACTTCTGAATTAAATTAGATTCATGTCTTTGTAATCGTGTCAGTTTCCTCCTCCCACAAAACTTTAGCTTGTTATTTAATGTCAAATTACAATGATTATTTTGTTAATATCATAAACCACTTAGTGGCACATTTACAAAATTTATTACATTTTTTTCATTTTCTTCCAAAATCTATTACATTTCAACTAAAGTTTACCTGGGGTGTTGAGTTTGTTCAAATCACCGCTCAGGTCGCTAAATTGAACCAAGTATCCAGATTAGCAATTATGATTTTTATATTATTTCATGCAAAATATGTGACTTGTTGAAATTTTCTTACCGCGCCAATCTAATTGAATGCGATTTAAGATACATCTTTCTTTTTCTCAACAAATAAGAAAAATAGTATTACTTTTGTTTGTCTCAAAAACAGCAACTGATTCAAAGCCCTGTAACGGGTTCTCAAGTAGTAATTAGTTTCAAAGGATGTATCGTCGTGGCAGAATTATTATTATTTACCTTATAATTATAACTAAAAGGCTTTCAAGATTGCCTTTTTGCAAAGTGGCAATTGTATTATTATGTTTGTGAAGTCATATTTCATTTTGTCGTGCACTAACGGTATGTTTGTTGTGACATCATGGCGAAACGTACCTTTTAAAGATTGTCATGAGCAGATAAAAGAATTTTATATTTATATTTGAATAAGCATCTGCATTCGTTCTGACCCTGTGATTTTGTACGCATTTCATGCTTGTATAATTATTCTATTTACTGAAAATAAAAATTAAAAACAAACAAAAACAAACAAACAAAACAAAACAAACAACAAAAAAATCCTTAAAACAACAGCAACAAACAAACAAACAAACAAAAAACAACATAAACAAACCTAAAAAAACATACAAAAAAACAACAACAAAAAAACAAAAAAAAACAACAACAACAACAACAAACAAAACAAAACAAAAAAACAACAACAAAAAAACAAAAAACAACAACAAACAAGAAAGAAAGAACAACAACAACAACAACAACAACAACAACAAACGAACAAAATAATAATTCAACCCCAAAACATTTAAACCATTGTGGTCTTGGCTGCATGTTTCATCGGTAGGTATACAAGAAAACTGATATGCAGAACAGGTAAAGTTTGACAACATTAAATCTGAAAAGGCAATCAGGTGGTCGCTAATTTCGCATTAAGTCTGAGAATTCATGCGAAAATAGAGGCAAACTGATTGTCACACATTTAGGTAGGTGGTCACACATTTGAATAGGTGGTCACGCATTTGAGTAGATCTTTGTAATAACCAGATGAAGGGTCAAAAGAACATCGGTGATGCGTTACTGAAATGATATTGCAACGGTGCACATTTTCTAGGCTAGTTAAAAGGCATATGATGGATAGCGAAAGGCCGGAACACATTACGAAAACATGCCTATTTTAAATATACTGAAAAGTTTACCGCCAAAAAATATGAAAATTTTCAGATGAAAAATTCTGATATTTTTTTCAAATTTCTGCTCATAACATAGATTGTGGGTACTCGTTAGAATCGCCTCGACGAGGCGGTTCTAACGAGTACCCACAATCTATGTTTTTGAGCAGCAATAAGAACAATAAGAATAATAATATATACCCCTGTAAACCCCAGTTTTACTACATAAAAGTGGGGTTTAAGGGGGTCAAAATTATATAGGCGTGTTTTCGTGATGATGTAGATCTGTTGTGCATATACGCTCGTACAGTTTTTCTCAAAATTGCGTTTAATCATTTGTCAATAATTAGCACTCTTTGGGACATTTTAGCCGCAGACATTTTTTTATTGTTCTTCTAAGAAAAAAAGACCGCCATTTCATGTAAAATGTCTCCAGAGGCATTTTGCACGTATACCAAACTATTATCTGACAAAAATAAGAAAATATTTCAGAATGATCAGTTGAAAGTTTACTCAGCATGCCAAGCGTTCAAAGCAAATGACTAGTTTTGCAATAATTATATTACCAATAAGAAAAAATAAACCAATAGTATCTGAACGAAGCTGTTACCATGTTAATATTAATTATTTTAAAGAAAACAATATCATTAAATTGATTCAGTTGTAAAGGCCAAATCGAAATCTCGGACGCCGTACCTCGAAGTGGTGATGTGGCAGCAACGCTCTTCTTTTCAAGATGGCGGCTCAGTCATCTACGCAACGCAACAAATGCTGGTGAATCAGCCATGGGCTCACTGGCGTCGAGCGGGTCGGTGGAAAAATACATCTCGAACACCTGAGGACCCCGGTTCGAACAGCTTTGGCCCTCAAGAACGGGGTGATCGACTAATTGAATAACCAACTAACCGAGTCTTCGGAAGATCCATGGCCGGATTACCCTAAGAAGTGCCGTCCTGTGTTCAAGAAAGAAAATCATTTTGCTTATTGCTGGTGTACGACGAAAAGGAGAAGGTGCTCTGGACCGGATCGAAAGGTTGGTTCTTTTTGGTATCCTTTTACAAGCTCTCCCGGTCTGGTGGCACGATTGAGCATGTTTGAGATTACATTGTACATTGGTAATACACACGTATTGAAGCTCTAATTTTGACTGACTGCTCTAAATTCTAAAACTTACTGGCCAGTTTCCTAGCACCCGGTCAAAGCGAGGTTTCTCTGCACACGAATTATGCGCAGAGGCTGTTTCAAGCCAGGATCCAGGCAAAACTAATACAGATTTTTCTGGTACTGCCTCTATGTGTCTCTGGCGCCTGGCAGCGTTAAAAGTCTAATAACAATTACAAATACAGTTGTAAGACGTAAACAATGTCAAAAGCATAGCCTTTGAGGGAGTGGGAGTGCTACAATCACAAGCCGCAGCCCTTCCCAGACACCAAGAGAAAGAGAAAACAGACAAAACCAAACAAGCGCAAAACGAACAAATGTACGAAATGCACAAAGATTAGCTCTCTCTTCCCCAAACGCGGTAATTGCAATGCTAAAAGGAGTATGTCGGGATACGAGATATAAGTATTCCTAGAGAAAATGGCTACATAATTTGCAAACAGTGGAGAACCTGATCAGACACCGTGTTCTGTGGCGTCTGATTGGGGTCTGCACTGTTTGCTGATTACCATTTTAGGGGTTTCCAGACTACAATGGGATAATCTATTTAGTCCTCAAAGCACTGAGCACAACTGCAGCAGACGACACTTTGATTTTTTTCAGAGAAAATAAGGCTAGACATTTCATCTGCATGTCTGCCTAGTTCACATGAACTTTCAAGACTTTTTTTTGTCAAATATAAAAAAACAATATTTTAGAATGTCGTCAGCTGCATTTGCCTAGGGCTTTAACGGTTAATTCTGGCATTAGAATTGTGTCCACCAGTAACGCGCGTCTGAAAATATTTCCTGGCTATTTTCATGACAGTGAGGAGAAACGTTAGTCTTTGTCTATAAAGAGAAGGACTTTTATTAAGAACCACAGCCTATTTGAACCATGCCCACAAAAACCAACAAATTCGACTATAATTCTAAAGTCCAAAGGTACGCCTTCTTCTCGCACACTTCTTATACATTTTGTACAAGAGCTATGTCCACAAGAAAACAACGAACTATGTTGGTATTCTAAATTCCAGTCAAACCTTTTGCTATTTGAAATATACTCGTACACTTCTGACATTTCTGCACAGTAAATGGGGGAAAGCTTCGGAAATGTGCTATAACAGAATGTAGCTTCGAAAACCGATTTGTATGGAAATACAAGGTAATAAACAAAAATGTTATTTAAACACTACGAAATTGCCAAGCTAAAACAAAAACACAAAGGCCTAACATTAATACCCTACTTACCGCAGTTTTCGCTTGACCTCAGATGCCCTCTGACATGAAACCAGAACAGCCATAGTTCAACACACCCTTTGCAGCTCTCCTTCTTTCTATACATGCATCTGCAGTTAATTTATTTACCCTAAATATTTGAATAAACAGGGTTGAGCAAACAGTGTAGATCCTGATCAGACGCCGCAAAATGCCATTCATCCAACAGTCTCCAGACGCGTCAATACTGAGTCAAATGGACTAATTTTTCATATTGTAAGACCAGTATAGCTAGGAGTGTGCCTCCGAATATTTATGCTAAATATGGTAGTTTATTTAAATATTATAGTAAAAAGTGAAAAGATATTTTGGATAATGTCATATCACACGCTGATATTGACATTGGGCTTTAATCTCTTCACATCAACATGATTTATTGCTCTCTTGATGCACAAGATGTTCAATTGCAAACATTCAAACCCACTGGTTACTTTTCTTGCAGATTTATTTGATCGTAAAGATTTTAAAAAGTGGTTTCTCATTGAAAAAAATGTCAAACGCGGTATGTGGTACCCTATGAATTTAGACTACAAGAACAACTTAAAAGGTATAGTAACACTTTTAATTAATTCGAAACGAGACGAAGGTTGATAATATTTATTACGAATGCATGAAACGAAAATATGTTTTTCAATATTTGAAATATGGTGATTTCACTTTGATTATTAATATATCATGCATACATTAATGAGTTTCTATTTGCCGGTGAAACTGAATATGTCACCCTCATTTTCATCTATAGATGTAGTCGAAATTTTGCACGCAGTTAGTAATTACAACTAATAGTATATCGCAAATGCTGAGTGATAGGGGCTGACGAGCCTTAAAATAGACGTACTGATAGATGTCTTATGTTCTATAAGATTGCCTACGGCCATGTAGCTATTCAAATATTGTCATATTTTCAAACAGCAAAGAGTAAACTCTCGTCACACCTTTTCTTGCACACCAAATTAGGAAACTCTGGATTTAACCCCGGGATAGAAATTCTTATCCTACTCAGGTTATCCTACCCAGGGTAAGGTAAAAATCGAGAATTCTCACGTAATTGACATGCACTGACTGCAATGGACGTCACGTACGCCATTGTAAAGACGACATTAAACGACACAGTAATGTCATCATAATATGGCGGACGTCAGCAATCAAAGTGAATGCATTATTAAAAAATCTACGTTCAGAAATGAAAGGTGTGCAAGTAAAAGAACAATATATCATAGGTGTGAGGAGTAGGTAGAACAATCCATCCCTCGCGATAACAGTCTGGCAATAAAAAATACAGTTTAAAACAGAGGGGCTGCTGACAGACGTCTGGCAGTAGCAAATTCTCGAGAAATTTTGCTGCTGCCAGACGTCTGGTAGTAGCAAATTTGAGAACTTTGCTGCTGCAAGTCGTCTGATAATAGCAAAATATCGAGAAATTTGCCGCTGCCAGACGTCCGGTAGTAGCAAAATATCGAGAAATTTGAGTAACAAAATATCGAGAAATTTGCCGCTGCCAGACGTCTGGTAGTAGTAAAATATCAGAAACTTTGCTGCTGCCAGACGTCTGGTAGTAGCACATTTTATATACAGTTGACTCTCGTTATCTCGACCTCGCTTATCTCGAATAACCGCTTATCTCGAAGTGAAAATCTTGTTCCTGCTTAAACATGAAAATCTAACAACAGGTAAAAAAAATACTGTGGAAAAGAGGAGAAATTGCTCCTTAGGAGCAGCAATTTCTCCTCTTTTCCACAATATTTTCAATATATCTTTAAATTCGAGAGTCCAATTACATATATATGTGTTAAATGTGGTTGTTCGAATTATTTTTTCCTCAATTCTGCAAATCTGATATGTCGAGGTACGGATATATCGAAGTATTTCAGAGAGTCCCTTGGAATTCGAGATAACGAGAGTCGACTGTAATTTGCTGCTACAAGACGTCCGGTGTGATAGTTGGCAGCCATCATGGATTTCCAATTGGCACGCTTTAAGCTAATTTTGATCTACATGTCACCCGTATACTTCCTACCAAGTAGCAGTCAGTTGGCCTTTCGGTTCAGGGGAAGAAGCAAAAAAATAGATTTTTAAAATGGCGGTTACGACAGCCATCTTGGATTTCCGATCTGAACAAGTTTAGCTATTGTTTTTATCTACAAATCACCTCTACGCTTCCTACCAAGTTTCAAGCCAGTTGGCCTTTCCGTTCTGGAGAAGCAATGAAAAATAGATTTTCAAGCAGCGGCCACAGCCGCCATTTTGGATGTCAAATCGGAATCAATTTTAGCTAGTGTTTTAATCTACAAGTCATCTTGCTGCTTCTTACCAAGTTTCAAGTCAGTTGGCTTTTCAGTTCAGGAGAAGAAGCGAAAATTAGATTTTCAAGATGGCTGCCATGGTGGCTTGGATTGCCAATCGGAATTATTTTAGCTATTTTTATCTACAAGGCGTCCCAATGCTTCCTACTAAGTCCTACTAAGTCAGTTGGCCTGTCAGTTAAGGAGAAGCGAAAAATAGGTTTTTCTATATGGCGGCCATATCTTGGATTTCCCATAAGAACAATTTCATCTATTTTTGTTCTGCAAGTCACCCTAATGATTCCTACCTAGTTTTAAGTCAACTGGCCTTTCAGTTCAGATGTAGAAGTAAAAAAAAAAAAAAAAAAAAAAAAAAAATAGATATTCAAGGCGGACGCAATGGCGGCCATCTTGGATTTCCGATCTGAATGATTAGCTACTTTTAATTTACAAATCACCAAGCTTCTACCAAGTTAAAGTCAGTTGGGCTTTCGATTAAGGAGAAGAAACAAAAAATATATTTTCAAGATGGCGGCCGTGGCGGCCACTTTGGATTACAGTTCCTCTTAAAGCGTTGCTCTTGGGTGCGACGTATGTTGCAATTTTCTATCTAAATCCCTCTTGAACAGACTCAACGAAATTGAGCATCACGAAAACATGCCTATATAGTTTTGACCCCCTTAAACCCTAATTTTATACAGTAAAACTAGGATTTACACGGGTATGCATTAATTTTCTTATTTCTGCTCAAAAACATAGATTGTGGGTACTCGTTAGAACCGCCTCGCCGAGACTGTTCTAACGAGTACCCATAATCTATGTTTTGAGCAGAAATATGAAAACTGCAAGAATTTTTTTATCTGAAAGTTTTCAGTTTTTGGTGGTAAAATTCTCAATATATTTCAATAGGTGTGTTTTCGTAATGGTCTGCTATTGCTATTTTCTATCATTGGCTTTACTCTTGTATATCTAAAGGGTCCTCTTTTCAAATTATTTTGTGTACCCTCCACCTTCTCACAGCGAGATGCACTATAATATATCTGCAGAATTATTCAAAGCAGCGTCAAATATACGCTCACCAACGCAAGCACGCAGCGTCAAATAAAGCCCAACTGTTCAATTATCTTTGTGTTTAATGATATTGACAAGCCAGACTTAATAAATAACCAATTTTTTACGATTTTACTAACAGAAATTGACCATTCATAGATTTGTATCGCATAAAGGCCGCTTTATTCGAAAAGATGCCTTCTGGATATACTTGGACAGCGAGGGCCTTGATCAGAATGCGCATGTGCACATTCTGATCAGGGCCTTCGCTGTCTACAGACGGAATTACTGGATCCTGTAGAATGTACCAAGGCACAGTACATGCCCTGAAGAAACTGGGCGGATATGCAGAATGACGCAAATCTGCGCATTTCGCGCGTGGTTGGCAGTACCTTTCTGCTTAACACAGCTCGCATTGTCCAACAGACCTGGAAATTGATTTTAAAGATGTATAGGCGAAATCTGTCATCATACAGATGACACATGAATTGTGATTTATGGTTCAATACGGCACAAACAAGTTGGATAAATAGGCAATTGCTATTTTGTGGCGTTATTCAGAAATGGCTGCGACAATGACAGTCGCGAGTCGTGTCTGCCTGTACAATTTAAAAAGCGTGCCTGTTGGCTGAAATTGTTATTTACGAACGCAATTTCAGTCAGAGAAATCACGAAAGATACAAGATTATAAAGATTAGAGATACGATAAAATGACATCTGTTGGCCATTGAACACAATTATCTGCTCTTCTTTCCTAACAATAAAGCAACACTGATAAATATGTTGTTCATTGACTGGTAACACAATCTTAATCATGTAATCACGACAATTTGAGTTCGAATCTCGGCGAATGCGTTATGCGACTCATGAGTGTATATAATGTATTCATTATCCTCTGGTCAAATTCAGCGGACAGTAACTCATCACGAAAACATACCTATAATTTTCACTCCCTTAAACCCCATTTTATATAGTAAAAGCGTATAGGGGTATACACTGATTATTTTTCTTATTTCCGCTCAAAAGCATAGATTGTGGGTACACGTTAGAACCGCCTCGCCTCGCCTCTACCCACAATCTGTTTTGAGCAGAAATAGGAAAAATATCAGAATTTTTATCTGAAAAATTTCAGTCTTTAGTGATGAAGTTTTCAATATATTTGAAAGGGCGTGTTTTTGTGACGGATAGTCTGGTTCAGAGACGTTGTTTGCATAAACAAAAAGTACTGCAGCTACATTTAAAAAAAAAAGAGGCTATTTACAGCCAACTGTATCTAGTCAAATAACGTAACACTGGCTATTTACAGTCAACTGTCAAAAGCCAGAAAAAAAAAAAAAAAAAAAAAAAAAAAAAAAAAAAAAAAACAACAACAAAAAAACAACAACAACAACAACAACATTTAATTGGCTATTTAGAGTCAATGGTCATTAGCCAAAAAAGCGTTAAAATGGCTATTTACAGTCAACTGTCATTAGCCAAAACTGTTTAAATGGCTATTTTACAGTCATATTTACTGCAAATGTGTTTTCGAAAAAAGGAGCCCTAGAAATGATATAATATCATTTTGCATCTCAGTTCGATATCTTGATACTGGTCGTGGGAGTTGAAATTCAAGCTTTCGGGACCCAGGGTAAAGTTGGCCGGCTGTAAAAGTGCTTTAACCCCCCGCCCCCACGCACCACCACCACCAACAACAACCCAACCGTGGTTTATTCTACTGACCGTTCTAAGGCGGTGGTCCCGGTGTTAGTCTTACTCTTTGTTGCTTTGTGGTTTATTCTAAGAGGCGATTTGTTTTAGTCTTGCCTTGTGTTATTTGGTTCTTGTATTTTTCAGTCCTTTTAGCATAACAATTACCTCGGAAGAGAAAGCTAATCTTAGTGCTTTCCGTACGTTTGTTCGATTTGCGCTTGTTTGGTTTTGTCTGTTTCCTCGTCCTCTTGGTGTCTGGGAAGGGCTGCAGTTTGTGATTGTGGTATTTCCTGGGCTTTTCTCTTATCTTTTACTTGTAACATGTCTTTAAAATGCGCATTAGTAGCACTGAATTAGACATAATTTGGACCCTTTTTCGTTTGTTATATGTACAAGTAAAACGTATTTTGTCTATTTTTTTTTTTTGGGTCAGTTTTTTCTGAAAGAAGCAAGACAGGTTTTTCGTGTTTTGTTTTATTTTTGCAACAAAAAAACAGGAACAATGCTCATAAAGCAAAACATGGATGTATTCAAACTTTCGTCATTTACCTTTTCATTTGCCTGAACAAGCTCTATTATGTGCATACATCTCGCCATTAATTATTGAAGTTTAGAGCAATACCGTATCAGACAAAACGTCGGGCCTGATCTGGATCGAAACTGTTTGACACTCTAATGGTATTCCTGAAAGATGTTTTGAAAAAAAAAAATAATTTTTATAAAAAAAAAAAAAAAAAAAAAAAATCCACAGACGACAAAAAAGAGTGCAAAATTACCCAAGCATGCAAAGACTTAAATTTATACGGTATATGTATAATGTATAATATCCATGACAGTCGTGCTTCCGAAGGTTCCGTTCATTTCCTTTGAAGACATTCAGACGCAGTTATTGATTTAAAGCACATAAAACTATGTGAAAGAAGTGTCAAGTACAAATTTCGCTTCTAATGCCGTAAAGTTCACAAAAGAACTTGTTCCGCATAACTCAGAAACAAATGCAGAAATCGAAAACATGATGAAAAATGCACCGTGGCTGCAACCTGAACTTCATTATTCATTCGCTTGCACAGAATAAATTACATTTTCGCTAACTACGGAAAACATTTTTTGTCTCAGCTTTGCCAATGAAAAATGACTTTTGGCAATTCCTTCGGTTACATAGTGTCAACATTAATGTATATACACAATTGTAAACAAAGCTCAAAGACACAGTGCCTATTGCATATGGTATGCATCTGCATAATTTTTAATCACATCAATTTTACTAAATTTAAGACATAAATTCGTAAAATAATAAAGGACAAAAGGTACCCCAGCAAAGTCTGAGAATGCATCAACAGGCACCCTAAAGTTCAACATCTTCTCAGGGGAGGACACTTGAAAGCCACCTACGAGAGGTGGTATCCGCTCTCATGCTCTCCCCGACTAAAGTTTTCGGCTTTCATCACACGCCTCCTACATGTATCCCCCTCTCATGCTCTACCCCAACTCGCGTCTTCGGCGTTTGTCATACCTGTAAAACTCGTTCCGACGCCCCTGCTGACTAAAATTTGAAAACCTAAACAAACTGATGTTATAAAAAAGGTGTTGACCGGGGATCAGGTCAGGTGTCATTAATGAGATTATAACGCGATGTAAAAGGGGACTATCACACCTAGTAATTATCCCAAACATATTTCAGTTTACTGAACCTGCTGAATTTAAATAAAGGCTGGCAAATGTTGTTATTTATAAATTATGAATTTTATTTATACAAACTATTTTTTACCATTTCTTTATTTAGAAAGTTTGTATTAACTATGCCTATCTGCAACAGAAAAGGCCCATACCAGCATGTGCATTCACAAAAGAATAAATCTTATACCTTTCCTTGCACAAAGATCGCCTGTCCAAGATGCTGATTAGACAGTGCTCATGTTACAAATCATTTATTAAAACTTCAAGAATACCCACAGAGTTATGCAGTCTTTCAATAAGTGAAATGTTCAACATCAAATGAAAAGACGTCTTTGGGGCATATTATGCATACAGCCTGGGCGGAGATTAGCATGCAGATCCTCACAGTATGATTAAGATTTTGTTGTGCGGATATAAACAAGGAAACATTTTCTTGGGAACAGGAGCTTAACATTATGAAAACACGCCTATTTAAATATATTGAAAATTCCACCACCGAATACTGAAAGTTTTCAGATCAAAATTCTGATAATTTCATTATTTCTGCTCAAAACATAGATTGTGGGTACCCGTAAGAGCCGCCTTGCTGAGGCGGTTCTAACGAGTATCCAGAATCTATGTTTTTAGCACAAATAAGAAAACTAATGTATACCATTGCAAACCTAAGTTTTACTATATAAAAGTGGGGTTTAAGGGGGTCAAAATTATATAGGCATGTTTTCGTGATGTTACTTTTCGATAGGCTTCATTTATAGCATTTGGCTAGATTCTAATCCTCAAAATTTGGTCTCAAATTACAGGTTAGCCTTACTTAGACTGGCAAAATGCATCACAATAAAAGGCCGACGTGTGAACGACCCCATATTCCGTCCTCTGTGAAACGGGGAATAGGTTGGACAAGGACGTACGTTCCAAAAAGAAAGCAATTTTGATATCAAAGGTTGGGGTATGAAATCAACTAGAGGCGATAATTGATTTCCTTCACGAAAACATACCTATGTAATTTTGACCCCCTGAAACCCCACTTTTTATATAGTAAAACTGGGGTTTACAGGGGTATACATTATTTTTTTTCGTTATTTCTGCTAAAAACACAAATTGTGGGCACTCGTTAGAGTAGAGTACTTCGGATGGGACTTAACCAAAACTAACGACTATAACTCAACTAACCCTTGACGCCGACGAGGAAGACCCATTGCTAGATGACCCTAACTAGAGCCGTTAGGGATTCGAGAAAGGAAACCGTATGCTTGGTGCTGGTGTGACAAGGATGAGGAGCCACAGGCCGGAACTAAACGTTAGTGCTTTTTGGGGATCCTTTTACAAGGTCTCCTGGTCTGGTGGCACGATTGAGCAAGTGTGAAATTACATTGTGTATGGGTAATACACACGTATTGAAGCTCTTATTTTTTTGACGGACTGCTCTGAATTCTGAACTTACAGGTCAGGTCCGTCGGCGAAGTTTTTGTTTGCTCAAAAATTATGCGCAGAAGCCGTTTCAAGCCGGAATCCAGGCAAAACTAATCCAGATTTTTCGGTGTTGCCCCTATGTGCCTAAGGTGCCAGGCAACGTCAAAAATCTACTGCCTGTCTGTGCGATAAAATCCAACCAGCATGCGTGCATATATTACTGGATATCGGTACGCTTATTTAATATTGCACGCTTAGTCGGATGCATTCGAATGTTAACATTGGTTTAAACAATAGTTTATTAAATATAATGAGTACAACACAAACATACAAAAATGACATAGAGGATCAGATAACAAGCTAATTAAAATGCTGGTTAACATTACACAATGTTGCCTTTAATGACGTCTTAGGGCAATGATGTCACACCAAACTTCGCCACGTATTTGTGCAGGATCTGAATTTTAGATAATAAGTATGCCCCTTTTGAGGCTACAAACAACTAAAATGGCGCAAAATATTTATAGCTATATAATAAAGGTGTTATTGCACAGATATTGGTGAATATTGCCCCTAAACTAACTCCAACCAACCAACCAGGGACAATATTCTACAACATCACTGCAATAACGCTGTACTCTTGCATGACCTGGGTTGTACTGATATTGTAGTGCGCAAAATTTCAGACGTTACATAAGGAGTCGGCTATAACTGATGCAAAGATACCCAAAGGCGTTTATGAAGCTAGATTGCTTTTTTTTGGCAATGTATATCTGGGGCGTTATGCATTGAAGATATTTTATATAACTTAGTCATAGGCAAACTGACGGATTAGTATTACCTGATATGTGATACTTTGGGGTAGCAAGTATTGTTACTACTGTTTGAGCCAAACAGAACGATGCTCATGCGTGTGATGGCCAAAAAAAGACAGTGCTTTATTAGATAGATTAATATTTCGCTAGATGACTGATGACCAAATACGTTTCCGTTTAAAGACCTATCATTATTCTTTATCAGCGAGTGCTGGTGTTTTCTCCTGTTTTTCGGCGTATTGTCTACAGCTCATTTGCTTTCCGTGTAGACATGATATTCACAGCAAGACAACTTCAAAAGAAATGCCAGGAACAGAATGTGGACCTCTACATGACTTTTGTCGACCTTACCAAAGCATTTGACACAGTCAGTCATGAGGGACTTTGGAAAATTATGGCAAAGTTTGGCTGTCCTGCCAAATTCATGGCAGTTGTACGGCAGTTCCACGATGACATGCTTGCGAGAGTCGAAAATGATGGCGAGTTTTCTGATCCATTCCCTGTGACAAATGGAGTTAAGCAAGGCCGTGTACTAGCTTCAACACTATTCAGCACGATGTTTCCTGCTATGGTCACAGATGCTTTCCAGGATGGCGACAATGGTATGCCTATTAGATATCGCTTTGATTGGAAGCTTTTCAGCCTAAGACGATTGCAAGCTAAATCCAAAGAGCAGACAGAGGTGCTTGACGAGTTCCTCTTTGCTGATAACATGGCTAAAGGTGCTCCAACATAAGAGAAGATGAAAAAGGTGTGGATACAGTATCTGATTCAAGTGACAGCTATGATCTCACAATCAGCATCAAGAAGACTGAGGTGGTAAAGAAGTCAGCACCTAGAAAGCTTTACAAGGAGCCTATCATCACAGTGAAAGGTCAACGATAGCAAGCGGTAAACAAGCTTACCTACCTTGGAAGCACACTGTTTAGAGTTACGCACATTGGTGATACAGGCAATGCCAGGATTGCCAAAGCTAGTGCAGTATTTGGCTGACTACGTGAAGTATTTGGGATCGAAGTGGCATCAGATTTGACACAAAGTTGAAAGTCTTCAAAGATCTGTGGTGCTGACAAAAAAGTAAGAGAAAAGTCCAGGGAGTGCCACAATCACAAGCCTCAACTCTTCCCAGACACCAAGAGGAAGAGGAAACAGACAAAACCAAACAAGCGCAAATCGAACAAACGTACGAAAAGCACTAAGATTAGCTTTCTCTTCTCCAAGCGAGGTAATTGAAATGCTAAAAGGACTGAAAAATACAAGAACAAAATAACACAAGGAAAGAATTAAAACAAATCGCCTCGTAAAATGAGCCAGAAAGCAACAAAAGTAAGACCAACACCGGGACTACCGCCTTAGAACGGTCCGTAGAATAAGCCACCGGGGTGAGAGGGGGGGGGGGGGAGGGGGGAGGGGGGCGAGGTGGTGGTGGTGGGGTTTAAAGCACTTTTTACAGTCAGCCAACTTCACCTTGTGTCCCGATGCTACTCTTAATACAAAAACACATAAAAATTCGGTTCGCATAAAGCCTCCCAACTCTGTCAATGCATCAAAGCAAAAACATAAATCAAATTAATCACTACAATAAACAAAGACGGGTACTCATGGATAATTCTACTGTGTGCCAGAGAAATGAAAACCAATAGGTGAACCACGGCGGGCCAAGCCAAAGACATATCGTCAAGCCCCAACCCACTGGTTAGTTTTACGAAGAGGCCGTCATCGAGTCTGAGGCCCGAACCGCCGACGTGCAATTAAAGAGTAAAGCATAGCCATCAACAATGATTGGGTTGATAACTAGGCATGCAGTCCGTCGCATAATATCCAGGCTATTGCCAATTCTTTTATAACGGTTATATTGATATTGACAACTAGGCATGCAGTCCGTCGCATAATATCCAGGCTATTGCCGATTCTTTATAACGGTTAATTAGTTTTCTGAATTGCTCCGAAAAGTTAGATTTTCCCACATTTTTTCTAAATCTGTACACTAAGTCACCGTAAAATTCTGGTTCCGATATATCTTGTTGCAGAAGTGTTTTCAGACCGACGTTATATTTTTCTACCAAAGCATTGTGTCTGCGATAAAATTTCGCTTTACAAAGTTTAAAATAACGATAGCCCTGCCTAAGAAGTTTGGACGTAAGGGCTTTATTACTTAAAGTCAGTAAGATTTGAAGAAGCTCTGGCGAATCTTATAAGTTGAGATATGTATACCGCATATGATGTACGCCGGGGGACATCGCTATCCAGAAAAGGGAAATTGACTATATCAAAATCAAAATCGTCCCGTTTATCATAAATTTTGGTGGAAACTGTGCCATTATATATACATAGATTCAAATCCAAAAAGGTGCCTCGGTATCGGAAGATTTGGCTTTATTTAATTGGAGTTCAGTAGGGTATATGCGGTCCACCATTTGGTCAAAGTAAATGTTGTCAATATTTAATCAACCATCAAGGTACCTTGAAGAGGAATTGAAAGCCTCAATAATATCAGCCAGATTTTCCCGTGAGAGAGACTTCATAAAATCTCTTTCATAACAAAATAAAAGAAACAAATCTGCAACAGGAGGAGCACAATTAGTTCCCATCGGAATACCAATAGTTTGCCTATAAAGTACAGTTCCAAATCTAATAAAATGTTATTCAAGAGATAAAAAGGACATCACAGACGTTTTGACAAGACCATAAATTGTAATTCTTTTATACATCAGAAGTGAAAAAAGCACATTCTTCGTTGCAAGTCAAATATTGAGTATTCTCCCGAATAAACGTTCGGTTAATGAAATAATAAGTTTATCTTTTATAAGATGATGAGGTAATGTAGTATACAGTGTAGAAAAAATCATATGTAGAATATTTAGAATAAAAAAGGATTGTTTTTGGAAATAAAGAACACAAAAATCACGAAATTCGGAGACTCGGTTTAATTGAATCTCTTCATATGGAACACTGTACTTTGCAAGGCTGTATACGCCCCTTAGCACCGGCTTAAGTGGTGTTCGATTTTCAAAATAACCAGGATGGGCTCAATAATCCCAAAGGAAGCCTTAAAATTTTTATATTTAAATTTATTGAGAACTTCCCTGGAATGTTTAATTGACCAAAAATAGTTAATTCCGTCCCTTTCGTAAACAGTATCATAGTATCTAATCCAATGGTTTTTTGACAGCAGTAAGGCATGGAATTAGCAGTTTGGACAAATTAGTAGTCATACATGAACTAGAATTCGCAATGAAACGTGCTTTATAAGGTCGTTTATGAAGTTTCCTTAACCAATATAACCTAGGAAGTCTGTCTTGGTTTTCTTTAATACTCTCTGCAAACTTAGCAGTAATATCGATAGGACGGGTATTAACAAGCTGGCAACACTATTATACACATGTGAAACGCGGACAGTTTACCAACGGCATGCCAAAAGACTAAACCACTTCCATACAAGTTGTCTTAGAAAACTTCTAAAAATCAAGTGCAAGACAGGATTTCAGACACAGAAGTCCTGAAAAGGGCAGGGATGCAAAGTGTACAGACACTTCTGAAAATGGCACAATTAAGATGGACAGGCCATGTTACCAGAATGCCTGATGAACGTTTGCCAAAGAAAATCCTCTATGGAGAACTACAAGTTGGAAAATACTCCCATGGTGATCAGAAGAAGCGATACAAGGACACTCTCAAAGCCTCCTTTGAATACTTCAACTACCAACAGAGTCGTGGGAACAGATTGCACATGATCGAGCAAAGTGGCAGGCCTCATAAGAAGAGGTGCTGATGAGTACGAAGCAAAAAGAACCAATGAAGCCGAGCAGAAACGTGCTCAGCGGAAAGCCAGAGCGAAGGCATCACCAGCAGGGCTTTCTTCCTCAGACCTCTCTTGTTCTATCTGCAATAGGCAGTTTAGAGCTAAGACTGGTCTCATCAGCCATCTTAGACCACACAAACAATAACAGTTCACGCATTTGATTAGGATTGGTCATTGTCAGTAATGACAGACGAATGATAGCTTGCCAGTATATGGGGAAGTTTATTAAACGTCGTGTCAGTGAGTCTGTCTGTCTTCTCTTGTCACTTCATGTATTTATAATTGATGTAATTCCTGCGTGATATTATCTGAATATAGAAAAAAATACCTTTCATTTTGTTTTGTTGATGTACAATTGCCGTTGACCCTTGCCTATCAAGATAGGAGGCCTTAAATCTGATACATTCATAATTACTTTATTGATTGCTTTAGTAGACGATAGTGATCTGCATTGTCCCGTCGTTTTACAAAATCCTGTTTCACTCTTAATAATCAAACCAATTTAACTCATCGAAACTTTGATGAACCTCTTCTATCGGGGGTCTTATTTCAAAATATCTTTTATGCGAAAGAAAACTGTTATATTTTATAACAAAACGACAGAATTTATCAAATTAAAAAATGGTAACAAAGCTAAAGGTCACAAATTTCGCTTTTTTGCGGAGACAAATTGTCCGCCATTGCCATATCCAATCATTGAAAATGCTTTACAATAATCGGACTGGTTATATATTACATCTCAATTAGCCGGTAAAATTGCCTGATAATCAGAAAACAATTCAAACAACATAATTATAATATTGTGCTAGAGTGCAGTTGTGAAGATCTCTCATGATTAAGCACTTTACTATACATTCATATCTAAAAATCTTGTTAGAGTGTCGAAAGTTGTTGAAAAGTCCTCATAGAGCGGGTTAATTAAGGTCTTTTAATCCTATAAGTAATATATCATTAATGCTTAGCATTCTGGGTAAAAAAATCGGCAGGCACCATTTTAAAATATGTTCTTAATTTTCCCAGGCAACAGGTTTTGAAATGTCATGCAAATTGCCTCCAATGGAGACAATTTGCATGAAATGTTAAATCCTATTGTCTGGAAAAAAAATAAGAAAAAACATCAGAAATTTGTCGTCTGTTGAACTAGCCCAGAGAGTGGTATAGGTAAACGCTTAAAAATGTTGCGGTGTTCCTTTAAGGAGACAGTCTTTTGAACACGGACGTAATGACACCTTCTAAATGGACTTGATATATTTGATCCGCAAAGGCAAAAAAACGTACCTTGTGCGAACATGTGCGTCCAGCAAAGATCTGCATTCGCACATTCGCGAGTCTGATCAGAATCTTCACTGGGCGCATTTTGATGACCAATGATGCAAAGTTTCTTCATGCGGACAACGAAGACTCTGATCAGACTGCGCGGACGCGCAGGCTGATCTGAGTCTTCTTTGTGCGCACATGTCAGAAGGTAAGTTTTCGCACGTTATTGCTCATTTGGTAGCTTTCATGCCACGCAAACTGGAACGGTTATGTTTCTGCAGTAAACTCTCGTTACAACGACAGCATTTGTTCCCAAAGATGTTGCCGTTAAAATGAATTTGCAGTTATAAAGAACCCTTAATGGTCAGAAAGATATGTAAGAAAGATCTTGTTTTATTCTTATTTCCTCATAGAACATATGTTTTGAATATTTGTTAGAATTGCCTCAGTGAGACAATTCTAACAAATATCCAAATCATATGTTGCTTGAAGTTTTAATGCAATATTCTTGCATTTCTCATTAACTGTCTGCTCTTGAGCGAAGGTTTCGTGGCAGTCAAACTGTCATTATAACGAATTTTGTCGTTGTATCGAGTGTCGATATAAAGAGGGTTGTCTGTTATATATTATAAGGGAGACGATTTTGGTAATTTCTTCTTTTTGTTTTGCACATTTGACTCTTTCCTTTGTTATCATTTGTCAGAAAAATAAGGCTTGACATTTTATCATGTATGCACATGATAGTTTAAACATCATTTTCACTGAAAAATACTACAAATAGCTTAAAGTATCGTCTGCTGCAGTTGTGACTGGCACTTTAAAGGTTGAGGTTTGATAGAGTGGTACCACATACAGGAAGTGTATAACTATTTTGTGGAACATATTGTACGTGAATGTTATTAAACCATTAAACCGTCTGTCACTTCAGTTCAAGTCGACATTCTAGGATACTTTTTCGAAGCTTAACGTTTCGTCGTCTGCTACTGTGCTTTCGACATCTTTCAGAAAGTCTTTTTTTATTTTTATTTTTATTTTTATTTATTTTTTTTTCGCTTGGTGCTTTACCCAGGAGAAGTAACTTTGCAAAATTTGTCAAGACTTAATGCAAAACCATTTGTCGTAAGAACCTCTGCACAAAAAAGAAATCTAGTCATTGGTTTTAAAAAAAAAAATCAAATATTTTCACTTTTTGCCCATAGAAAGAATGTATGCAAATTATGCAGAAATCTTTAGGATAGGGAACTTGGAAGCAGATTTTAGGTAAGTTACGCTTGTTCAATTTTTTTCTGAAATATTCACAATATTGTTGTGAAACATCAATAATTCAAATTCAGCAAAGAAAAGTGAAAAAAAAAACAACAACATATTTTCTTAGACGAGAATTCCAAAACCTAATCACTTTACTATAGACATTGCATAGGTCAGACCAATTTTTGGCCAGGAATTTGATTTTAATGTTTGAGAATAAAACACTGAAACAGAACAAAAAAAAACAACAACAAAATACCCCCTCCCCCCCCAAAAAAAAAAAAAAAAAAAAACAACAAAAAACAAAACAAAAAAAAAAAAAACACACACAAAAAAAAAACAACAAAAAACAAACAAACAAACAAACAAAAAAAAAAACAAAAAACAAAAAAAAAAAAAAAAAAAAAAAAAAAAAAAAAAAAAAAACAAAAAAAAAAAAAAAAAACAAACAAACAAAACAAACAAACAAAAAAAAAACCCCGATGGTATCTGATAAGCTAGGATCAATCAGAACCAAATATTTTCATTAAAAAAGTCTTTCCGAATGATGTCGTAAAGACAGTAGATAGATGATTGACATGAAATTCAAAGCCTCATTTTTTCTGAAATAATAATAAAATACATTTTTAGAATGACATCTGTTACAGGTTATAGAAGCATCGTTTCGAAAAGAAAAATAAAGTTACCCAGGAAAGACAACAATTATGAAGCACAACCTTCTCGAAAGTCACCAAAAGAAGAATAGATGTGGAACAAACAATGAAAACACACACACACACCCACACACACACACACACACACACACACACACACACTGAGTTGCAATATTCAATTATTGACTACTATTGCCACAATTATCAAGAGGAAAGACGAACTATATAATAAAACAATTGTTGAATATTGAGGTATTGGAAATGACGTGATATCCACCAGAAAATAGCATTATTAACTGAGGCGATAGCCTCTATCATATATTGATATTCAATGGTGAAAATCAACGTCATATCCAATACCTCAATATTCAACAATAGTTTTATTATATAGTTCGTCTTTTCTCTTGATAACTGTGGCAATACCAGGCAAAACCAGACCCCATCAATTCAAACAGCGCGCACAGACGTCCGCATCACAACTGGCGACGTCACTGAAAGTTGATATCTAATTTTAGAAACTAGTTTACATTAGAAAGTGCGCGCAAGCCAGTGTATATGACAATCAATAGACTGGGCTGAAGGCGGCTCTGAGCCAATGAAAATCAATCTATTTATAACTTATATAATAATACAGATATACAATGAAACAAAATCTGTAACAGAGGATCCGCTTTGGATCAGTCAGCAGAAAACTACTGGGCGCTTATATGCGTCATTACGAAAAACACGACTATTCAAATATATTGACAATTTCACCACCAAAAACTGAAAGTTTTCAGGTATAATTTCTGATATTTTTCATATTTCTGTTCAAAACATACGCATTGTGGGTACTCGTTAGAACCGCCTCGGGTAGGCGGTTCTAACGAGTACCCACAATATATGTTTTTGAGCAGAAACAAGAAAAATAATGTAGACCCCTGTAAACCCCAGTTTTACTATATAAAATGGGATTTAAGGGGGTCAAAATTATATATATAGGTATGTTTTCGTGTTGGTTTTATACGATAGAAACCCCATTCTTAATTTCGATGCACTCCTGTTTGGTCCACATATGGTCTTGTACCTCATCTGTGAAATAATATAATAAAACACTATTAATCACAATAAAATGCTGAAATGAACAAAACTGCAATGAAACAAAGCATAGGGCTTAATGACGATCAGAAGACAGGACAAAAGAAAACTACGTTGCATTACGAAAACAGGCCTATTCAAATATGTTGAAAATTTAACCACCAAAAACTAGGATAAAAATTCTGATATTTTTCATATTTCTGCTCAAAATATAGATTATCGGTACTCGCTAGGACCGCCTCGTCGAGGCGGTTCTAACGAGTACCCAAATATATGTTTATGGGCAGAAATAAGAAAAATAATGTATACTCCTATAAACCCAAGTTTTACTATATAAAAGCGGGGTTTAGGGGGTCAAAATTATATAGGTATGTTTTCGTGATGGTCTACGACGTACCCAACAGTCAGGTGGCAACCTTCTGGACAGACTGAGGAAAGAGCCGACATTCAGTCTGAGCCTAACTTATAGCGCATTTGCGAATCACGACATTTCTTGCCAGTAGATTCTGTGCCACTCGATCCAGGCGGACAGTGAATGGCCTGATCAAACAAAAGGCGTGTTCCTGGTGTGTTATCCACTGAAAAGGAGAACTTTCATTTCTTACGTTGTACTGCTGCACGGTTACCTTTCAATCCTTACATATCCTTACATCAGTCTGAAATACTGTTATCGGTATGGTATGTAACCATCATAATGTATAATTAACGCATTGCAGAATGCGCCGGTGTCTGCATGTACAAAAATACGCATAAGATACCTGTTGAAACCCAAGTAAATCAATAGACGTGTATTGTTTGGTCTATTTTACAGACTTCCTATCTCTGATGTTTTGTACCTTCTTGCCGTTGAATATTATATGTCATTAGCATTAGACACTCAGTTTGACAATACTATTGTGACAAGTAACTTATTGTATACTCTGTCAACAAACTTCTTGTCAGATATTAGAATATATGCGTATTGTTTTCTTTGTCATATGCTATTGCTGAACAAATTCTGCTCCCATCCGTGTAGATTCCATCTTTACCAGTTACAAAGAAGTTTAACAGCACCTCTAGTTTTCAACAGCACAGTTGTAGTAACCGACAAACAAACACAAAATAACTTTAACAGAGGAACTACATTGGAACGGTCAGAAGGAAAACTATTGTGGATGATCTTGAAGTACTTCCCAGTGGGCACATGACGTTAATACAACGTCACATCAACTTCGATGCAACATCATGACGTTGCATCTATGTTGATGTGACGTTATTTCAACGTTGTTTGCCCGCTGGGTTATCGCCGTCATTCTGAATTCATATCCAAATATAACATTAGTTTGAAAACATTTATGCACGCATGTCTGTCGGCACCTGAATTTTATAGCCCTTTAGCCTATAAATTCAGAAAGATTGTTGGCAACAGTGATTTTTCGGTACAATTTAAAAAGATTGTCACTCGCTACAAAAAGATATGTTACAATATGGATACTCTGCGGCCAACTGCATGGTTTTTAACCCAACTATGGTTAATAATATTTCTACCCTCTTTAAATGCAAGACGGTGGGTCGGTCCTCAAACTGAATGATGGCTTCCTCCTCAATCTGTTTCAGAAGGTCGGTGTCTGAGTATCTATGTCAGTGGTCATGCTCACCGTGATCCTGTGTGTGGTTTTCTTATGTTACGGCCTAAGCTCGCCATAGACCCATTTGCTTTGTTTCATCACAGTGGATTTGATTACATATGTTTCATTGTAATTTTTCACAGATGAGTCAGAGGACCCCAGTGCAGACCGAACATATACAGTCGACTCTCGTTATCTCGAAGTCAAAGGGACTCGATGAAATACTTCGAGATATCCATACATCAACATAACAGAGAGAATTGCAGACTTGAGGAAAAAATAAACCGAACAACCACATTTAACCAATGTATATGAAATTGAACTCTTGAAATTCGAGATATATTGAAAATATTGTGGAAAAGAGGAGAAATTGCTGCTCTTTTCCACAATATTTTGTTACATGTTGTTAGATTTTCATCTTTAGGCAGGGACCAGATTTTCACTTCGAGATAAGCGAGGTCGAGATAACGAGAGTCAACTATATTTGTAAGTTCAGAAGGGGTAAGGTTTCGCGTGAGTAAAACTGGTTTAAGCCCCCTCCCCCCTAATAATTTCCCACTGACCGTTCCAAGGCGGTTCCTTTGTTGCAGTTCTTCTTTGTTTATGCGTCTGTGGTTAAAAATAATGTGGTGTTTTTATCCTTTATATTTGTTCCTCATCTCTCCTTCTTTTGGTGCCTCGGGAGAGTTCTGCTTCGTGAGTGTTACATTTCCTAGGTATCTTCACTTATACTTTCTCTTCAAATGTCATCAAGTCGTCATCAGAGTCCTTTCCCTTACCTCGGATAACCCACAATAATTGACGCGATAATGCTGTTTGAGTTAATAAAAACCGAGATGTTGACCGTGTATATACGGCTTGGTTTGGACTGTTTACGGCGTAGACCGGGCGATTTTTAGACGATTTGTTTACGGTGTATACCCCATATTTGTTTACCGTGTACTACTACCTCTGTTTATCATGTTGAAAAACGAAACTATCTATTGCCTTAAAGAATTTAGAAGAAAAATGTTTGCGAGAGGGTGTGTGGCGGGGGCCCTAAATTATCCCCATTCGGCATTCGGCTTCTAACCTGGTGCTATGGTTAACCCTCAGTCGTTCGAACTTCTCATGTCTAGAACAAATCTCCATGATCCCAAAGATGTTCGAGCCAGTAAAGTTTGCCTGCTTTGCAATACCTGTTCCTCTTCTGATAGTACCTTGAAAGACTGGTTTTTGATCCATAAAGCAATATTTTATGAGCTTTAAAACTACTGCTCATCCAGGCAGTAGATTCTACAATTGCCACCGCTAGCCACTGCCCAGTAGCAAAAACTCCGATCAACATTGCTTTTATATACTTATGTGAAATACATGTATAAATTTCTAAGTCATAGCTTTAGAAAAGCCAAACTTAAACCTAAAAAAGACATTGATATTTTGTTTTCTAATTTCTCATAAAAACATATGTTGTATATATTCATAAGCACTGGATGTTTGCTTGGTCCCGATATAAAAAAAAGTTTTTTGTTCTGTCTTTTCTATTTCTAGACTATAGGTACCGACAGGAAATGGTTTTTTCCTACTCGGGTACCGGATTTTTTCCTGCAATTTTCCAGGACTTTTGATAATGATGTTTTCCTACAATCATTTCTGATGTCATCAGAGGAATTTCATTTTGAAAAATTGTGGAAATTTTGCGATTGTATGCATAAAATGTAGTGTCATTTGTTTAGGAATAAGCATTATTATAAAAGTAATACCTTTTTTGACCATGGCTAAATAGGAATTGCTATAGAAAGATTGTAGAAAAAAAAACTTCTTCATTAAAGTCAGAACAAATCATTTAAAATTGAGACCAAGCAAACACCCAGTGATTGGTAGCACCTCGCAAAGGTGCTTTTATTGACCACCACACCATATGTCTTTGAGGAGAAATTAGCCATCACGAAAGCATACCTATATAATTTTTACCGCTTAAACCCCACTTTCATATATTAAAAATGTGGTTTACAGGGGTATACATTATTTTTCTTATTTCTGCTCAAAAACATAGGTTGTGGATACACGTTAGAACCGCCTTACCAAGGCGGTTCTAACGAGTACCCACAATCTATGTTTTGAGCAGATATATAAAAAGTATCAGATTTTTTTTATCTGAAAATCTTCAGTTTTTGGAACTGAAATTTTCTATATATTTGAATAGGCGTGTTTTTGTTATGAAATTACTTATCTTGATATCACTCTGATCTAGAGCTCCATAAACAATGACATTTCTCTATATAACAAGGAGAATGGGACAGACTTTTAATTAATAAGCGCATACAGACGTACTTATATGGTAAAATGTTGCTAAAAAGTAACCAACAAATTAAAAAGCTGAGCCCAGTTGTTCAAAACTAACGATGTTGTTAGTTAACGTATCGTTAAAACTTCAATCTTTAAATATGGCATATTCGGTATTATTTTTGCTGAAAAAAAAATGTGAGTAGTTTGTAAAAGCTACTCATATTTTTTCAGCAAAAATACCTGTGCATTAGATATTGTACTTACTAGAACAGATACATTTCGGCCAGTAACGAGCTCACAAAGCTACGGTGCTTTGAACAATTGGGCCCGAGTTTAAAAACTACAAAATTCAAAAAAAAAAAAAAAAAAAAAAAAAAGACGCCTGGTAATATAGGCCCCTACATATTCATTTTACTATTTATCGGAGAGCTAGGGTATATGTAGATCACATTACAATATTACATGGACTTGTTGACGAAACGAACTTTGTGGATGCCATTATGAAAACATGCCTATTCAAATATACTGAAAATTTTACCACCAAAAAATGAAAATTTTCAGATGAAAAAAATTCCTATATTTTACATATTTCTGATCAAAACATAAATTGTGGGTACTCGTTAGAACCGCCTCGACGAGACGGTTCTAACGAGTACCCACAATTTATGTTTTTTAGCAGAAATAAGAAAAATAATGTATACCCCAGTTTTACTATATAAAAGTGGGGTTTAAGTGGGTCAAAATTATATAGGCATGTTTTCGTGATGGACTGGCGCCAGTCTAATTCTAAAATAATATCATGGCTATAAAGGCTGCATGGTCACTAGAGTGACCAGCCTTTATAGTCATGATATTATTTTGGTTTTATTTTAGTGGATTATCAAACACGATTATAAGAAAAATATTTAGTCACTGGAGAATATAACAGCAACAGTAATAACAATAATAGACCCCTTTTTGCTTTACTCGACTCGGATTACTGAAGAAAACCACAAAACATGTGCGAAGTCCTCCCTTTCTCATGCCTTGTATGAAAGTGAAACAGTTTATTCTAATAGGCTGTTTTAAAGAAGGGAAGGGAGTTTAACACACCAGTTAATAAAGGGTAAACAAGAATACAAGAGACGGCTCAATCTGAATTGAAACTAATCAGATGGAATCGGTTATGATTGCTTTTTTATTGAACGTAGCCGAAGCACCCGTTTAGGATGTGTTTCCTTTTGTTAAAAATAACACTTCTAGCGTGAATTTTGATCAAAATTTGCAAATTAATGACTTAAAATTCTTGTTTAAAGCGTAACGAGGTCCCATAAAGCAAATCGCGTTATGTGTGAAAGTATTAAATCAACTTATTTGAGAAACGACAGTAAAGTTAAGCCTTTCAGTCTGGTCAAAGAGCTTCAGACTGAAAGCAAGGAATTAAATTTTGTTACAAGTTTTCAAGTTGTGAAAGGGCTTTAGCAAATAAATCGCAAAAGTAACAGCTGGATGCTACGAACTGTATTATTTGTCTCTGGGGTCGATAGGGTCATGAAATACTCTTTTGACTTATTCATATGGTACACCGATTTATTTAGTGCACGTACGCACTCGTTAATTTTGACATGATTTCTTTTAATTGCGATGTTCCAAAACATGTCTGCACCCAAGTACAATTTTCTTGCACTTCTGTGAAAGGCAAATGCTGCTCCATTTTATTGGTTTGACGTATAAATTCCTTCATTATCCTTTCGAGCTTATTCATCATTAACATCATCTTCATCATATCATAATCTTTATCATCTTTATCATTGTGTACGATAATGCATGTATATTTGCGCCGCGCCATGCGAAAACGTCCCTTTGGGCATATGCGGACAGCGAAGGCCCAGATAAGCATGCGCTTATTCGCGCATGCTTATCAGGGCCTTCGCTGTCCGCAAAATGAATGATTGGATTCTACAGAATATTTCAATGGCGATCAAATGCCCGGATGAGACTTTGCGCATGTGCAGGATGACGTGAATCCGCACATTATGCACATGTTAGAAGGCACTTTTTCGTTTGACGCGGCCCATTTATAATTTGTGATTATTGCCTAGTCAGTTGCAGAAAAGCTCGGAGAAAAGTCGACTTTCATTTACCGCTCAGTAATATCCCCGTAAAAATTGGGGAAGATAGTGGTAGGTAGTGAGAAGATAGCAATCGAAAGTGAGAAGCAGGCAGATACGAGAATGACTTCAGTAGAACATGTATGAAGCAAAAGTCAGTTGGGAATGGGAAGTATGAGTCAGAACAAGGAAGCTGGAAGTTAGCATCAAGAAGTACAAAGTAAAAAGTGGGGAATACATAGTTCCTTGTTTTATAGCTTTTATAAAAAATATAATAATATGTAAATAAAAAGTGTGAAGCCAGAAGCAAGAAATAGTGAGCCTAAAGAAGGAGGTGGAAATCAGAAGTGAAAGTGATAAGTCGAAAGTGGGAAGTTATACGTCGATAGAGTGAGATGAGAAATCAGAAAATTGGAAGTGAGAAGTAGGAAGTGGGACGTTGAACATGGAAGGTAAGAGTTATTAAGTGGAAGTCAGAAGTTCCTACCTCTGACTTCCCAGTTCCATTATTCTCCTTATTGCTGCCTATTCCTAATTCTAATTTTCGTCTTCCTCTTTCTGACTTCTCACTTCCTGTTGCTCTCTTTCCACTTGCTACTTCTGACTCCTCACTGCCTTCTTCTGACTTTCCGCATTCCACTTCTGACCTGAATTTAGGGATATCTTTTCGATCTTGTATAATGGTATGTTGTCTGTACTCATTAGAATCGAGGCGATTCTAATGAGTACAGACAACATACATTTTCATGATAAAATAAGAAAATTGTTCTAAAATATTATTAAATACAGTTGACTCTCATTATCTCGACCTCGCTTATCTCGAATAACCGCTTATCTCGAAGTAAAAATCTGGTCCCTGTTTTAACACAGAGATCTACCAAGAGGCAAAAAAATATTGTGGAAAAGAGGAGAAATTGCTCCTCAGGAGCAATTTCTCCTCTTTTCCACAATATTTTCAATATACCTCGGACTTGGGAGTCAGATTACATATTCATTATGTTAAAAGTGGTTGTTCGATTAATTGTTTTCCTCAGTTCCGCAAATCTGATATGTCGAAGCACGGATATCTCGAAGTGTTTCATATAGTCCATTGGATTTCGAGATAACGAGAGTCGACTGTATGGACTAAAAACGAGTTCGAATCAGGCACGGGAAACGAGCCATTGGTGTTCGAGTCATTGTAGTTTTACTGTATTGTGGTTTATCTGTCCGACTAAGCTATCAAAATACATGTACTGTACATGTTCGCCGTTCGCCTTATTGCCATACCAAGTTCTGAACACACCTTACTGTAGGCAACAGGTACCAATTAGGGTGATGAGAACTGGAACCAGCAAAAGGTATACGGAAGCCAGGGGCTTGATATAAAACTTGCTCTGATTGGACAATAATAGATGGAACTGTTTGAATTTTTGACAGTTTTACAAACAAAATATATTTCATTTAATTGCAGACCAAATTTAATTTTGTCACTGGAATTTTAGCGTGCTGTAATTGAAAAATCAGACCTGGTAAATATTTTCATTTGTTTATTTACCTCCAAACTGAGGATACATGTGTTCAAAGGCAGAAAAGTGCCAAAACATGTTGATAAACTTCTTTTGTGTGTGTGTGTGTGTGTGTGCGTATGTGTATGTGCGCGCGCGTGCGTGCGTGCGTGTGTGTGTTTGTGTGTGTGTTAACTCTTACAGAGCCAATCCCAACTGCAGCAGGCGACAATTATGATTTATATAAAAAAATCAGAGAAAACAAGTCTTGACATTTCATCTAATACGATTCACATGAACTATCAAAACCTGTTTAGATCAGAATCTTCACTTGGCCCATTTTGGATAGCCAAGGATGCAAAGCGACCTCATGTGGACATTTAGCATTCTGATCAGACTGTACAGATGCGCAGGCTGATTTGAGTCTTCGTTGTGCGGCCATATCAGAAGGCATGTTACCTCACGTTGAGGCTTAACTACTTTAAAGATATTTATATACAATTTTGATATTGTAAAAGGACGATGGGATTTGATATGGTGCCATACATCGAGAAAATTAATTTTTCATCATAATATCAGACAAACATGCACACACACACGCACGTACACTCAAAACACGCCTTGAAACCTGCATGCACGCTCAAAGGAATAACTTAAAAGGTGCTGGATACTTGGTAAGTTTCCGCCATTCTTTTTTTTTTTTACAAGAGTCGCTTCAGAAAAGGAGTCTACAGTTTTTATTCAGAACTGAAGTTGACCCTTTTCGGAAGGGTAGCAAAAAAAAAAAAAAAAAAAAAAAAAAAAATAAATAAATAAATATATAAATAAATAAATAAAAAAATAATAATAAATAAATAAATTAAATAAAAAAGAGATAAATAAAAAATAATAAAATAAAATAAAAAAATATCCCAACACTGAAAATGTATCTATTTCTCTTAATTCCGGCACGTGTAGATTATACATTTTGCTGGCCGTCTGATTTCAGTTGTATAGGTCAAAGTATTTGAACTATATTAGTATTAAAGGATAACAACATGTGAAATACAGTAGATTCTCGTTACCTCAAACTCCAAGGGACCATAATTTTCAGTTTGAAATAACAGTAGTTTGAGATAACAGGAGTTAAAATGTAAAGATTATATAAAGCAAAACTAAACCAACATAATTAATAGTCAAAGTTGACTTAAGCAGTAATTTAAGTTGTCAGTGGTTGAGATAGCGAGAGTCAAGTGTATTGAAAATATTGTGGAAAAGAGGAGAAATTGCTCCTCAGGAGAGGAGCAATTTCTCCACTTTCCCACAATATTTTGTTACCTGTTGTTAGCTTTCCATGTTAAATAGGGACCATATTTTTACTTCGAGATAAGCGGTTATTCGAGATAAGCAAAGTCGAGATAACGAGTGTCGACTATATATGGTGTGGTTTTCACTGTTACAACAATTACGTTAAAACATAAATGATGTGTGTGTGTGTGTGTGTTTGTGTGTGTTTGTGTGTGCGTGCGTGCGTGCGTGTGGGTTTACTCGGGTGTGGTAGCGTATATATTGCAATATTGGTATGGTAAATACACAGGCCCTTTTTCAGATTAATACATGCAAGTCGCTGTTCTCATATTTATAGGGACATTTCGAATGATCCGCCACGTTTTATCAAGTAAACATTCTCGGGATATGACCGCGCTCATTGACACTTCTCGGATCAAAAGGTAGATTCCAACTGTGTGAAAAAATGTACGTCATATTTCATAAAAAATATGGTGATCATTACGAAAACAAGCCTATTCAAATTATATTGAAAATTTTACCACCAAAACCTGAAAATTTTCAGATAAAAATTCTGATATTTTTTTATATTTCTGCTCAAAACATAGATTGTGGTACTCGTTAGAACCGCCTCGGCGAGGCGGTTCTAATGAGTACCCACAATCTATGTTTTTGAGCAGAAATAAGAAAATAATGTATACCCCTGTAAACCCCAGTTTTACTATATAAAATTGGGGTTCAAGGGGATCAACATTATATAGGCATGTTTTCGTGATGGATATGCTGTGCTTTTAAACTAAAAAAACAACAACAAAAAACAACAACAACAACAACAACAACAACAACAAAAAAACAACAATTTGGAAATCAGAAGTTGGCATCGTATAACAACGCAGCTACATAAGCGAACATTTGAGATTTAGTGAACGCATACAGTCGAAACATCTTTGGGGCCATAGAAATTTGTTCTAGACATGGGTCAAGAGGCAAAAGTGGATTATTGAAGGATGTGTTTCCAATCTTCGAATAAGCAATGGTATGTTGAGTGTTCTTATTAGAATCGCCTTGTTTCATGATAAGAGAATTTCCCTGAAATGTCCCAAAATATTTGCTTTCTTGAGCGATTGGAAGAAGTTCTTAGGGACTCAGAAACGAGCTCCAATCATCAACGGTAAACGAGCCATCAGTAAGGTGATTCTAACAAATATCCAAAACATGTTTCTTGAAGTATTAAAGTATTCAATATAATGTTTTTGTCTAATTTCTGATTAAACGGGCGAATCAGTTCCGTATCAGTTAAATTATCATTATAACGAATGTATCGTTGTATCGAATGTCGGTATAAAGAGGGTTAACTGTAGTATAAAATGCTCAGAGAAGATGGATCATTTGGAAGCAAGCAACAAAACAACGAAACGAAACCTCAGACTTGGGTTTATGGGTTTGTTCATGAGCAGTATGGCTCGAATATATTTGAGACCGTGCAAATTTGTTCTAGACATGGGCTGTTCGAGCCACTGAGGGTTAATCAAGGCGCTATGTCAGGAGGCAAATGAAGACAATCTAGGGATGTCTTTCTGATTTTCTATAAAATAATGATATGTTGAACGCATTCATTGGAATCGATTCTATTAGGCAATTTTAACAGGTATACACAACATACATTTTCATGATAAGAATCCGTTGAATATCCCTAAATATTTTTCTTGAGCTATCGGAAAAAAATTCCTAGGGACTCAAAAACGAGTTCGAATCAGCGCCGGTAAATGAGCCATCGGTTTTTGAGTTATTGAAATTTTACGGCTTAAACAGGCGCTAAAGGGCCAGCAGCGTTGTAGCGCTAAAGGGCCAGCAGCGTTGTATAATATACAACGCTGCTGGCCCTTTAGCGCCTGCTTAAGCCGTCTATTTTGCTCGCGACTGCTTTAACAAGCAGGAAAGACATAGGGATCACTTTCCGGCGTCTTCATTGGCGTTGGCGTCATCGTCGTCGCCGACGTCAACAATGTTGTATGTGCATTTAGCTCCCTTTCTCAAACACCATGGCTTCTAGGCTAATGAAACTTCATACACACGTCAGCTTTGATGCACCCTGCCCAATGCCATCGACCATATCTAACATTAACGTACATTTCACGCTTGGCTGAACAATGTTTGGTCTATGCATTTAGCTCTATTTCTTGAACACCACCAGGAGTCGCGACATTCGGCGAATTTCTTGTCTCCGTTACTCATTTAACTTTATGAATTGGAAGGACGAGACAATATAAGTTTACGGGGAGACTGTTTGTGGTCGCCACAAAACACGATATAGACACCAGTTATAGTGAACTTGTAGCCAATTTTTATTGAGAATGCATATTCTTTTCACTTCTACTATAACCAAATGAGCTTCAACGTTAGAAAACATATCTGACATGTGCGCCTAACGAAGACAGATCAGCCTGCGCATCCGCCGAGTCTGATCAGAGTCTTCATTGTCCGCATGAAGAAACTATGCATTCTGGACTATCCAAAATGCGCACAGCGAAGATTCTGATCAGCCTGCGCGAATACGCAGGCTGATCTGAATCTTCGCTGGGCGCAAATGTCCGAAGGTACGTTTTCTGACATTGCGGTCCAGATTGTCACCACTTCCTTTCTCCTGCTTACAAATCATATATAACAAGAATTTAACCTTTTCAAATTCACGTAACTATAACTTCTTAATAAGATGTTATCTCAAGGGTGATTGGTTTTTTAACCAAAGATATATACTTACAACAGCGTAAGAAAGAATAGAGGGCAAAGTTCGGTGACATATGTCACATTAAGAGCGCACATGTATATAAAATAATCAGATTTGTCATTCTTTCTTAATGTTTCTTACGATGTTGTATAAAAAACGTCAGAACCCGTTTGCAGCCATTACACATGTAAATATTTCGATTTTTAGCCTAAATTACAGTAGTGATTCTTCAAAGAAAATTCGAGTCGTTCCACCAAAAAAAAAAAAAAAAAAAAAAAAAAAAAAAATTGCGCAAAAGTGTAACCCGAGTCGCGGTCCTACTAAACACCGAAAAGGACTTTTTCAATCGAAAAGGACATTTTCCATCAAAAATGACCGAAAAGGGCCTATAAGGAACAGAAAAGGACTTTATAGATATGATATTACAATTTAAATATGCCTTTTTACATTGAAAAGAATTTAACATTAGAAAGGTGACATCAAGTATCGAAAATGGTTGCAATAATATGAATTGATAAATAATATTGAACAAATGTGAAAATACCGATATGAATAAAATATATCCCTAATATTGTCCATAGAAAAAGACAGAAGTCTTTTTCGGTAGCCGATATCCCTATTATAATATTAAAATGTCTTTCCACCATTTTGTTTTATTTGAGCGCCTTTGGGGAATGCGTAAGAATATCGAATAGGCGACACTGTATTGTTACCTTGGCCGTAAACTCTGATAAAAGTCCTTTTCGTTACCCGCTTTCCCCTTTTCGGCTCTTTTCGGTAACTTCTTTTCAGTCTGTTTTAGTGTAAAAATTCTTTTGTATATTTGTTTTTATTTTCATTTCAGCGTATACCGCATTCAATTCTAGAGGCCTATAGATTTTCAGGCAAGCGCCTGCATCAGCACTCTCAGTGCTTTGATTGTTACTGGGATCGGACAAGAACCAAAACAGCACAAACAGGGCGCAAATAGAAGGAACAATGCACTAGAAGAAACCTCGTCCCTGATAAACACCTACCCCTCGGGTGAGATTTCCCTACCCTGCATGGACACTCATGGTGGCTTCTTATAATCCCATTCCACAATAAATGCCTCAAACTGGAATGCACATAAAACTTACCTTTAAACATTGATAACGTTTTTGATTTTGGTCCGATTTTCATGAATCTTTCACCAAACTGTAGTGTTTTATGTCTGGAGTTGACATAAGCAGAGGGCAGCTGAGAAGGACAAAAGGGGCGGCAGGAATTACGAAAACAAACCTATTCAAATATACTGAACATTTTACCACCAAAAACAAATGAAAGTTTTCAGATAAAAAAATGTGATAGTTTTCTTATTTCTGCTCAAAAACACAGATTGTGGGTACTCGTTAGAACCGCCTCAGCGAGGCGGTTCTAACGAGTACCCACAATCTATGTTTTGAGAAGAAATAAGAAAATTAATGTATACCCCTGTAAACCCCACTTTTACTATATAAAAGTGGGGTTTAAGGGGGTCAACATTATATAGGTATGTTTTCGTGATGAGAGGACAGGAGGGACGGCCTGCATTATTCACGTCACGTTTATGCTGTAAACAAGGTTGCAAGAAGAAATAATTAATTTGAGAAGATGGTTAAAAAATTGCAAAAATTCCGAAAAATCCGCTTAAAGGCTCCGTATTCCTCAAAAACTGACATTTAATTAACCAAGAAAGGTTTAATAAATTGATACACTGTATTAATACAATCATAAAATGTGGCACATGACAGTCTGTAAAATTTCAGTTAGTCTCTCGTTTTAGATATGAAATGATTTTATTTTATCTCTGAATTAATATTGCCAACATTAATTTAGAGATACAATAAAAAATCATTTCGCTTTTGATCCAGTTCATAAACGAGAGACTAACTGAAATTTTACAGGCTGTCAGATGCCACATTTTCTGATCATTTTATTACTATATATAAATTTATTAAAAATTTCTTGCATTACGAAAACACGCCTCATCAAATATATAGAAAATTTCACTTCCAGAAACTTGTTAAATAAAAACTTGATATTTTTCATATTTCTGCTCAAAACATAGATTGTGGGTACTCGTTAGAACCGCCTCGGCGAGGGGGGTTCTAACAAATAACCACAATACATGTTTTAGCAAAAATAAGAAAAAATATGTATACCCCTGTAAACCCCAGTTTTACTTTAAAAAAGTGGGTTTTAAGGGGGTCAAAATTATATATGCATGTTTTCGTGATGGATAAAAAAAGTATGCCTATTTTTGAGGGATATGGAGCCTTTAACGATATAGACCCCTACATGTCTCTGTTTTTACTATACATTATGGTGGAACACATTACATAGACTTGTTAACCCCTCTCATCTGAATAAATTAAGATGTCACACCCATTTCTAATTGTCAGCCAATCAGATTACTTGATCAGGATTGTTGATATAAATTCACATACTGAATGGCAAACAGTGCAGATCCAGATCAGTTTGCTTCTGAAAAAGCCAGCTGATCTGGATCTACACTGTTTGTAAAGGCACGGTATATCTTGGCTCAGCAGGCCAAGGGTTAACGTATTAAAATTAAATAATCAGTTTTATGACATACGCGCTCCGTGCAGCACTTAGATCAGCCTGTGCATCCGCATCTAGTTGCTAATCGAAGATGCTGATCTGAGTCTCCGCTGGTCGCATATGTCAGAAGGGCGATTTCTAGTTGGAGGAATCAATTATTATTCATCCTATGACGTCTCTTGTTGGCGCTGGAACAACACGGGTATTACAGCGCGAAAAGCAAAAATGCACCAAAGAAAAGAATTCAAAGTAAGAATGTTTGTCTGTGTTACAGATTTGCCTTTGGTTCTATAACAAACGGACACAGTCGGGTTGTTGTTTATACTAAACAAACAGAACAAAAACAAGAGTTTTGGAATGTGATTCATTTTAATACTTCCCAAAGTAGCACATTTTGAATGTATACAAAATAAACAAACGTATATACATGTCAAGGTTACTGAATACATCTTCAAGGGAGATTGGTCTTATCTTTAAATATTTGTCTTCCTCCCTAAAATTGATAGCTTAATTTGCATAAGCTAAATCTATCCTTTGCGGTGAATGAATACACTTTTAGAAGATGAAACTTTGACAAAATTGTTTTGTCTCCCTTCTGAAAACAGTCTACTCTAAAAATGAAACAACTGGTCCATCTGTGAGCAAATTCGTTACTTTTGGAGTAGACTTACTTAAGGAAGGAAATTCTTCCTTTTAGTGTGACCCACTAAAGGGAGCAAAATCCTTCCTTGTAGTGTGACCCACTAAAAGAAGCAAATCTTTTCTTTTAGAGTGACCCACTAAAGGAAGCAAAATCGCCCCTTTTAGAGTGACCCAATAAAAGAAATTTTTTCCCTTTTAGTAAGACCGACTAATGGAAGCAAAATCCTTTCACCTGGTGACCAGCCTTTATAGTCATGATATTATTTTGGTTTTACTTTAGTGACTTATCAAACAGGATTGTAAGAAAAAAATATTAAGTCACTGGAAACTTGAACCAATCTATGGCTACTGGAATATTCATGAAAACAAAACATACTGACTGAGTGCCATATGCATACATATAGCTCTAGAAAATATGTGTTTTAAATCTCAAAAATATTAATAATTTCCTTACTTATCCACTAATCATAAATTCTAGTACTCATTAGAATCTCCTAATTACAATAAAACCTCAATGACTAGAAACACCGATGACGCGTTTACCGTGACTAATTCGAACTTGTTTTTGAGTCCCTATGAAATTCTTTCGACAGCTCAAGAAAACAAATATTCATCACGAAAACATATATAATTTTGACCCCCTATAACCCCACTTTTTATTGTAAAACTGGGGGTTTACAGGGGTGTACATTATTTTTCTTATTTCTGCTCAAAAACATAGACTGTGGACACTCGTTAGAACCGCCTCGGCCAGGCGGTTCTAACGGGTACGCACAATCTATGTTTTGAGCAGAAATATAAAAATATCAGAATCTTTATTCGAAAACTTTCAGTTTTGGTGGTGAAATTTTTAATATATTTGAATAGGCTTGTTTACGTATTGTAAGGAGATTTTAGGATTTTGCCTATTTCATCGTGAAAATGTATGTTGTGCGTACTCATTAGAATCGCCTCCTCGAGGTTATTCTAATAAGTACAGTCTACATATCATATTTTTTTGTAGTAGGTCGAAAAGACATCCATATATTATTCCCATTTGTCTCCTAACCTGGCGTTATGATTAACCCTCAGTGCCTCGAACTACCCAGATCTGGAACAAATTTCTATAGTCCCTAAGATGTTCGAGTCATTGAGGTCCGACTGTAGTACTCAAAACATGCTTTTGTGTCGTACTAAGCAAACCATTATTATCTAAATATCTCTCTTACTGAAAGTTATGAACATGTTTGTTTGCAGTTTTGCGTCCAAACGCATTATTAATTTTGTCACAATATCTTCCAATTAAAGGCTCCGTATTTCTGAAAAATAGACAATTTTTATCCAAGAAAGGTTTTATAATTTGATATATGGTATTAATAGAATCATAAAATGTGGCATCTGACAGCCTGTAAAATTTCAGTTAGTCTCTCGTTCTTGAAATGAATTTTTTTTTATCTTATCGCTGAATTAATGTTGCAACATTTCATTTTTTATTCAGTTCAAAAACGATAGACTAAATGAAATTTTACAAGCTGTCAGATGCCACATTTTATGATCGTATTAATACTACATATCAGTTTATTAAATCTTTCTTGAATAAAAAAAATGTATATTTTGAAGGAATACGGAGACTTTAAGGTAAACAAAATCGCGTCAAACTGCAATTAGTGCTCGTAGAAACACACATCGCTGTATAACTAAAATACTATTAAAAAGGTCGTAAAAGCATAGAACAACATCAGGCACGAACACTACCAGGATTTACTTAAGAGGAATGGATACACTAACACTTCTGAAACGGGGTCTACTCTAAAAGTAAAGAATTTGCTCTCAAAGGGAGCAGATTCTTTACTTTTAGAGTAAACCCCTACGAATGTGCAAAAATGCAAACAGGGATCACAAATGTTGTCTCCCGTGGCATCACGGAAAAATGCCTTTATAAGTTCGACCCCCTTAAACCCCACTTTTATATAGTAAAACGGGAGTTTACAGGGGTATACATTATTTTTCTTTTTTCTGCTCAAAACCATAGATTGTGGGTACACGTTAGAACCGCCTCGTCGAGGCGGTTCTAACGCATACTCACAATCTATGTTTTGAGCAGAAATATGAAAAATATCAGAATTTTTATCTGAATTTTTTCATTTTTTGGTGGTAAAATATTCAGCATATTTGAATAGGCATGTTTTCGTAATGAAAAAATGGCTGAAAATCCATTCCCATTAAATGCTTTAAGACATACAAAAACAGCATATACTTTGCATTTAAAATGAGTGTATCAGTTTTCTTCAATTTACCTTTATTATGTACTTCTATAATCATAGTGATCTGGCCAGTACGACATTACAAGAGAAAGGAATAAATAAATAAATAAATAAATAAACAAATAAATAAAAAGAAATAAACAAAATCAAAAGCAAGATCAAGAAAGATAAACGGATACTTCCCAAAGAGTGAGTACTCAAAATTGAAAGCATTTCCTCTCTTTTCAAAGGGAAACCACTCCGATAGAAAATTTGCTTTCCTGGTACACCAGTTGTGCTGCAACATTGCGGAGGGTCCCAGAGGCGTCCTGTCGAGGACTTCAAAGATGCGGTACAACCAACCTATCCTTCCTTCCTCAAAGCGGAGTTACTCACAGAAGAAAGAATCTGTTCCAGGAGTCGAGGTAGCCAATAAGAGAAGTGCCCTTTGAGAAGGGAGGGAATATGTCCAGGTTACAGCGATTTTTCATGAAGTTATTACAGCGTCAGTGCATTCTTTGAATTAAAAAAAAAAAAATTCTTCCTTTAGCTAGTCATGTACTTTTCTCATGAAGTTGCCTTGTCGAAACGAAAGTACAAGACGACGAAGAGAAAGGACAAAATCATGAACATTTTCATCCTCAACAAGAGTAACGTCTAGCATGCTGGATACAGAATTTCATCAGACGTCATTTTGAAATATTTTACTTTTTTTTCAGAAAATAGGCTTTGGCATTTCATGCAAGTTGTCTCCTCAGGAGACAATTTGCATGAAATACCAAAGCCTATTTTCTTGAAAAAATAAGAAAAATATCATCAATTTGTCGTCTCCTGAATTAGCCCAGAGACCCTTTAAAAATTGCCAGTTATAAAAATCATTTAAGCTATAGGTGTACTTCTCTCTCTTGAGTGGCCTTGCCGAAACGAAATTACAAGGCGAATAAGAGAAAGGAGAAAATTAACATAAGCAATAAGATTAAATTAATGCTCACTATGAAAAAAGGACATTTTTGTCATATGCATTTTCCTGTACGTATTCTGAAAAGATGTCTACTCTAAAAGGAAAGAATTTGCCCCCATAGGTAGCAAATTCTTACCTTTTAGGGTAGACTCCTTAACAGAGGGGAGGCAAAACAATTTTGACAGAATTACCGTCCTTAAAATTGTATCCATTGCCTTAAAACGCAAAAAGGCATTGCCCAGTCTGGGTCAATGTTGCTCGCATATGGCAAAAGGGCTCTAATCGCTGCACGAAAAGGGCCGTTATGCCTTATATGTACAGCAAAGGCAAAGGCATCGTACGCATTAGCATACATGTATCTGAACAGGGTCCTCTCTGTTCATTGATATGTTCATCAGTATCCACTGATTCTTAAAGTGAGCAACGAAGACTCTGAGCAGACTGCACCAATGCGCAGGCAGATCTGAGCCTACGTTGGCCGTATATGGTATTTTCTCACGCTGAGCATCATATAAATCCTCCAAACAGAAATCAATTTATGCTATATACGACCAGTGTAGACCCAGATCAGCCTGCGCATCCGCGCAGTCTGATCGGTGTCTACGCTGTCCGTCAACAGATTGTTTATGGTCCGTACATTAGTTAATCGGCCATTATAGGCTCTGGTCAGACTGCGCAGATGCGCATGCTGATCGGAGTCTACGTTGGTCGCATATGCAATAAGATCAGTTTCTATCTGGAGAAGATCAATTTGTTTAATCTTTTATTATTAACATATGTTTGCTCAGTAACAATTAGACCTACCGAAACCCTTGTTCTAAGATTTACCGAAACGAAATTGCAAACCTTAAAGAAGGTATAAAGGCCTCGAAGCTTCGTATGACCGAAAACAACAACTACAACAACAATCAAAAAGGACACACACACATACACAAACAAACATAAAAACAAACCAAACAAACAAACAAAATAAAATAAAGAAATAAATCGATAAATAAAAAAAACAAAAAAACAAAAAAAAAACAAAACAAAAAAAAAACAACAAAAATCAAAACAAAAAAAAAACAACAAAAAACAAAACAAAACAAACAAAAACAACAACAACAAAAAAAAAAAAACAAACAAAAAAACAAAAAACAAAAAAAAACAGTCAAATATACTAACAGCACATACTTATGCGTCCTCTAAATAGGGTTTTTGCTATTCGTCGACTATGTCGACACTGACCGATAATTTTGTTTGCAAGCAGTAAAGGCGCTGATGCGTAGCCTGAGTTGGAACTTTGCCAAAAGACCTTTTTACTTTGAACAACGTATCATAACGTTGTATTTGTTACATCATAATCATCATAATGCTGTTTTACAAGTACGAAAGCCATATTATATCTGAACTAGATCTGTCTAGAATTCCATCTAGTTCAGCTGGAACATGAACTAGAATTAGAACTGCATCTAGTTCAGATGGAATAGCAACCAGATCTGACTAGACCTGCATTTAGTTCAAATAGAATGCCAATTAGATCTGACTAGGTCTGCATTTAGTTCAGATGGAATACCAACTAGATCTGACTAGACCTGCATTTAGTTCAAATGGAATGCCAATTAGATCTGACCAGGTCTGCATTTAGTTCAGATGGAATACAAACTAGATCTGACTAGAACTGCATTTAGTTCAAACGGAATGCCAATTAGATCTGACTAGGGCTGCATTTAATTCAGATGAAATACCAACCAGATCTGGCCAGAACTGTGTTTAGTTCAAATGAAAGACCAACCAGTTCTGACTAGAACTGCATTTTTGTTCAGATGGAATACCAACCAGATCTGACTAGAACTGCATTTAGTTCAGATGGAATACCAATTAGATTTAACTAGAACTGCATTTAGTTCAAATGAAATACCAACTAGATCTGGCCAGCACTGCGTTTAGTTCAATAAAATACCAAGCATATCTGACTACTACCAACCAGATCTGATTAGAACTACATTTAGTTCAGATGGAATACGACTTTCATATATTACCCTAATTTGGAATGTTTCACGTACTTTTTAAGGGAAACAAATATGTTGAGTAACGCAAGGGAATGGTTCTTCTCCCATATGCGGGCAACGTAGGCCCATCTCAGCCTGCGCTTCCACTGGGCTGGTCTAGGCCTTTGCTGTTACTATATGGGATAAGAGCCCTTTTATTGCATTGCGAACATACTTTGAGTCTAACTGATACACTTTCAGGGTAGACAAATCTGTCAAATATTTTCTTTTGTCTCCTCAAAATGGATCTACTCTATGAGGAAAGAATTTCCTCCCAGGGGGAGCAAATTCTTTTCTTATAGAGTAGACCCCTTTTCAGAAGTGGTTTGGTGTACAATAAAGCAAACAATTATAACAGTTGTCTCCCTTGGCGGAAAAAGCGAACATTTTACCACGTGTATCCAGTCCTCTTAACGCTTAGCACTCTGGGTAAAATTTTCAGCAGACGACGATTCAAAATATTTTTGTATTTTTTTTTTTCGAGAAAATAGGTTTTGACAGTTCATGCAAATTGCCTCCAATGGAGACAGTTTACATGAAACGTCAAATCATGTTTACTGGGAAAAGCAAGAAAATTATAACCAGTTTGTCGTCTGCTGAGTCTGCCCAGAAAGTGGTAATGGTTAAAGTCACTATATACATGTAGTATACTTCAATCTTTTCCTATATTACATTTTTTTGTGGTTTAGCTATAAAATAACTGTACAGGGTCCAGGTTCACATTCATTCCTAAGCAATAAATACACATTCGGGATTTTTAATTCAGTCAGTTGTTTCTGCCTCCTTCAGAAAGGGAGTTTAATCTAAAGGGAAAGACTTTACGTCTTCTATTTAGAGTAGATCCATTTTGCTTCCCCAAGACAGTAAATAGGAAGTCATTCAAGTAGCCTCCCTTTTAAAAAGTGGTAGAAAATCTACCAATTGTATTCAGACACATTAAAATTCGAATTTTAACAAAACAAAATTAATTCCATGTGTGTTCTGTTGATACTATGCAAATGCATTATAGATGCTTCACAAATCTCGATTCTTACATTTAATGGTAACCATAACTTAAGGAATAATTGTAAGCCTTTGCCCTCCGGGGCCCAGCATCACGGTCATTCCTTATATAATCGACCTTACATTTAAGGACTGAAAGGTACAAAAGATAATATTAAAGCTGATTTTCAGTAAAGAAACCAATATAAATAAATTTCGATAATATCAACAGAACAAACATTAAAATTAATAATCGTTACTCTTTAATATCTCTTATTACTTAACCCTTGTCCTGCTGAATCCGGATATACCCTGCCTTTGCAAACAGTGTAGATCCAGATCAGTTGGCTTCTGAAGAAACCAACTGATCTGGATCTGCACTGTTTGCCATTAGGTATGTGAACTTATAGCACCAATCTGGATCAAGTAATCTGACTAGCTGAAAAATAGAAGTGGGCGTGGCATCTTAATTTATTCAGCAGGACAAGGGTTAACATTCCTGACCTTAAAGGGAATGATACACTTTCAGGGAAGGTGAAAATTGTTTTCCCTCCCGTCTAAAAATGAGTCTACATAAAAAGAAAGAATTTGCTCCACTTGGAGCAAATTCTTTCATTTTAGAATGGATTCTGTTTCAGAAGCGACCTAATCCGCAGTTAGGAAACAGGAAGTCACAAAAGTTGTCTCCCTTGTAAAAATGGCGGAAAAGCTACCTAGTATATCCTGTCACCTTAAGTTATGGAATGATTGTGAGACAGGGCCCAAGTCTTATCTATTTACTATATTATAAGCACTGCACATGACGAGTTTTTCTTGTACGTTCTTACGTACGTTTTGTACATTAATTTTAATTTTCCATTGAATCACGTCACTTATTTAATGAGATGGCCACATCTGAAAAGCACTGTCATGAGCGTCTAACTGATGTGGACTCAACTGATTCATGGCGTAGTTGAAAGGCTTGATATCACTTGTGAAAGCACTTGAATGACTCATGTTTGTGTTGAATAATGGCGATGCATTCTGGTACAGATGCATGGGATAAGGCGGCGGCAAATGCATTCTGGATGTGAAAGATTCTTGTTCCTGATGTCTATTGCTGTCTAGATTTGGCGCGAACTGACAGTTCTGTAACCTCTCGTACATTTCCAAAGATGGCGACCTGGCAACTTCCGGTGAACTGTGATAATCACTTGTTGACATATCACTGGCGGATACTGGAGAGTTCTGTCCATTACAAACACTTACTTCATTCTGCTGATACTGATTCATGTGGCACATGTATGGGTTCCACAATCCGTTATTGTAGAGAGTGGGTGAGATCATCTGTGTCATATAGCCGCTTTGTTGCAATATACTCTGTACGTTTGCACTACTTTGATTCATTAGCGGATTATTCTCGGGGCTGCTCTCGCCGAACTGAGGACAAGCAGGCGTTCCTGTAACACTGTTTCCGTTCTTATCCTTCTTCTTTCCGTTTTTAAACCTGTAACGTCTTCTCAGAAAACTCCCATGATCAAACATGTCCTCATACTCGGGGTCAATAGCCCACTCGTGTCCCTTGTTTCCGGCCTTCTTAGGTAACTTCATGAAACACTCATTTAAAGCCAAGTTGTGTCTGATGGACCCTTTCCATCCTTTCTGGTTCTTATGATTGGCATAGTAGGGGAAGCGGTCGATAATGAAGCTGTAGATGCCATGGAGTGATAGGTGTCTGTCTGGGGCGTTGGCAATGGCCATACTAATCATAGCTATGTAACTGTATGGCGGTTTGCCGGCTGGGATTGGTCTCTTGCGCTTACGAGATCGGCCTGCTTTGTCCTCTGTGGGAGCTGTATTCTCACTGATTTGCTCGTCTCCTTCGTGAAAACTGTGTGACCTTTCAGCAACATCAGAGTCACTTCCAAAACCTGGAAGTAGAAAATATACAGTATTTACCTGGAGACCCCTAAAAGGGTAATTGGCAAACAGTGCAGACCCAGATCAGACGCCGCGTTGTTCCGCGGCCTCTGATCAGGATTTCTACTGTTTGCAAATAGTTCAACCATTTTTCTCAAGGAATATCTGAGTCACAGCCTGAAATACCTAGAACCAAAATTAGACTCTTCCAATATACATGTAAAATGTGGGGGAGTTCATTCAATCTACAATGGGTTATGGTAAGTTCATACATTTTTCAGGGAGGTAACTCTATCAAAATTGTTTGTAACCCCTTCTTAAAAGGGGTCTACTCTTAAAGAAAAGAATTAAATTCTTTTCTTGTAGAGTAGACCCCATTTCAGAAGGAGAGGATTATGCAGGAAAGCAAACAGGAAGTCATTAAAGTTGTCTCCCTTGTAACATGACGAAATATCTACCACGTGCATCCAGTTCCCTTATTAACAGTGCACTGTGAGACTCGGATCAGCCTGTACATTAGACTGGTTCCAGTCTCCAGTGACTATATATATCTCATAATCCTGTTTGGTAATCCACTAAAATAATAATAAAAAAAAAATCATGACTATAAAGGCTGGTCACTAGTGACCAGCCTTTATAGTCATGATATTATTCTTATTATTATTATTATTTTTTAAGTGGATTATTAAACAGATTATAGGGGAAAAACTATTTAGTCACTGGAGACTGGGGCCAGTCTACCTGTACATCTGCTCAGTCTTCGCTGGACGATCTGTGGATAGTCAAGGATATAAGGCAGACAGAAGACAGACAATGAAGACTGTGAGCAGACTGTGCCGGTGTGCATGCTGATGTGAGTGTAAGATGTTCGAAGGTACATTATCTCAAATTCCCAATGTCAAATCCCATTTGAAAATGGGATTTGACATTTAAAAATTGAGAGATTGTACCTACAAACATCTGACACTACGGGATTGTTTTCACAGTGATGTCAAATACGTACAACGGAATTATGTACCGTTTACTACTATTGCACTTCATTTTTTTCTCATGTCTTGTTCGAGAAAAGACAATATCTATATTCCAGACTGACACTGTGGTAATATTGACAATTTTGATCGGGATCCTTAGTGTCCACTGAACACTTGTCTCTCTGGTATTTCAGCAGACGACATTTTGAGATATTTTCCACCAGAAAACAGGATTTGACATTTCATGCAAATTGTTTCCAATGGAGACAATTGGCATGAAATGCCAAACCCTGCTTTCTTTGAGAAAAAGAAATATCAATTTGTCGTCTGCTGAATTAGCCAAGAGAGTGGTAAAGGTCAAATGTCCTTGCTACCGATGAACATTTCGACTGACGGCGAAGGATTTTGATTAATCTAATCGGATGCGTAGGCTGATCTGGATCTGTTCGAACGCGGTCGTTACGCATCATATAGCCTGTATTTTGCAAGTATTCATTTTCCTACCATACTGGTTCTAAAATTTGAACAAGTCCATTTACTACTACCTGGCCCCGAGGTTATAAAACTTTTTTCGTGCTCAACGTAGCCGAGCTTGAAATTTTCTCTGCTAACAGATATGAAAATGCCAACAATGGTTGGCATTTTCATATCTATCAGCAGGGAAATTTCCATACTCAGTTATGTTTAGCAAGAAAGAATTTGCAATTGTTAGTTATTTGAGATTTATTAGCAGGACAAATTTCAAGCTCAGCTGAATTGAGCATGAAAAAATGTTAAATAATCGCGGGGCCGGTTCTTCTGTCTTAAAGGGAAACCTTCATTACGAAAACATACCTATATAATTTTGACCCCTTAAACCCCACTTTTATATAGTAAAACTGGGGTTTACAGGGGTATACACTATTTTTCTTATTTCTGCTCAAAAACATAGATTGTGGGTACTTGTTAGAACCGCTACTAGTTAGAACCGCCTCACCAGGGCGGTTCTAACAAGTACCCACAATCTATGTTTTTGAGCAGAAATAAGAAAAATATCAGAATTTTTGTCTGAAAACTTTCAGTTTTTGGTGGTGAAATTTTCAATATATTTGAATAGGCGTGTTTTCGTAATGGTGGAGTCTGATCTGGGTCTACACTGCTTGCTCAGGCATGTCTTTCTAAACACAAAGTAGATAAGGTACTTGTATTTAGCCAATGTGAAATGCCCTGGTGGATTTTAGTTCAAGGGAATTAACTGCAAATAGAATTTGCTTTTCGACTTGGCATATTTCATTACCCTTTAGTGTGTTCTTCGCTTAAGAAGGATCCGTTCAACACAGAAATAATCTTTCATCAACTACTTCCTAAAATCATAATTGTTTATTTTTATCCGGAACTTTTTTAGTTAGCTGGTGGACAGAGTGAGACCAAAATTGTACTAAGGCCAGTTGGTGATCAGTGTAAGTCGGAAAAAACCTACCAAGTTCACGCTGGTTTGCGGTAAGGTGATAATAATAATAATAATAAAAATAATAATCATAATGATAATAACAATAATGATTTCACATCGCTCAGAGTTCGAACACAAAATAATAATAGTAATAATAATAATAATAATAATAATAATAATAATAATTTCACATCGCTCAGGGTTCGGACACAAAATAATAATAATAATAATAATAATAATAGCGATAAGGTCTATAGAAGAAGAAGAAGAAGAAGAAGAAGAAGAAAAGAAGAAAAAGAAGATAAGCAAAATTTTCCTTATCCAGCAGACACACAATGTTGAAACAATTTTATGTGTCTGTTGGGTTATCTACCATATTATACAGAGAAATTGCCATGGCTACTAAATAAGATGGGTATCACGATAATTATTTTCTTTATTTCTCCATAAAAACGTATGTTGTGCGTCCTCTTAGAATCGTCCTAAAATTTGATCATTTTGGTTCGATTGTTTACAGCCGAGCCATAGTATACAAACTCCAAAATTTCCTTAAGTGTAGTTGTCCATGTGGTTGTCATTGACCAATGTCATCAAATCGCGCGTTAGACGAAATCCAGGTAACGGTTATTTATAGCCGGGCTATTCATGTCGCTGTGACGTTAAGAGTGCTGTTGATAGAGTGTAATCTGTAAACCTGGACTGGGACATTGTCAAACAGTGCAGACCTATAGATCAGACGCCGAAATTGTGGCATTTGATCAGGGTTTACACTGTTTGCGGAAATTACAGGAAGTTAAGAGTTATCTGAAACAGTTTTAAGTTCCCGTTCAGGACCATTTTCCCAGCCTACACCCAGAGACTATCAACCTATCAATGCTGTCAGCGCTTTGATTATTTGGTGACCAGACGTGACAATTTCTGTCTGTGGATGTGTCTAATACCTGTAGATAAAGTGGCAAACAGTGTGGACTCTGATTAGACGCGGCAAAACGTGGCATCTGATCAGGGATTTTCACTGTTTGCTCGAGCCTGTCTGTCCAAGTACTTAGGGTTGTTTCCGAATATTGTATATCAAGAAGTCTGTATTGTTTAACCCTTAAAGCGCCAATCACAACAATTGTCGTCTGCTTTGTCTTCTGCCGGTTACTTTAAAAGTCATTGTTGCAAACAGCGTGGACCCAGATCAGACTGCTCCTTTAGGAGCTGTCTGATACCCAGATCAGACTGCTCCTTTAGGAGCAGTCTGATCTGGGTCCACACTGTTTGCCTATATGCAAAATGTAAGTTTGAAAAGTTTGCAAGAAGATGCAGCAGACGACATAATCAGACGACATTTATAGATGCAGATTTTCTTGGCGCTTTAAGGGTTAACTAACAGTTTATTTGTCTTACCATACTTGTTCTAAAATTTTATCAAATTCAGTTATAAATAAACAAGATATGTTTATAATCTATCGATTAAAGTCTCCCAAACGAACCCCTAATACTCAAATGAGCTCCCATGTGGGCTCCGTTTCCATTGTAATTCGTCATCAGAAGATATAAGCATTTTTAAACCCTTCATGCTGGGCATAATATTGTTTAAAAAGTTTACATCTTTACCCATTTATACTAGTGAAGCATACCCTGAGGGATCCCCGGTAGGTGTCATTGAATGCGTCTTAACATAGGGAACAATAATATATATATATGGTTCAGAGGTAGGAATATGAACGGTTTCTGAGATGGGGTGGAGACCCACGGTCGGTGTCAATGAATGCGTCTTATCATAAAGAAGAAGAAGAAGAAGAAGAAGAAGAAGAAGAAGAAACGGAGCAAAAACAAATGGTCTCCCCACTTTGTTTGGGAGACTTAATTACTATTTGCTGACGTGTCTAAAAACTGCTATATGAGAGCCAAATAATGTACCCTGATTAAACGTCGCGTTCTGTAGAACTCGGCGTTTGATCAGGGTCTAAACTGTTGTTTGTTCAGAAAGATGTATTTTTTTGCTTTTTTAAATTACAATCTGTCGACGTGAATGAATCTTGCTGAATGAGTGCATGACAAACAACGTACATGTAGAATCTTATTAGACACCGCGTTTTGAGGAAAACTGAACGCGGTGTATAATCAGGGTCTACGCTAATTCCGACATATAATGTTCAATACCTGAATACCTCTGCTTTTTTTTATTTTATTATTTTATATTATGGGGAACGCTTGGTACAAATTTGATCAAGTTCATTTCGTAAATGACTATCTGTCCATGTGTCCAAAAACTAAAGAATTATAGTCGCTAACAGTGTAGACTGATCACACTTAACAGAACGCGCCGCGTTCTGTTGCGTCTGATGAGGGTTTACACTGTTTACTCAGGCCGTTCTATCCAATATTAACCCTTGTTCTACTACACCCGAATAATATACCTTGCCTTTGCAAACAGTGTACATCCAGATTAGTTGGCTTCTGAAGAAGCCAACTGATCTGGATCTGTACTGTTTGCCATTATGTATTTGAATTTGTATGAACAACTTGGATCAAGTAATCTGACTGACCGAAAATAAGAAGTGGGCGTGGCCTCTTGATTTATTCAGCATGATAAGGGTTAAGATTGTTACGGAATATTGTATATCAGGAAGTCTTTATTATTTTAATTAAACAGTTTATATAATGTTAACATACCTGTCCTAAAATTCGATCGAATTCATTTTTTATACTGCTATCTGTGGACGTGGCTAAAAACTGTGCCGCGGTAAACAGTATAGACCCCGATTAGAAGCCGCGTTCTGAAGAACACGGTGTCTGATGAGGGTTTACACTGTTTGATCAAGTTCTTCTGTCCCTGTACTCAGGGTCATTATTATTGTTGTTGATCAGGAAGTTACTATTGTTTTACTTTAAATTCACTATTGTTTATCTTGCCATACTTGTCCCAAACTTTGATCAACATTTTTACTATTACTGTTTGCTGATGTTTCTAAAAACTGCAGCATGAATGGCAACTACAGACGAACCTCAATGGCTCGAACAGCCTTGGGACCATGAAAATTTGTTCGAGATATGGGTTGTTCGAGCCACTGAGGGTTAATCAGAGCGCAAGATCAGAAAGCGATAATTTCTGTCCGAAAACATACGGTAACTACAGTAATTAGTTTAGAGAACAGGTTAATAAATGATAGAAATACGGTAATTAGATTAGAGAACAGGTTAATAAATGATAGAAATACGTTCAACAGTTGATTTGAAATACACAGTCTGAAAATCCACCCACTAATATTGACCCTTGCATATCCCTGTTCTGTCATAGCTTATGCGGGTACACAAAACATAGATTTCTTGACCTGTAGACGTAATAATACTCACCCAGCTAGCATTCTACGTAAATCTACATCGGGCCGTCATCGGCCCGTCAGCTACCCTGACGGGCCGATGACGGCCCGATATAGATTTACGTAGAATGCTGACTGGGCAGATCAATCGGTTCGTTACCCACTTATTCTTGATGTTCCACGGTGTGGTCATAAACTTTACCGTATTTACCGTATGTATTCGGACAAACAGGCCTGAGCAAACAGTGTAGACCCAGATGAGACGCCGCAGTACGCGGCGTCTCATCAGGGTCTGCACTGTTTGCCACTCATCCAACAATTTTTAGACGCAACATCGGGTTGTAAATTGTACTTGTTCAAATTTTAGAATAAGTATGGTAAGGAGTTGAGGTGTCTGAATACTTAGGGTAGATACGGTATGTCCCACGGTGTGGATCCAGCTCTGACTGCCCTTTTAGAAGTTTTATCTGGGACTCAGACACAGTATCAGGTAGTCAGACAGATGTGTTCAAATTTTAGATGAAGCATGGTAAGGCTTCAGGAGTCCGAACAGAGGCGGATCCAGGATAATTTCTGAGGCAGTTCGATTTGATCAAATCAGACTACTTACTCTACGTATTCGAAAAGACGGATCCGTCCTGAGCAAACAGGGTAGATCCAGATCAGGGTTTACACTTTTTGCCACTCATCCAGCAATTTTATAAACATTCATAGAAGTGAACTGTAATTGTTGAAGTATTAGGTATAGAGTAAGGGTATGAATATAAAGGGTAAATGCGTAATCCCTAATTTATCAAATTATGCACAACTTTCGATGAAAATCAAATTTCGAGTCATAACCCAGTTAGCATTCTGCATAAATCTATAGCGGGCCGTTATCGGCCCGTCAGCTACCCTGACGGGCCGATAACGGCCCGCTATAGATTTATATAGAATGCTTACTGGGAAGGGGTTCGACTGGACCCCCCCACCCCCCACGCCACAACCTCCCTCTAAATTCGCTCCTGGCGAAATTTTATGGTAATTACTTAATGCACTCACCTCTGAGATTCAGATTTGCCAGTTCGAGGCCAAGGGCAGAATCAGAGAGAGGTCGGGGTTCAGTCTTTCACTCAAAATTTTATTTGCATGGGAAATTTCGGATAAATTTGGAATATCATATTTACCCTTTATATTAACGCCCCTTATTTTTTACCTTATACTTCTCTTCATCAAGTCCATTTCACTACCAATTGGATGTAGGTTCGGACTCGTTTCGCCCCAAACCACGTTCGCCCTAGACGTTTTGCCTCCAAGACGTTTCGCCCCTGGTCGTTTCGCCCATACACATTAACAAGATAAAATTTACTAACTATTTAGGTAGTAAACTTACCAACTATTTAGGTATTAAAACGTCTCTTAATTTTTATTTAATCATCTTTTAAAGGACATTAGGGAGATGAGGCACGCCAAAACATGGTTGTGGACTAAACGGTTCCTGGGTCGTTTCCGCCAATTTTGTGGGTGTGTCGTTACGGCCTCGGTAGGTGGGTCGTTTCGGCTCTGAGTAGTTTCGGCCCGATTTGAATATGGTAGGGATAGGGTTAATATATATGGACAGACAGACAGACGGACGGACGGACGGACGGACGGACGGACGGAAGGACAGACAGACAGACAGACAGACAGACCGACCGACCGACCGACCGACCGACCGACCGACCGACCGACCGACCGACCGACCGACCGACCGACCGACCGACCGACCGACCGACCGACCGACCGACCGACCGACCGACCGATCGATCGATCGATCGATCGATCGATAGATCGATAGATAGATAGATAGATAGATCTTTCCTGCTTCATTGTTTGGAGATACAGAAAATGGGTTATAATATTAATAGTGTTAAGGTTTAACGACACGTAAACCCTTGTGAGTCATTTTGTGTCATCTCCCAGAAACGATTAAGGGTGAGAAACGACCATGGGTGAAACGACCAGGTGGTAAATGTCTTGGGGGCGAAACGTTACCTGGATGTGTATAAAATTGCTGGATGAGTGACAAAAGGTGTAGACCCTGATCAGACACCGTGTTTTCTCAGGCATGTCTTTTCGAATACGTAGAGTGAGTACTGTAGTTTGATCAAATCAAGCCCCCCCCCCCACCCTCTCCGCCCCCGGAGTCCCTGTTGGGATTGATAAACAGGTTTCCTGCCCTGTTCTTTCATACAATCATACATGCCATAAGCTGTGGACTAAAATCTGAGATAAGGCAAAATTTTAAGGGAGATTTGACAAAATTCTGTGAGATTTTCTTAAACATCACTATGGAGCTCCCCCAATATAGTTTCAAGTTCTTTTTCATATATTTAGAAGCTTGTGAAAGAACGGTGTTGATTTATGTTTATTTCTTTATGGATCTGTTGCTAACTGGTCTGAGTATTCTGTGAGATTTGATTTTTTTATGGGAAGTGCCCTTGAGATGGGCAAAATTCTGTGAGATTTTATCTCACAGTGTGAAATATGGCAGGTATGTACTATCAGTACGAAAACATGCCTATGCAAATATACTGAAAATTTTACAACAAAAAAAAAAGGAAAACATTTCAGATAAAAAATTCCGATATTTTTCATATTTCTGCTCAAAACATAGATTGTGAGTACTCGTTAGAACCGCCTTACCCACAATCTATGTTTTTTAGCAAAATAAGAAAAATAATGTATACCCCTATAAATCCCATTTTTTCTATATAAAAGTGGGGTTTAAGGGGGTCAAAATTATAAAGGCGTGTTTTCGTGATGATAGTGATAATAGGGGTTAGTAGTATGGGCTCTATACTACTGGGGTATTTATTGGTAGCCATTGGTAGGCGAATTTTCAGACATTTGCTTTATTCCAAACCTGATTTTAGTGTAAGCTATTTCTGCCAATCATTAAATATTACATATGTCAAAATGTACTCCATATTATATATAGAAAATATCAGGTTTACATAGCTGTATATTAGAGGGAGAACTAGATAAATGCTTTCTTATTTCGCCGCAAAAGCATATATTGTGGGTATGCATTAGAATCTCATCTCCATCACGACAACTTGCCTATATAATTTTGACCCTCTTAAAGGCCACTTTTATATAGTAAAACTGGGGTTTACAGGTGTATACATTTTTTCTTACTTTTTTGCTCAAAAGCATAGATTGTGGGTACTGGTTAGAACCGCCTCGGCGAGGCGGTTCTAACGAGTACCCTCAATCTATGCTTTTGAGCAGAAATATGAACAATACCAGAGTTTTTTATCTGAAAATTTTCAGTTTTTGGATGTGAAATTTTCTATATATTTGAATAGGCGTGTTTTTGTAATGCTGAGATGCTTCTAAATGAATACCCACAACATATGTTGCTGTGAAGAAAAAACAAGTTTTAAAAAGTGCCTGGTGATGGCTTAGCACACATTTTCATATAGGTTTGATAATGTAATTACTGTCACAATCAGCCACAGACAAAACTGTAGATAAGCAGAAAGGCTTGTAAACTTGAAAAAGGTGATAGTATTTTTTTCTTATTTGTCCGCCAAATCATATATTGTATGTTCTCATGAAAATCGCCTTGCCGAAACGAAATTATTGCACAGGTTTAAAGTATGCATATATGCTTTGCTTGACACCATGCGGCGACAGCATTTCCTACAAGATTACATGTGCGCCCATAGAAGACTCAGATCAGCCTGCGCATCCGCGAAGTCTGAACAGAGTGTTCGCTTTTCGCTTGAAGACACTTTGGATCCTAGGTTACCCAGAGTGTTGCGCGAAGATTCTGATCAGACTGCACATTACGAAAACACGCCTATTCAAATATATTGAAAATTTCGCCACCAAAAACTGAAAGTTTTCAGATAATTTTTTTTTCATATTTCTGCTCTAAACATAGATTGTGGGTACTCGTTAGAACCGCCTCTGCGAGGCGGTTTTAACGAGTACCTACAATCTATGTTTTTGAGCAGAAATAAGAAAAAAACAATGTATATCCTGTAAACCCCAGGTTTACTATATAAATGTGAGGTTTAAGGGGCTCAAATTATACAGGTATGTTTTCGTGATGGATGCGAAGACCGATATGAGTCTTGGCTGTGTTGTTGGAAAAGCTGTATGCCGGCTCATTACAGAAAAATAATAATTTATTCACGCTATGACAAACATACCAATTGAATCTTCGGACAAATTCTTGCTGTCGGATTCATCGGAGGGCGAGGAATGCTATATCCATGATCACGTGACTCTGAAAACTGTCTGCCACCACAGATTCCCTCATACCAGAATGATACATGTCCAAGAAATTGAAACACAACTACCGTTTACTGTCAACAGCTAAATGTTTCTTTTATATAATAAATAAACAAACAGCACAAACAACTTGTATAAATGTTAATCACAAAATGATGTGCAAAAATTCCACAATCGCTTGTTTTAACAGCCAACAGGCATGTAAGTCTCAGTAATTACATCGTCTCATCTAAATAGACGAAGGTGCCAATAGGGTGCGCTATGCCGTCGAATAGGTAGGTGTCATGTACTTCCGAAACCATTGTTATGGTCCATTGACCAAGGTGTAAAGCTCAATCGTTGTTCGTGCCGAAGCCATTATACTCAATTATAAGTGAAATGGCTCCCGGAACAGGTAAACAATAGCGGGCCAATTTGAGCGGTACGTCTCAAACAAATTTATTAATTGATTGGTTATTGTTTGGACGATAATAAGGCTGTTTGAGATACCGAAAATCCAAGCTAAGAGGGCAGATTAAGTCAACAAATGTTTATTTTGCGCAATAATACATGATTCTTACCACGAAAAAACGAGTCGTATGGCATATGCTTACATGCGAGCCAGATCACTTTTGCGAATCCCGTAGTCCAACTTGGGCCTTAACCTTTACTAGTCTATGGGCAAATTCAGAAGACGACAAACTCATATTTTCTTATTTCTACAAATTGTCTCATTTGCATGAAATGTCAAGCCAATTTTCTGGGGGGGGGGGGGGGGGGGGGGGGGGGGGGGGGGGGGGGGGGGGGAAAGTAGTTAAATGTATTTCAAAACGCCGTCTGCTGAAAATTTTACCGATCATGCAAAAATCTAACAGTTTTATTTACATAATATTTGGAAACTATCGTTTTTTATCCTAAATATCCGTAGATCTTAATTCTTAACATACATATCCTAATACTTTAACACAGGGGCGGATTCAGAGGGGGTTCGGGATGAGGGAGGCTCGACTAAGCCCCCCTTTGACTCAAACTTTCATTTTGGTGGGAAATTTTGGGTAAATTTGATAAATTTTTGGACACGTTTCCTTTTACTTCTCCTTAACACATCCATTTTACTACCTGTGAATGTGGAAATATTTTATTCAACGTTAAGCAAACATGCTCATGAGTTGTGTACAAATACATAGGCACATATACAGTATACATGCATATAAATACCGTACACAAGGGTCCAATGCGCTACATGAAAAACAAATCAACAAACATTAATAATAATACATCCTCCACATAATCTGGAGAAAACACACGATATGTTACAAATTTCAATCATAACGGGCACAAAAAAATGTATGAACAACGTCGAATCAATGTCGATGTGGTGCGACGTTGACTCGAAGTTGCCCCAACCTTGCGTGTCCGCGAGGATGTACTACGAAAAATACAAAATTCTTTAATTATTGAAAAATGATAAAAGAAATGATAATTAGTAAAACAATAATAATAAGACTTCTTTACTGATTACTGAAGGAATATGTCTTGATTTTAAAAGCTTTTTACTGTGTACATAGCTAAATTCAGTAGAATTTTCTATTATTACTACGCATACGTTCTTTGCAGGACAATATCCCTCCCGGACAAAATCCCTTCTTGCATCTTTATCATATTAGGTCTACGCCAGTAATATTTCTTAATACAGTCGACTCTCGTTATCTCGAACTCCAAGGGACTCTCTGAAATACTTCGAGATATCCGTAGTTCGACATATCAGGTTTGCAGAATTGAGGAAAAAATAATTTGATTAACCACATTTAACAAACTGATAGGTAATTGGACTTTTGAAGTTAGAGATATATTGAAAATATTGTGGAAAAGAGGAGAAATTGCTCCTTAGGAGCAATTTCTCCTCTTTTCTACAATATTTTCCATCTGTTGTTAGGTTTTCATATATAGGCAGGGACCAGATTTTCGCTTCGAGATAAGCGGTTATTCGAGATAAGCGAGGTCGAGATAACGAGAGTCAACTGTATATAATATATATTTCTTACCAATTTCGGTATTGTTTTTGAGGCGTCATATGATCTTCATTACGTAAAACGTTTTAGCTGTAAAAATAAACAAATAGACTCTTTGCTTCTTTGTTTTAGCCCTGGTGTATTTGGGAAGGGTGGTGGAAGGGGAATAAATATACCTTTCTGAAATAAGCACCTGGAGGGGAGTGGGGGGGGGGGGGGGGTGGGGGGGTGGGGGGCAAACGTCTGAACCAGAAATAAGCTCTGGGAGACGGGGCGTGTTGGGGTGGGGTGGGGGCGGTTGCCCTGGTTGTATTTTCAACTGGGGGTGGGGGTGGGGGTGGGGAAGGGGTGCAAATGCTCGCCCAAGTATATTTTATTTCATGGGGTTGTGGGGGGTGGGGGAGGAGGGGGAGGAAGGTTCAAATATCCTGGGGGCAAACGTCCGAAGACCGTTTAGCGTAGTACAAACACATGCCAGCGGTGAAGGCCCAGATTAACATGCGCATCTGCGCATCCTGATTTATGTCCTCCCACGTTCGCTGGTAGATGTCCCAGTATCGACTAGTTCAGTTAACACTCAGCATGCTGAATAAACAATTCAGCAGACGAAAACTTTATATTTTCCATTTCCATTCCCCCCTACCCCTCCCCACACCCCCCACCCGCAAAAAAACAAAACAAAACAAAAAAAAACAAAAAAAACAAAACAAAAAAAAAAACAAAAAAAAAAAAAACAAAAAAAAAAAAAACAAAAAAAAAAACACACAAAAAAACAAAGTTTGTCATTTCCTGCAAGTTACCTGGGAGACAATTTGTATGAAATGTGAAATCCCGTTTTCTAGGAAAAATTATAATAGTAATAAAACAATATCATCAAGTTGTCGTCTGCTGAATCTCCCAGGTTCGAACCCAGTGCAGAAGTACAAAGAGATCTAGAATGTTTCTGTTCGAAGGATTCAGTTCAGTTCAGATTTTTAACGCTACCAGGCAACTGAGTCACATAGAGGCAGCGCCAGATAAATCTGGATTAGTTTTACTGGACTACTGGGTTGGCTTGAAACGGTGCCTACTGTTCGACATCTCTAGGAAAGATGTTTTTTTTTGCTTGGCGTTTTCTCTTAAATGAAAATATTTTGTTCTGATAGACCACATCTTATCAGAAACCATTTGTCTTTTCTGTTTCTGTGTTTTGTTCTCAAATATGTACCCTAAAATTAAATTTATCGCCAAAAATTGGTCTGACCTATGCAATTTCTATGGTAAGGTGATTTTTTGGGAATTTTTGTCTGAGAAAATATTTTTTACTTTTCTTTGCTGAATTTAAATTATTGATATTTCACAACAATATTGTGAAAATTTCAGAAAAAACTGAACAAGCAGAACTTGCTGAAAATCTGCCTTCAAGTTACCTACCCTACAAATTTCTTCATATATAATTTGCATTCATTTTTACTATGGGAAAAAGTGAAAATATTTGATTTTTTAAAAATCAATGACTAGAATAAAACTTTTGTGCATAGGTAGTTACGACAAATGGTTTTGCATTAAATCATTACAAACGTTTGCAAATTTACTTCTTCTGTGTAAAGCACTAAGCAAAAAACGACTTTTTGAAAGATGTCGAAAGCACAGTAGTTATAATTCATAACTAGGTCACCTCGCCCAGACGAGTTGTTAAGCGCAGAGTGCGTGCACGTCCAGACACGGCGCGGGCGTGTCCAGTGCTCGTTTGAGATAGGTAGTCCAGTCTGGAAGTTGTAGAATTTTGACTGTCAGCCGAAAAAGTTTGAGCCTTTAATCTCGTACCTAATGCGTGTCAATTTCGACTGCATAATGCATTAGGTACACGGCTCGAGTTGCGAGTAAGATTCTTTCACTAGCCACTGTCAGTCGTCGCCGAAAGGGTGCAGGGCGGGTGTCCTCACCCAGATACCGAGCGGGTGTCCTCACCCTAGAGTGTGATAGGTGTCCTCACCCTTGGGCCGAGTGGGTGTCCTCACCCAGGGCCGCCAATTCAGGAGATACCAATCGGCGGAGCTTGTATTCCGCTCCCTCTGGATCCTTGCAGGCTTCCTCTAAGAAGTCGTACCAGAAGATGACGTTCTCGACTGTCGGGCTGGTCTCTACTTCTCAATCGCCGCGTAGTATTCTTCATAGTAAAGCTTTGAAGTTGTTCTCTTGATGAAGTACCAGTCTTCAAATTCCATATGAAACATGAAGAAGACTGGTAGGTCCACGTTGAGTGTTTCTTCTGGACGAGGGAGTCGTTGCGCTGTAACTATCATGGCTTCGAATTCTTCAAATGTTGGATTGTAGACTTCTTGAAGGTCATACTTGTCATGTAGATGGACCGGCTTGGTGAACACGTCGTAGCAGATCTCCTCCGGTGGTTCACTGGGATCTCTTATCGGCTCTGGCGGAGAGTTCAGTCTTGAGCTCTTCTTTGGCGGGCTGTCTGGAGTAGTAGGTGGTGTGGCAGGTTTCTTGATGACTGGTGATGGCTCAGTGATAGCGGTCTTATGGGTGCGGTCGTATGTTATGTAGTCTCTTGCGGTGTCTGGTAGTGTCTGCGGCGTTGGTGGTGTCACCTCCTGCTCCATACAGGGCGTTGGTCGGCGAGCTGGTGTCGGTGTCGTCGTCGGTCGTCTGGCTGATGCGGGCTAGCGAGGTCACTCGCCACCAGAGGGTGCAGGCTGCCTCCTGCTTTCGGCCTTGTATCTGTTGGTTGGTAGTACCTTATGAAAGGTTAGCTCCACACGAACTATAGGTCCTTCCCGTCGGATATTCTCCAAAGTTGAGAACCGACGAAGGTGTATTCTTTCAAAGCATTCATCAGAACGGCAGCATGGTTATTTGTTAGTTGTTGACACTTCGAAGGTCGAAGGTCGAATCATATATGATCACTGTTTGAAGGAATGTGCGCTGATGTTTCATATAATAATATGATGTGCAACGCGCGAAAAGGGTCCTCATGCGATTTGCGGACAACACAGACTTTGATCAGCCTGTGCATTTGCGCAGTGGATACAGTAGTAAAATGTCGACGAACAGAGAATGTCCAGATCAGACTGCACGGATGCGCAAACTCACCTGGACCTTTGCAGTTCATATATGACGTAAAAGCCTATTTTCCCACGTTGTGCATCAATTATTGTTAATGCCATAAATATTCGAACTCCTTAGAACACATCTTATCACACTCATCTAAAATTTGAGCAAGTTCATTCAACTACCTGGTGATGTACCCGGAATATCAGTGAGTGCACAGGGCAGACCCTGATCAGATGCCGTATCTGCAGCGTCGGAGCAGGGTCTAATATGTTGGCTAAGGCCTCTGTCCAAAAACTTAGATTATGTACGGTAATTCCGGCTTTGGAAAATAATTACATAAAAATACAACCATAGTGAAATCGATATTGGACCGAATTCGAGGAAATCTAATTACCATAAAAGGATAAAAAAAACAACAAAGACTTGTTTATAGGCATTTTGTTCAATAGACCACATGTAATTGTCAATTATTCTCCACTACAGCCCTTCTTTAACTCTTTCACTGCCACAGGCGATAATAATATTCTTTTGCAAACAGCATAGATCCAGATGAGACGGCTTAATGAGCCGTCTCATCTGGATCTACGCTGTTTGATATTCAGTCTTTCAACTTTATATATAAACGTCTATCCAAGCGATGGTTTGTTAAAATAAAAAAAGCAGACGACAAATGTCGTTTGAAAATTGGTACCGAAAGGGTTAAATCTTCAACTAAATGTATCATTAAGATGTTTGTTTTGCTGTTGGTGCGTATTAGCATTTTACGACATTTCCGCACGTACTTTTCCACATGTAAGGTGTTATTAGCTCTAACGTCAGCAGCAAATGTACCGTCGGACACGTGCGCCCGACGAAGACTCAGATCAGCCTGTGCTCGCAGTCTGATTAGATTGTTCGTTGTCCGCGTGAAGAAACTTTGCATCCTTGGCTAGCCAAAATGCGTCGTCATGATTCTAGCGAAACTGCGCGAATGAGCAGGCTAATTTGAATCTTCGCTGGTCGCACGTCCAAAGTTACGTTTTCTGAAGTCGCGGCGCTTATAAATGAGCCAGCACACGACAAAACCAATAAAATGGCATGTGCGCCCAGCGAAGATTCAGATCAGCCTAGGAATCCGTTCATTCTGATCAGAGTCTTCGCTGTGCGCTCAGTGGGCAGCTAAGTACCCAAGCTTTCTTCTTGCGGACAGCAAAGGCTCTGATCAGACTGGGCAGATGCCCAGGCTGATCTGGGTTTTCGCTGGGCGCACATGCCATTTTTGTAGGTTTTGTCGTGCGCTGGCCCAAATGATCTTCCTTGCAGAATATGGCTTTCTACAGAAGTGAGGTTTGCGTGTGTGTGTGTCGTAGAGGCGCTTCTAATGATTTTAACAAATAACCACATCGTATGTTTTTTTTTTTTTTTTTGTTTTGTTTTGTAAAAATACAATATTTAACGCTTAGCATTCTGGGCCTAGTTTGTCAAAACTAACGATGTCGTTAGTTAACGGATCGTCAAAACTTTGGTCATTAGATATGACATATACGCTAATATTTCTGCTGAAAAAAAAAAAAGTAAGACCTTTTGCATTTGCAAAAGCTATTAGCATTTTTTTCTCAGCAAAAATGCCTGTGAATTAGATACTGTACTTACTAGAACAGTTAATATTTTGACCACTAGCAAGCTCGTTAAGCTAACGATGCTTTGAACAACTGGACACTGGGTAATAATTTCATCAGACGACATTTTGAAATTTGTTTTTTTTTCTTATTTTTATTTTATTTTTTTTTTTGTGTGGAAAATATGCTTTGACATTTCATGTAAACTGTCTCCTAAGCACTACCAACAAAAAGTCAATTAGTGACCTCTAACAAGAGTTGGAATATAATGTTTTCTGAAATAGTCCTTTGAAGAACTGAAGGATTGAAGTGATTCTATGTCTTCGAGAGATTGGCAAGATGCATCACGAAACCATACCTATACAATTTTTACCCACTTAATCCCCGCTTTTGTAAAGTAATACTGGGGTTTACAGGGGTACATATATTTTTCTTATTTTTGCTCTAAAAAATAGATTGCGAATACTCTTTCTAACGAGTACCCCATCACGAAAACACGCCTATTTAATTTTGACCCCTTTAAACCCCACTTTTATATAGTAAAACTGGGGTTTACAAGGGTATACATTATTTGTCATATTTCTGCTCGAAAAAATAGATTGTGGGTACTCGTTAGAACCGCATCGCCGAGGCGGTTCTAACGAGTGCCCACAATCTATGTTTTGAGCAGAAATATAAAAAAAAATGTCAGTTTTTTTTTTATCTGAAAAATTTCAGTTTTTGGAGGTGAAATTTTCTATATATTTGAATAGGCGTGTTTTCGTAAAGACAATCTATGTTTTGAGCAGAAATAAGAAAAATATCAGATTTTTTTTTCTGAAATCTTTCAGTTTTTGGTGGTGTAATTTTCAATATATTTGAATAGGTGTGTCGTAATGGGCAAAACCCGCATGTTACGATCGTGTTTGCAGTACTTGCAACAGTAGTTCATCAGCCTTTGTCCTACTGTACTCGTGTTTCGCCAACTCCTGCAAGTTCATTGGGCTACAGCCCTCTGAACATTCTCAGTTTGACAAGACGGGATTCAAAAAACCGTAAAACCTAGTTATAAAATTTGGTTTTAGTTTGGCTGTATCATGATATGACAGAGAAGAAACCCCACTGAACCTTCTCTGAATACCATAATCTTTTAAATTCAAATGAAGACGAAATAGCCCCCGCAGATCAAGCTTTCCCATACATATACTATTTCACCGTAACGGTCCACACCGGCGCTGCCTCTGTGTGACTCAGTTGCCTGGCAGCGTTAAAAATCTGTAAACTGTAAACGGTCCACAGCAGGGCTGCGTGCAGAAGTGCAAAGTAATAGCGAATGGTGGTGCCCTGGATCCCTGCACCTAATGACAAGCGCCAACAGGAGCAGGGATCCAGGGCAAAACCAATCGCGAGTAATTTGCACTTCTAAACGCATCCCAGATCGCCTGCTTTTTTAATTCATAAACATGTTTTTTTTTTTCTTAAGTTTGGGTCGATTTGGCAAGGGATTATTATGGCAGACGCTGTTTATGCTTTGGGTAGTTTCTATCTGGGCCATCTTTGTTTCGGGTCTTTTGATCCATTGTAGTCTGGAGATCCCTAAATGGGTAATTTGCAAACAGTGCTGATCCAGATCAGACGCCGCAAAACGCGGCGTCTGATCAGGGTCTCCATTGTTTGCGATTAGTTTAGCCATTTTTCTCTAGGAAGATCTAAATCTAATAAAATTGAAACTGGACTCTACCAATATATAATTTAGGCGAGTCTATTCAGTCTATAATGGATTAATCGGCACGCGTTTCTTCATGTTGCCACACGGGTTAATCGGGACAACGTCATTATCTCTCTGTCTCTATGTACATATAATTGTATAAAACCATGCAATAATTACAAGATAAAAATGAACTTTTTATGTCTAAGATGGTGTCACAAACAATCACAGTGATCAAAGATTTATATAATTAGAAGACACCACTTTGATTAATAATTAATTAGCTTGCAGTTGTTTAATACTGTTAAATTGTAATTGAATGTTTAATTGCATTTTCTACAAATTTACACCTCCGATCACAATAACATTAGAAATATTTTATGGCCTCATTACTAACGCTTCGCATGCTGGGTATATATTTCGGCAGACGACATTTAAAAAAAAAAAAAAAAAAAAGACATTTCTATTTTTGTTCCAAAAAAAAAAAAAAAATCCCCCAGAAAACTGGCTTTGACATTTCATATAAATTTTTTATGAAATGTCAAAGCCTATTTCCGGAAAAAATAAAAGAAAAAAAATATTATGTTGTCTGCTAAAATAGCCAAGAGGGGGTAAAGGTTAAATGCAGGTATTTTAAAATCATCCACAATTATAATTTCAATTACCACAGTTGTGTAAATCACTTGTTTATTACAGCTCGAGCAGGCAAATTTAGAAATATAGTCTATCGGGTCATACCGTAATCTCCCTAAGTATTCAGACAGACAGACAGAAGCCGGCCTCGGTGGCTCAGTTGGATGCGCCGTCCGACTGGAGACCAGGAGTTCGCGGGTTCAACCCCCGCCGAGGTCGGCAACATTCTTTCGTGGAGATTGATCATGAAATATTTTCTACGGTCATTCTCTCCCTTCCGCTGATTCAAGAAGGGCAGTTGTCAGTTTCTGGCGAAAGAATGTGCACAGTACTGGTTAACCGCTTAGAGGACTAAGCCTGCCCAGTAAACGTGTGGTTAGATAAACTGACCGCGCTCGACATGACCCCATTGGGTTGACTGGGCCGTAAAACCTCAACACAAACAAACAGACAGACAGACCCAGGGTTCCTACTGCTTTTAGAAACTGCGGGTAAACTTTCTAGTTTTCCTCTTTTGTACCCCCAACGTATAGCAACCCTTCAGTTTTGAGGGTACATGACAAATTTTGGCGGTAAAAGACTTCAATTTGAGGGTAAATGGGAACGTTGCAGACCTTAGCAAACAACTTGTAGACCAAGATCAGACGACGTAGCACGCTGCGTTTGATCAAGATCTATAATGCTTGACATTCCTGCAGCAGTTTTTTCTACACATAAACATATACAGTAAATCCTCGGTGATTCGGATGGCTCGTTCACCTTGGATGATACGAACTCGTTTTTGAGTCCCTACGAAATTCTTCCGATAGCTCAAAAAAATAAATATTTCGGGAAATTTCTTATTTTATAATGAAACAGTATGTTGAATGTACTCATTAGAATCGCCTCATCGAGGCGATTCTAATAGAAAATAAAAAATATTTCCCTGAATTATCGGTATTTGCTTCCTGACCTGCATGACACAATTATCAAACCTCAGTGGCTTGAACTACCTATATATCGAACAAATTTCCATGGTCCCAAAGATGTTCGAGCCATTGAAGTTCGACTGTAGTGAAATGTTAAAATTTTAGGACAAGTATGGTAAGGAGTTAATCAGTACGAATATCTAGGAAGAATACGATAATTAGAAAGATTAAAAAAAAACAATCTTTCGAAAACACGCCCATTTAAATACATGCATATAGAAAATTTCACCTCCTAAAACTAAAAAAAAATTCAGATAAAAGATGATATTTTTCATATTTCTGCTAAAAACATAGATTGTGGGTATTCGTTAGAACCGCCTCGGCGAGGCGTTTCTAACGAGAACCCACAATCTCTATGTTTTGATTAGTTATATGAAAACATTACGAAAAGACACCTATTCAAATATATAGAAAATTTCACCTCCAAAAACTAAAAATTTTCAGATAAAAACTCTGATATTTTATATATATCTGTTCAAAACATAGATTGTGGATATTCGTTAGAACCACCTCGGCGAGGCGGTTGTAACGAGTACCCATAATCAATGTTTTTTTTAGCAAAATAAGAAAAATAATGTACACCCCTGTAAACCCCAGTTTACTAGAAAAACATATTTTCAAAATGCCAGCCAAACTTTATTATATACATGTATCTGATAAGGGTAGGACAATAGCACACCACAGTTGCTATGATTATCCCATTTATGCCGAATAGTTCGTTCTATCCCATTTCTTTGGACAGACCCATTTGTTACAGAAAGGGTGTCTGGTTTCTTTTTTTATTACCATGTTTTACAGAAATTTCTGCACTCATTGCAAACGGTGCAGACCCTTATCAGGCGCCGCGCTTTGCGGCTTCTGATCTGGGTCTACACTGTTTGCCAATGTCCCTTTTATTGGACGCTAGCATAAATTGGTAAATTTCAACATTGCATAATTCAAATGCCAGTTGCCATTGTTGTTCGAAGGTGAACATTTCTTTTTCAGTTTAAGATCGATTGTGAATTTTAATAAATACATTTTTTTTAATTTAGAATTTAGTTGTTTGCGATGTTTGTAGTGCGAGACACCATGAAAGCGGGTACTTTTATTAAAGGCTCCATATTCCTCAAAAATAGACATTTTTTTTCAAGAAAGGTTTAATAAATTTATATATAGTATTGATACGATCATAAAATGTGGCATTTACTGCGTGTAAAATTTCAGTTAGTCTCTCGTTTTTGACCTGGATTAAAAATGAAATGTTTTTTTTTTTTTTTTTATCGTATCTCTGAATTAATGTTGGCAACATTAATTCGGAGATACAATAAAAATTCATTTCATTTCAAGAATGAGAAACTGACTGAAATTTTACAGGCTGTCAGGTGCCACATTTTATGATTGTATTAATACAAGATATCATTTTATTAAACCTTTTTTGGATAATAAAATGTCTATTTTTGAGGAATATGGAGCCTTTAACAATCTACCGGCTACACATCATTCCGAAGCCAAGGCCAATTACGACATGCTAGTTACATGTAGAATTCAATTAGTCTAATTAACGCTCAGCTGCCCGGGTAAAAAAAATCCGCAGACGACATTTTGAAAGAACAGAACAGATCTTTATTGAGAACTCCAAAGGGCTATAAAGCCCATCAGGACATAACATTTAACAGTGTGATGGCGAATATACACAATGACAACATTTTACATACACAAATCTGTAGTAAGGCTCAGTACTAGTAAATATGTATTAATCCAAATGATTTGAAAAATTAGTTATCTGAATAACTACCCAGAAATGACAAGCCAAAGTGATTGGGGCTTGTCTCTACCCGCTTTGGCTCACCTGTCTGGGCAGCTCCTTCTGCAGTAGAGTAGAAATCTGTGTTGTAATATACATCGTACTATTTATCCTTCAGACAAAATATTTGCAGACACTAATAAGACATAATATAGGAAATAGTGACATACGGAGAAGGTGTACACAGTTAAAATGATTTTATACATTGATTTTATTTATTGATTTTATTTAATTTTATTTATTATTATATATATATATATATATATATATATATATATATATATATATATATATATATATATATATATATATATATATATATACTTTTGCTTTGTAACCTGGAGCATGAGCTACCAAAGGATATGTACAAAAGTGTTTATTTATGAATAGAATAGAATAGAATATATTTATTTCAAAATTCCAATAGGTATTAAAGCCCTTGAGGATATAATACAAACATATACGATGGCATATGACATAGTCATTAAAGATACAAAAGCATTTTCTGTTATTACCTGAAAAAAAAAAATCAATACATTGTGTATATAATTAACATTATGGGGTAATCAACATTATGTGGAGAAGATGATATCTCACAAAACAGGGAAATCAGAAAATTAAAACAGTAGGTCGTGAACAAACTCAGTTGCACCAGCCGTCTCTTGCCAGACATCTTTAAGAATCTCATGCTACAGGAACGTGTGGCGGACCAATGTCCAGACAGCACGTCCCTGCATTCTTTCTTCTTAATGCAAGACACATCCCGCACAGAACTGGCCATAATCTACCGTTCGTAAATCTGACACTACCAGTAGTTATCTGACACATAAGTTCTATGCGAACATATCTCAATTTAACTCTGTACATAAAATAATAATAACAATAATAATAATGATAATAACAATAATCATAACAATAATAATAATTATTATCATTATTACTATTATAATAGCATTAATGTTCAACTCTTTTATATATATATATATATATATATATATATATATATATATATATATATATATATATATATATATATATATATATATATATATATATATATACACACACACATATACATATATATACACATGTGTATATATATATATATATATATATATATATATATATATATATATATATATATATATATATATATATATATATATATATATATATATATATATATATATATATATATATATATATATATATATATATATATATATATAATAAACGGGTATTTCACAGTCTAAGGACACAGAATGACTGGCACACGATATGGCCTATCCACACCAACATGCCAAATGCCATTCCATCTACACAGTGCTGCATATATGTACTCACTTAGATTATATTTCTAGACTAATTGCATTTTCATTTTTTCTTTTTTCAAAGAATGAATAAATCATGAGGACACAGACTGACTGGCAAATTGTACAGCCTGTCCAAACTCATCCGCCATTATGTCAGCCCATATCCACATGCTCTACATCATTAACTGAACTGCCTGTTATCTATTGATAGATAAAAAAAATGAAAGTAGGGGGTGGGGTGGTGGGAGAAAGAAAATAGAAAATTAGACGGCAAGAAAACAATGAGTACGTAATATTACTACAACAAACTAAATTTTAGATTCCAAACTCTGGCCGTCTTTTTAGCCCATGAGAAAATGATTGAGACAGAAATGCCATTTACCTTGCCTCTTTTTTCTCTTCTTCCTCCCTCCTCTCCCCTTCCTTTGAAATAGTTTTCTTATTCTTCTCAGAAAATAGGATTTGATATTCCACGCAAATTGTCGGGGACAATTTACATGAATGTCAGAGCTAATTTATCTGAGAAACTGTGAAAAAAACAAATCGTCAATTTGTGTACTGCTAAATTAGCCCAAAGAGTGGTAAAAGTAAAAAAAAAAAAAAAAAATGGAGCCGTAAGAAAACGTACCTTCTGACGTGTGCGCCCAATGAAGACTCAAATCAGCCTGCGCATCCGCACAGTCTGACGATCAGAGTCTTCGTTGTCCGGATAGAGAAACATTACCAATACGAAAACACGCCTATTCAAATATATTGAAAATTGCTTCACCAAAAGATGAAAATTTTCAGATAAAAAAAACAAAACAAAAAAACTCTGATATTTTTCATATTTCTGCTCAAAACATAGATTGTGGCACACGTTAGAACCGCCTCGCCGAGGCGGTTCTAACGAGTACCCACAATCTATGTTTTTGAGCAGAAATAAGAAAAAATAATGTATCCCCCTGTAAACCCCAGTTTTACTTTATAAAAGTGGGGTTTAAGTGGGTCAAAATTATATAGGTATGTTTTCGTGATGGTCCTTGGCTTTCCAAAATGCGCCCAGTGAAGGTTCTGATCAGACTCCGTGAATGCGCAGGCTGATCTGAATCTTCGCTGGGCGTACATGTATGAAGGTACGGTTTTTGCTGTTGCGGCTCAAACGGGGCGCCATGCAAAAACGTGTCTTCGGGCACTATTTATGGATAGCAACGGCCCAGGTCAGCCTGCGCATCCATGCGGTCTGATCAGGACCTTCTTTGTCAGCAAACAAAATCATTGAATACTACAGAATGTACGAATTGAAAGTAAAGGTCCGGATGATATTTTGCGCATGCGCTGTTCGAAAGCATTACGAAAACACGCCTATTCAAATATATAGAAAAATTCACCTACAATAACTGAAAATTTTCAGATAAAAAACGCTGATGTTTTTCATATTTCTGCTCAAAACTTAGATTGTGGGTACTCGTTAGAACCGCCTCGGCGAGGCGGTTCTAACGAGTACCAACAATCTATGTTTTCGAGCAGAAATAAGAAAATAATGTATATCCTCTGTAAACCCCAGTTTAACTATATAAAAATGGGGTTTAAGAGGGTCAAAATTATATAGGTATGTTTTCGTGATGGCACTTTTTCGCTTGATCGGTCCAAATGACGTTAATATATACCTGAAACAATGGAACCAATAGAAAGAAGGGTGATACCATTGTTTTCTTTCTTTTACCCTGTTGGTTCTACAGTCTTTCTTCTGAACCGAAACGAGAGGTAAAACATGACATAAAAATAGAAAAAGAAAACGCCAACAAAGTGGCTATTATTTTAAAATTGGAATTATAATGGATATTGTTGGCAATATTCATAAAATTGTAAATTAGTAGCTTTAAAAGATAAAAGCAAAATAAATTGAAGGCGGTTTAGACATAGTTTAATTCCCACAGTTTAAGTAAGATATGATTCTTGAAGAGGTTTGGATATAAAGAAACTTCGAACACGACACTCAGACAGACACAGACAGATGTAGGCGGAAGAGAACTTGTATTAATAAAATTAAAAGGTACAACATTTTTCTTCGAAAACCATTTTAGTTTAAAAATATTTTATTCTAAATATTTACAACATTACAAATACAAAAGTACATTTGGAAAGGATCTGATGAAAAGCTCAGGGCCCAGTTGTTCAAAGCGTCGTTAGCTTAACGAGCTCGTTAAGGGTCATTTCGTTAACTGTTCTAGCGGATTCAATACACAATATTCTGATATTTTTTGCTGAAAAAATGTGAGTAGCTTTTGCACTGCAAAAGCTACTCACATTTTTTTTCAGCAAAAAATTTCAGTATATTTGCGTATCACTCGATGTAAATTTTAACAAATCGTTAACTAACGATGTCGTTAGCTTTGAACAACTGGGCCCAGATGGCTTGTGTGGACAAGTCCTTAAAACATAATTACAGGGGATGAATGAATGTTGTTGATAATCTTAATTATGAATAGTGCGTAAATGCTGACTAAATATATGTTAACAGTTTCACGAAAACGAGAAATATAACAAGAATACAGTTGGTATTTGACACCCCCCGCGCGCGCACACACACACACACACACACACACACACACACACACACACACACACACACACACACACACACACACACACACACACACACACACAGATTCGTTTACTATGTACTATGAATCCCGTAAGCCGGAACAAAGAGAGAGAGAGAGAGAGAGAAAGAGAGAAAGAGAGAGTGTGTGTGTTCTATGAATCCCGTAAGCTAAGACAAACATGAGAGAGAGAGAGAGAGAGAGAGAGAGAGAGAGAGAGGGAGAGAGAGAGCCTTTGTTCCAGCTTACGGGAATAGAACACTGTAATGTCTGGCTCTCTCACTCTCTCTCTGTTTCTGTCTCTGTTTCTGTCTGTCTCTGTCTCTCTTTGTTTTGGAGGGTGATCAGTGCACATTTTGCATTTAGTCACACACATATTGGATCGCGTGAAGCAAAAAGGTACATCTAAGCATATACAAAGTGCGCAGATTCAATTAGACTGTGCATCCAAACAGCCTCATAAGGACTTTTGCTGTTCATTGATACACTGACTCAGTAAATAGTGATTCCGGACTATAAACGGATATGAGCCCTGATCAGAATGTACATCTGAACAGTCCCATCAAGACTTTTGCTGTCTATAGATATATCCCACAGTATAGAGAGATTCCCGTTCGTATAAGCGGAAAACGAAGGCCCTGACCAGACTGTGCATACTCAATAAACATATAGATAATATGAATTTGAGAGGTGCTACCTATGTCCGTGCATCCAAATTATCATCACATGCTTCATACGTGGGTTGGCTAGATCTAACTGAATTTGACTTCAGACAACGATTAACCTCTGAATCCACTGCATGAATTGCGATATAACGTCCAAGTCAACAATATTTCAGTAGTTTAAAGACATTCCCTCCAAATTTGTGGGACTATTTCCCGACCCGGTCACATGAATTCGGGTCTTGCTTAGTTATGAGCAGCTCTGCCATGAAAGCTTTAGGCAGCCCATCTATTTCGCGGGCCCCAATGGGCGGGGCCATGCTTTCCGAATATCTAAAACTAGTGTATGCCGATGGCAGGTACATGTACAACGACAATACACTTTCGTGTGCTTATCTGAAATCCAATTTACTGCTTCAGGATTTTTTCTAAAGATTTTTGACCGTTTGTACATTTTTGTCTTTGTTTCTTTTTGGTCTTGTTTTTTCTTTTTTCTTTTTCTTTTTTTTGCGAGTCTACATATTATGAAAAACAGGAAAACAACAACAACAACAACAAAAAAAAGAACAAAAACAACAACAACAACAACAACAACAACAACAAAAAACAAAAAAACAAAACAAAACAAAAAAAAAAAAAAAAAAAAAAAAAACAAACAAAAAAACAACAACATAGAAATGACAACAATTTACGAACCGGTCGAACAAACACATTATTGTGTCGAAGATTTTACAGATTATCACGTGAAAAGCGCGTTAAGCCTATGTGTTGTCTAAAAATCTACAGCAAAGTGTACCTTATGTACTAAACGAATCATGTTTGGTTTGTAAACAGACGGAGAATGGATAGAAATAAAATTCGAAGTGAGACAAAATTCAAAATGGCGGCGCTCGCAAATTTTGTAGGCTGACGTCATGTCTCGTGATTCTACCCCTTGCAGTTGGAATACTTGGCGTTATTGGCTGTTTTATCGGCACGGCCGCCGTGTCAATAGCTCTGCCAAATCACTGAACGCTTATTGTTTTTCAGGATAAGCACCGAACAACCCAAGCGTTTGTTGGACCATCAGAGTCTTGGTCACACACATCACTGGGCACATAGTTAGGCTCAATGATAAAAAAGGTCCGTAAAATATAAACTACACTGTAGTGAAGTACGGGGAGACGTTTTACGGATGCGACACGGCACTAACACCAGCTGTAATACAAACAAATAGATTGTAAGAGGAATGACCCTTGAGCGCAATGAAATCACTCACAAAACTAAAAACTGAAAACAGTTGAGGTGTCAATATTACTGGGTCAGACAAGCTAGTTTCGGCCAATAAGGCTCCATCAGTATAGCCCTCATGTAAATTTTACAAACTCTCGAAATAGGCTCAGTGACCTGAAAAAAATTTTACAACAGCAACTTGTTGGAAACCTGCCTCAGTATACCTAACCTGGCGATTTCTGCATGATCTGCAGCATTTTTACTATGGGGTAAATAAAAATAGTCGTATTGTCTATAACCAGTGAATAAAAAAAAAGAACTTTTCGTGCATAAGCTGACCAAATTGACCTGTCGGTTTGACCTTTTGATTATAAAATGAGCCTGCGCAGGACAAAGCCTACAAAATGGCATGTGCGCCCAGCGAAGACACAGATCAGCCTGGGCATTCGCCCAGTCTGATCAGATTCTTCGCTGTCCGCATGAAGAAAGCTTGGGTCCTTAGCTACCCACTGAGCGCACAGAAAAGACTCTGATCAGACCGGGCGGATGCCAAGGCTGATCTGAGTCTTCGCTTTTCGCTTGGCGCACACGCCATTTTGTTGGTTTTGTTGTGCGCTGGCTCATATTTATAAGTGCGTCCAACCCGAACCGCGAAACGGTTCGGCGTGCAGACGCCCATTTCGGGAGTTTTGAAAATTTATGTAAGGGTCACTGATGAGGCCTCATTGGTCGAAACTAGCTAGTCGAGTCCAGAAAACTTGACACTTCAACTGTTTTAAGTTTTGTGAGTGCGTTCATTGCTCTCAAGGGCCATTCCTTTCAGAATGTATCTATCTTCATTACAGCTGGTGTTAGTGCCGTGTGGCGTCCGTAAAAGGTCTCTCCGTACTTCACTGTCGTATAGTTTAAATGTTCTGCTTCTCTGTGATAATTGAGCCCATTCCGGGAGTTTTGAAAATTCATATAATGGTCACTGATGAGACCTTATTGGCGGGAACTAGCTAGTCTGGTCCAGAAAACAACATTTTAACCGTTCATTACTCTCAAGGGCCATGTCTTGTAGAATCTATTTATCTCCATAACAGTTGGTGTTAGTGCCACGTGGCAGACATAGGCACTCCTTGAACATCTTTGTTAGCCCGGTTTCATGTATTTTCGCGTTACTAACGGTAAAACGTTTCATCATAACTACTTACAGAGAAAAATGCTGAAAATAATCCTGAAGTCATCTAAATTATTATCTCAGCATTTATTTTATGAACAAATAATGCAGTTCTGTGGATTTGTTTTGTGAAAGCATTTGTGTAAACAAGCCAACTATATCCCCGGCGTTTTGAACCAAAAGTCATGTTACTTCGCGTTAATTAAGATTTCGGCAGGAAATTATCATGTGATTTTCATGTGATCTTTGCAAATTTTGGCCATATAAATAAGGTACCGATGCCTTAGATTTGACAGTTTCATAAAAAAAAAAAGAAAAAAAAAAAGTTAGTCTTAGCAGTAAAAGTCGATTTAATGGATATAGGTGTAAATGTCATTAAGGACTGTTTTCACTTTGGTCAAGATATTTCTTTTCTAAGCGTATATCACAAAACAACAGAGCCAGCTTCGGTGGGTCAGTTGGATGCGCCGTCCGACTGAAGACCAGGAGGTCGTGGGTTCAATCCCCGCCGAGGTCGGCAACATTCTTTCATGGAGATTGATCATGAAATATTTTCTACGGTCATTCTCTCCCTTCCGCTGATACAAGACGAGCAGTTGTCAGTTTTTGGCGAAAGAATGTGCACAATACTGGTTAACCGCTTAGAGGACTAAGCCTGCCCAGTAAAACGTGTGGTTTGGGTAAACTGACCGCGCTCGACATGACCCCATTGGGTTGACTGGGCCGTAATACCTCAAAACAAACAAAACAATAGTGTATTTAAAAAAAATGAACCTTTCCCATTAGAGCGTGACTTCGTATCTAAAACCTCCAGCAGGTAGGTGACGCTGCCATTTATTTTCATGGAGAAATCAGTTTAACGCGATATTGAATTTAACGCGAAAATACATGACGGGAGTATAAGTAGTTTATATTTTATGGCCTTTTATGATATTGAACTCATTTCGGGAGCAGAAAAAGAAACATGATTTCTTAAACATTTTCAGACAGAACAAGCTGTTTTTGTTACATTTCTAATAAAACGCCAAGTAAAAGGCGTGTTTCCAAGTGATGTCCAAAAAGACTGTAAGCTGGTAACACCTGCTGCAAGATCAATGAGACGACAAATCATTGACATGTTTTTCTTATTCTTTACTTGACGTTTCACTCAAAGTCTCTCAAAAGAAGACTTTAAACTCTTAACAGTCACTATTTCAATTCAACAGGCTAACAGATTTTACGGACGTTGTTTTAAACAATAAAAGCGACCAACTGGAAAATGTGCCACGAACGTTAACACCTTATTTGCTCTAAATATTGGAACAATTTATCTCCTTACCATATATGTCCTAAAAATTTGAATACGTCCTTTTTACTACCTCCTGGTGTGTCTAACACTACTGGATGAGTGGCAAACATTGTAGACCCTGATCAGACGCCGCAAATGCGGCGTCTGATAAGGGTGTACACTGTTTGCTCAAATCTGTCTGTCCCAATAATTAGGGCTATTATGGTATATTATATATCAGGAAGTCCGTTTTGTTGTACTTTACCAGTTTATATGAATTATTAAAGAAAGTAAGGGGTATGAGTTAAAGCATAATAATCATTGAAGCCGTGACACGAGAAAAAGGCTTTACAGCCTGACACAGGCTGATCTGGGCCTAGATGTAGTTGGCCCCGGACATTCGCCTGCCATGAAAAAGTGGCATCACAAGACATTGGTCAGACATTTCGGCCACGGGCGATTCGGCCTAAGACAGTTCCGACCAGGATATTTCAGCCAGAGAAACTGTCATGGGCGGATTTTTCGGCCTTAATCGCATACTGTGACTTGGGTATTATGGCATTTCATTGTAGCCATTTGGTACGCTTGTACGTTACTAAAAGTAATATGTTTGAAGAGTTTTTAGACATATGTCTCCGGCACCTATACGGTTATTTGGACCTGCTATAAAAAATTGCTTGAACAGATACAATGTACATATGCCCTGCAAACATGTTGATAGTAATTTGCCCCCACACCTTGAGAGCAAAGAACACACACGCATGGACGTTTGCACAGAAGAGTGAAAATACAGTTGACTCTCGTCGTCTCAAACACTGATTATTGAAACTCCTGCTTAAATCAAACGAAATAAAGGGCAATATTGATTTAGTTTGTTATCAGATCCTTATATTTCAACTCTCTTTATTTCAAACTACTGTTATCTCAAACCAAAACTGTGGGTCACTGGAGTTTGAGATAACGAGATTTAACTATAGTTGAAGTAGCGGGGGATAGGATACTCTTAGTTGATTTACCACCATTTTTTGAAAGGGAGACAACTTTCGTGACTTCTTGTTGGCCTTTATGCACGTACCAAGCCCTTTATGAAAGGCAGGCAAAATGCCACCGCTTTATTATCCGCACATGCGATTAGCACAATTTTCCCATGACACAACCCAATACTTTATATTGTTAGTTTTTTTTTTTTTTTTTTATTAAACGAAATGCATACCCGACCTATCTTTTTGTTTCTTTTATTTTTCAGATTGACAGCAACGTGATATGTCAATTATAAAGTGTGTTTGTTTCGTGCTGTTATGCTATGGTTGTATGGGATCATTTGTCAGGAAGAGAAGAGGTATTAAACCTACTGAAAAAATACCAAGCATGCTCAGCGTTAAAAAAATGCATTTACCAAGCATGCTCAGCGTTAAAAAATGCACTTACCAAGCATGCTCAGCGTTAAAAAATGCACTTACCAAGCTTGCTCAGCGTTAAAAATGCATTTACCAAGCATGCTCAGCGTTAAAAAATGCACTTACCAAGCATGCTCAGCGTTAAAAAATGCACTTACCAAGCATGCTCAGTGTTAAAAATGCATTTACTAAGCATGCTCAGCGTTAAAAAATGCACTTACCAAGCATGCTCAGCGTAAAAAAATGCACTTGCCAAGCATGCTCAGCGTTAAAAATGCATTTACCAAGCATGCTCAGCGTTAAAAATGCATTTACTAAGCATGCTCAGCGTTAAAAATGCATTTGCCAAGCATGTTCAGCGTTAAAAAATGCATTTACTAAGCATGCTCAGCGTTAAAAATGCATTTACCAAGCATGCTCAGCGTTAAAAATGCACTTACCAAGCATGCTCAGCGTTAAAAAATGCACTTACCAAGCATGCTCAGTGTTAAAAATGCATTTACCAAGCATGCTCAGCGTTAAAGAATGCATTATGTATTCTTTAACGCTGAGCATGCTTGGTAAATTTTCAGCAGACAGAATTTTGAAATCCTCATGCATTTTTAAAAAGCCTGTTTTGGGAACAGGGATTAACATTTCATGCACAATTTACCAATCATGCTCAGGGTTAAAGAATGCATTATGTATTCTTAAACGCTGAGCATGCTCGATAAATTTATCAGCAGACGAAATTTTGAAATGCATTTTTTAAAAAAAAAAACCTTTCTAGGTAAAAGGCATTTACAATTCATGCAATTACCAAGCATGCTCAACATTATGCATTTTTAACGTTGTAAATGCTTTAAAGAATGCAATATGCATTCTTTAACGCTGAGAATGCTTGGTAAATGTTTCAGTAGATGACATTTTGAAATGCATTTAAAAAAAACGATTTTTTTCGGTAATAGTGATTAACATTTCATGCAAATTGTCTGTATGAAAAATAAGAAAAGCATCATCAATTTGCCTGTTGTTTGCTAAATTTTCCTAAAGAGTGCTAAAGGTAACACTTGTTTATACATATGTGAAAATTTGAATTTCAATGATAATAATAAATAAGAACACAGGTTAGACGGAATATGTGTACAACAACAACAACTACTACTATTACTACTACTACTACTACTACTAGACAGAAGGCATTGTGGTTGGTCAAAATATTTTCTAAGCCTGCACTTGTCCAAGGAAAAGTATTTAAATCTATAAATCAGTTAATCTCTTACTGAACTCTTGCGATCAATGTTATTTTAATCCTGGAACAAAACTATCATCAGCATCAGCATCAGCAGCATCATTATCAGCAGCATCAGCAGCATCAGCAACAACAACAGCATCAAAATCAGCAATAACTTGACAATAAGCACTACTACGATGTCATCTCAACACAAAAAAACTATCTACCGTGCCATAAATATGCATGCATGTAAGTAATGATAACATTTGTGTCAAAATTATCGACAAAAAATTATCCACCTTACAGATGGAGCGCCTCCACTGCCGACAAGTTCTCATGTCAGTGCCACTGAAGAATCAATAACAGCGCCTCCTAGGACAAATCATTCGTTTAATTATCCGGTACTCGAAGGACAAACGCCTCCAGATGTACCGGATCTTCAGCCCAAAGACGGCGATTTATCACAAGAGAGTATAGATATAAGGCCAACAGCTACCAGTCCAGCGCCAAGCTTAGAGGACCATACATCAGACCGAAATAAGTCAGACAGCAGTGCTCACATTCAACCCTCAGAACATATTGATTGGAAGACACTGAGTTTAGACAAATGGCTGACAAGCACTAAATATTCTGATCTTCGTCCATCTGATGTATATGGAGATGACGACTGGAAAAGTGCCCCGACATCAGTTGATCATCTGTTGTCTACGTCATTATCGGTTTCACAGTTAGAAAGTTATTCTCCACCACTGTATAACTGTATAGAACCAAGTAACACGCATGCCGATTGCTGTGTAAAATCCATGTACTCATACACTTCTGAGTGGTTCCCTTTGTACTCATCAGGGCAACTATATGACCCACCGTATGAGACATCGTCTAAAATTCCCGACCCAGCGTATCCGACTTGGCAGGATTATTACGAGAGATTCTACTTTCAGAGACCTGTGTACATCGAACAGTTCTTCAAACCGTACCCAATACCATTCCCAATGCCAGATATATCACTCTATACCAGTTCATTAGAATCTACAATAATCCCAGAAATGAGTTCAACTAATATATTTCCAACAAGTGCTTCCGTGTACACCGATAGAACGGCTACAATGACAGGATCATCACCACCTGCGTCTTCCGGAACTACAGGAATATCAAGTGGATCACTAACATATCCACCTGGTGGATCAACAAGCTCCCAAGCAAGTGGATCAGCTCAACCCACAGGGGTACCTTCTGGTTCACTACAGAGTCGGACAACAGCATCAACATTAGTACCAACGAGCATTCCAGCAAGTGGATTACCTCACACTACAGGAGTACCTGCAGGTTCACTACCGAGTCGAACATCAGGATCTACATTAGTACCAACGAGCACCCTGGCAAGTGGACCACCTCAGACGACAGTGGTACCTACAGGCTCACTACCGAGTCGAACATCAGGATCTACATTAATACCAACGAGCACCCTGGCAAGTGGACCATCTCAGATGACAGTGGTACCTACAAGTTCACTACCGAGTCGAACATCAGGATCTATATTAGTACTAACGAGCACCCTAGTAAGTGGATCACCTCATACTACAGGAGTTCCCACAGGTTCACTACCGAGTCGAACATCAGGATCTATATTAGAACCAACTAACACCCTAGCAAGTGGATCGCCTCAGACTACAGGGGTACCTACAGGCTCACTACCAAGTCGAACATCAGGATCTACATTAGTATCAACGAGCACCCTAGCAAGTGGATCACCTCGGATTACAGTGGTACCTACTGGATCACTACCGAGTAGAACATCAGGATCTACATTAGTACCAACGAGCAGCCAAGTAAGTGGATCACCTCAGACTACAGTGGTACCTACTGGATCACTACCGAGTAGAACATCAGGATCTACATTAGTACCAAAGAGCAGCCTAGCAAGTGGACCACCTCAGACTACAGTGGTACCTACAGGTTCACTACCGAGTAGAACATCAGGATCTACATTAGTACCAACGAGCAGCCTAGTAAGTGGATCACCTCAGACTACAGTGGTACCTACAGGCTCACTACCAAGTCGAACATCAGGATCTACATTAGTATCAACGAGCACCCTAGCAAGTGGATTACCTCAGACTACAGGGGTACCTACAGGTTCACTATCGAGTAGAACATCGGGAGCTACATTAGTACCAACGAGCACCCTAGCAAGTGGATCACCTCAGATTACAGTGGTACCTACAGGTTCACTACCGAGTCGAACATCAGGATCTACATTAGTACCAACGAGCACCCTAACAAGTGGATCACCTCAGACTACAGTGGTACCTACAGGCTCACTGCCAAGTAGAACATCAGGAGCTACATTAGTACCAACGAGCACCCTAGCAAGTGGATCACCTCAGATTACAGTGGTACCTACAGGTTCACTACCGAGTCGAACATCAGGATCTACATTAGTATCAACGAGCACCCTAGCAAGTGGATCACCTCAGAGTACAGGAGTACCTACAGGTTCTCTACCGAGTCGAACATCAGGATCTACATTAGTACCAACAAGCACCCTAGCAAGTGGATCACCTCAGAGTACAGTGGTACCTACAGGTTCTCTACCGAGTCGAACATCAGGATCTACATTAGTACCAACGAGCACCCTAGCAAGTGGATCACCTCAGAGTACAGTGGTACCTACAGGTTCTCTACCGAGTCGAACATCAGGATCTACATTAGTACCAACGAGCACCCTAGCAAGTGGATCACCTCAGAGTACAGTAGTACCTACAGGTTCTCTACCGAGTCGAACATCAGGATCTACATTAGTACCAACGAGCACCCTAGCAAGTGGATCACCTCAGAGTACAGTGGTACCTACAGGTTCTCTACCGAGTCGAACATCAGGATCTACATTAGTACCAACGAGCACCCTAGCAAGTGGATCACCTCAGAGTACAGTGGTACCTACTGGATCACTACCGAGTCGAACGTCACGATCTACATTGGTATCATCTAGCACCCAAGCAAGTGGATTACCTCAGACTACAGTGATACCTACAGGTTCACTGCCGAGTCGAACATCAGGATCTATATTACAACCAACGAGCACCCTAGCAAGTGGATCACCTCAGACTACAGTGATACCTACAGGTTCACTGCCGAGTCGAACATCAGGATCTATATTACAACCAACGAGCACCCTAGCAAGTGGATCACCTCAGACTACAGGAGTACTTACAGAGTCACTACCGAGTAGAACACCAGCATCTACATTAGTACCAACGAGCACCCTAGCAAGTGGATCACCTCAGTCTACAGGCTCACTGACAAGTGGATCAGCAGGACCTTCAGATATATCTAGTTTATTACCGAGTAGAACTACTTGGACAGCCTCAACGGTCTGGACAGGAAGCTCAGATGCCCTTGGAGTAACAGGTAGTATGACTTGTAACGTCACAAAACATACCTTCGGAGATGTGCACCCAGCAAAGATTCAGATCAACCTGCGCATCCGCGCAGTCTGATCAGAATCTTCACTGGGCGCATTTTGGATAGCCAAGCAAGCAACTGTTTGTCATGCTGACAATAAAGACTCTGATCAGACTGCGCAAATGCGAAGGTTGATTTGAGTCTTCGTCGGGCGCACATGCCAGAAGGTATTCGCTCTTACATTGAGGCTCATTTCTCATAACTATTCTAATGTCTTTTTTCAGAGCAGACCCCTTTATAGAATGAATTTGGGGTGCAGAAAAACAACAGGAAGTTATAAAAGTGTCTCCCTTATTAAAGCGGTACAAAAAAGATAGGAGAAAAGTCCAGGGAGTGCCACAATCACAAGCCGCAGCCGATCCCAGACACCAAGAGGAAGAGGACACAGACAAAACCAAACAAGCGCAAATCGAACAAACGCACGAAAAGCACTAAGATTAGCTCTCTCTTTCCCCAAGCGAGGTAATCGCAATGCTAAAAGGACTAAAAAATACAATAAAAATAACACAAGGCAAGACTTCAAACAAATAGCCTTGTAGAATAAACCACAAAACAACAAAAAGTAAGACTAGTACCGGGACAACCGCCTTAGAACGGTCAGTAGGATAAACAACCGGGGCGTTTAAACACTTTTACGGCCAGTCAACCACCCTGGGTCCCGATGATCCTCTTAATACACTAAGTGCACCCAGTCGCCTTAAAAAATTACCATCCGTTTTTACAGCATATTACCAGTAGCGTAGCCAGAACGGAATTACAGTCGACTCTCGTTATCTCGAATTCCAAGGGACTCATTGAAACACTTCGAGATATCCGTACCTCGACATATCAGAGTTGAGAGAGTGAAGAAAACACTAAATTGAACAACCATATTTAACAAATGAATATGTAATTTGATTCCTGAAGTTAGAAATATATATATAAAATAATGTGGAAAAGAGGAGAAATTGCTCCTTAGGAGCAATTTCTCCTCTTTTCCACATTATTTTGTTACCTGTTGTCATAGTTTCGTGTTAAAACAGGGACCAGATTTTCACTTCGAGATAAGCGGTAATTCGAAATAAGCGAGTTCGAGATAACGAGGTTCGACTGTATTTTTACGCACACCCAGGAAAAATCTTGAAAAAAAAAAAATACAAACAAAAAAAAACAACAACGACAAAAAAAGCTAGTATCGTTTCCAAAAATAGGGGCTAGTCTTAAGGGAAAAAATTGCTCCCTTGACGCGACTCAGACATATATTTGCTTTATTTTTTTTTCGTGTAGAGACTCCATCAGAAGACGAAGGAGAAAACAACACTGCTATGATAATAGGCGTCGCCGTCGGGGCTGTAGCTGCCATAGGATGTGTTATTGCTGTAGTTGTGATTATAGTTAAAGTAAAGGCTAAGCTTGCCGCTGGAGTTGCCAGTGCTGGCGCATCGGCAGCTACTTCCGGTGGCGGCCAAATACCTATATCCGGTGTCGGGAATTCAATTGCACCCGCATCTTCGTACGAACCATTATTAGACGGCGTAGAAATACCAGATGCACCACAGCCGTATGGTTACCAAGGACCTGGAGGACTCGGTGGTCCGGCTGAATATACACCACCTACGCATCTGCCACCATTAAGTAATGCACCACAACCTGTTCCACAGTTTACAGGCTATATGATGGCTGGGCAGGAACCACCGCTGCCAAATACACTGGGTGCCGCTGAATACCAAGTGCCAGATATAGTGGCACCAGCTGTATATAATCTCTGGCTCTGAACTGAAACATTTGTTTTCATATTTAACTGTGCCTTCGACATCCATTGGAAACACGTTTTGTTCGGTTGTCGTCTTACTCTGAATGGAAAACTTTATTTTTGATTGATAGTATCTTAGCAAGAAACATATGTTTTTCCTGTGTCTGGGTTTTCTTTTCAAATATTTACCGTACAATGAATTTGAGGGCCAAATACGGGTCTCGTCTATGCAATTTCTATAGAACACTCAATACTTGGAAAGAACTATTAGAACTATTTTTGGCTTTGTCCGTTGTTTTTAATTATTGATGTTCATTTATACATGTAATAATCTTTATGTTAAAAGGGCTTGGTTCACGAATGACCAAAATCTGCCCTATTCAATATATTGATCAAAACGCTTGTAAATATAAGTCAGCCTGGAACATCTTCAAAAACAACAACAACAAGTTTGAAAACCAATCATTATGGTTGCTATGGTAACAACAACACACTACATGGTGTACTGTAAAACTGTTTGTTTTAATCAATTTCATAGCTGAAATTTTTAGGAGCAATGCCACTAAAAGCATTCCCATTTGTTAGTTTCATATTTGTCAAATACTGTAGCACAAAGTTATGAATAAAAATCACCATAACACAGAAATTTCTGTTACCATGACAACAAATATGTCAAATTTATTACAAAAAAGCACGCAGTTTTACTTAATTTATTCTGTTTACTATGCGATTCTATCTTTATCACTACATACAGTATAAAACTTTATCAGTAATGGGAGACACATTAAAAAGAAAAGAAAAACACTAGACTAAAGTTTCTGTTGCCATGGAAACAAAACTGTTAAAACCATTTACTTCAGCCAAATAATATGTGGTTTTGACTGACTTGAATCATGAAATGTAAAGTGTGTTTTATTTCATTGATTTAAATGTGTTCTAAAAGTATTTGACTGTGCGTAAAAAGTGGCATTCGCATCACTTAACTTTCTGTTGCCATAGAAACAAAAGGATACATTTATCTCATAAGAATATGTTGTTTTTGCTTGACCATATTCAGTGATTGATGTTTTTTAATTTTTTTTTTTTTTTTTTTTTTTTGCTGTATTGGTATCATTACTGCATATTTTTGTTTGTCACAGTTTGCAGCATACAGTTAAAAATGTTAAGTATCATGTCACCAAAAGTTATGTATCCCCAACAACAAATTTATCACATAACATTTGGCATGAATGTCATTAATTGGCATGCTAGTACTGATAACTGAGCCGCGGCATACCGACTGCTACAAAATTACATGTGAGCCAGTGAAGACGCAGATCAGCCAGCTCATCACTGATCTATTTTATGGCAATGTCATATTTGATCCCATTGGAAGAAATGTATAAAATCACAGGTCAAAGAGACTTTTAAATTTGCACTATTTGGTCATAGTTACAAAATGTTTCATTTGACATTAAAACTCTGCCCCCGGTGGTGTTCTGCTCCTGCTCCTTGTCTATGTACATGTATCAAATCAAGGAAAATTGTATATAAAATCACAAATCACAGTAGAATTATTTTTATGAAACTTGCACCAGCTGACCATAGTGAGAAAAAATTAATTTGACATAAAAATTCAATCCCCAGGGTTGATATGCCCCTGTGCTATGTACAGGTATGTAATCATGAAAAAAAATGTACAAGATCACAGTTCACTGAGATTTTGTTTATGAACTTCCACCAGTTGGCCATCATGGCAAAAGTTTTCATTCGACATCAAAACTCTGTCCCCAAGGGCTTATCAGCCCGTGCTCCAGGGTTATGTACATGTAAAAAATCACAGTTCAATCAGATTTGTTTTCGAAACTTGCACCAGTTGGCCACAGTGACAACAGGTTTCATCCGACATCAAAACTCTGTCCCAAAGAGGTGATCTGCCCCTGTCCTAAGGCTACCAACATGTATAAAAAAATATGTATAAAATCACATTTCAAAGAGATTTCTTTCAAACTTGCATCAGTTGGCCATAGTGACAAAAGAATTCATTTGACATAAAAATTATGTTCCCTAGGGGTTATCTGCCGCTTCTTTGGGGCTATGTACATGTATAAAATCCTGAAAAAAAAAAAATGTATAAAATCTCAGTTCAAAGGATTTATTTGAAACTTATATCAAGTGGTCGTAATGGCAAAAGGTTTCTATCGACACAAAGATCTGTCACCCATAGATTATCTGTCCCCGCCCAGGACCGGAGGTCTCAGTTGAGCTACAGGACTGTTGATCCTCTGGTTTCCATAGTTGACATGCAAAATATATTGCTATGTGTAGTGCAAGTATGCAAAAATAAACATCGAACATATCTAGACACTGAACAGACTGGGAAAATAAAAGCTCCGGATTCATTCTAAAGATACAGTTTAGTTGATCACTATAAACCTGCTGGACATAATATAACAAACGTCATCTTTGTACATACAAGTGCAAATATGTATGCAAATAGAAACATCTTAAATATTAGGTTCAACACTGATAGTAGCCATTTAGTAGTGTTTAACTATCTGTCCTTACGAAACCAAGGCCAGCTGGTACACCCTATTGTGAACAAATATAAGTCCAGCAGGACATGACTACAATGTCGCAGTAAAGGTGATGCGATGTCATTCGTCATGTGTCCGCTAGGAACCTTAGCACAGGTATTCCTGAAAACTGACACATGTACGTAGCAAGGACTCAGATCAGCTTATGCATCTGCACAGCATATTCAGTCTTGGTTGTCTGTAGGAAGAAACTTTGGGTCTTTACTTCAGCATAGACTGCAATGCGAAGATTGTGATCAGACGCCATAGTATTTGCAAACTGGCCTGAGTATTAGCTCAATGAATTCCGCCTCCAATCGATTCGAAACCGAGACATTGTGATCTAAAGTAGGGAGCACTAACCACTCCGCCACACGGCCGCTTCGCAAATTCTAATGTTTGCTGCAGTCTAATTAGGTTATGTACAGCCAGTGATTACCATATACATGCATGGAACTGTCTTGCAAAGATCCAAACTTGTGTGCAAGCTCAGTAATCTCTCTCCTGTTGTAATATCAACTCTTTAAGCGCCATGAAAAATTGAAGCACACGACAATTTGATTTTTTTGGGTGGGGGAGGGGGATAGTCTTGACATTTCATGTGAACTGTCTGCTTGGGACAGTTCATAGGAAATGTCAACTTATTTTCTCTTCAAAATAAAAGATAACAATTTCATGTTTCTTTTAATTTTTATAAAAATGTCTTGACATTTCATGTAAATTGTCTGCAAATTGCATGAAATGTCAAGACATTTTATCTGAAAAATAAATGAAAAAGTAAAAAAAAAAAAAAAAAAAAAAAAATGCCACTACGAGGTTTTGAACTCGGAACCCACCGAACACTAAACGAGCGTTTTACCCCCTACACCACAGATGACGTAATGAAAGTGGACAAAATTACAATAGTAGGCCTAATAGGTTGGATTTTTCAATGCACAAGCCGATTATAATAATTTTCCCATAAAAAAAATTCTTATTTTTGTGTACCATTTTGTTAAATGTATATCACATTTCCTTTCAAATGCTCGGTTTTATCGTTTACAGACAGCATTAGAAAAAAAAAAAAAAAAAAAAAAAAAACGCCCGCAACGCATGAAGTCGTTTTTATTTCCATTGAAACCTCGAATTTTGGACATTGGAATTTTCATTTGAGAGAAAAAATATAGAAAACTCCAATGTAGAATAAACGACCGCAAAACACTGATTTTTAAATGTAAAACCACCGTTGTCAATAACGCAGAACTGTCATCCCTCAGCGGTTATTGGAGTGGCGTCCCTTGTAAAAACGCAAATTTCGCATGTAACGTAATTTCGGAAGCCGGATCTCTTGCTGTCGAAAAACAATGGTTTCATTGGCTTTCTGGATGAAATGTCGTACTTGCTTACCTATGATTATTTCTTCTTTTTTCTGGACGAAATTCATTTTATTTGATTATCTTTCTTTCAAAAAGCAGAAAAACTTAGTAGCGCAAACAGAATACAAGGAAGAGTCTTATCGAGATATCTTCAATTATATTTTATTTTATTTGAACATGAAGCCACAATTTCGACACCTTGATTTTTTTACCAAATATTCTTCATTCGTTTATGAAACGTTGCACGAAAAATCATGGTGTCGAATATGGGGCTTCATATTTTTTCAGCTGCCTTTTACACAAAAAAATGTGAAAAAAATGTCGCGTTTGGTGCTTTAGGGGGTCCGATTTGGTAGTGCTCTTAAAGATTCAAAGCGATTTTGCCAAATATTTCATACATAGTTGTAAAGACGAAATATTATATAATATAAAAACTTACAAACTGAAGCATATTTTACAGTTTGCTAAAATGAGAATTAACAGGGCAGTATACAAGAATTCGTGAATCTAGCCCTTTCAGAAGATTTTAACAAGTTGAAAATCTGCCACCAAACTACCTACCCTAAACATTTTTTGCATTATCTGCAGCCATTTTACTATGGTACATAGGTATTTACGACAAAACATTTTACATTGAATCATGACAAAAGTTTGGATTTACTTCTTCATAGTAAAGCTCCATGCAAAAATGACTGTAATGAGTCGAAAACAGAATAGTTTTATTTATACGCAAGAATTAAAGTAATTATTCTGAGCATTGGGACAGCCATGCCGGCGCAAACACTGAAGACCAGCGACGCCTGATCAGGGTAAACACTGTTTTGCAAGTTATTCATGAATTTAGACATATGTAAAGGTAGTAATGATTTTGCTTAAATATAACCCTTAAAAACAATATTTGATCCCAGTCCTCTACTCCAGCTGGAAGTGTTGGAGTATTAGAAAAGGACATTCCGTTCTACTGATCATGTCTGAATGGCTATTGTACAAGTATTATTGTATGGGGTATAAAACCCTGTCATATGTCTAATATGGTGTGAAAAGTGAGAAAAAGGCCCTTTTGCAACATGCAAACAGCGAAGGTCCAGATTAGTGTGCACATCCGTTCAGTCCATATCTGTGCAGCCTTATCTGGATATTTTTTGTTCGTCGACATGTACGTCAGTATCCACTGATTCTAAGCGGACAACGCAGGCCCTGATCAGCCTGCGCGAATGAGCAAGGATTGCGTTGTCCGCAAATCTTATAAGGGTCCTTTCCCGTGCGTTGCGTATCATATATGGTAGGAGCAATTTCTGAATGCAAACGCCTTTTCGCAATACGTATTCCGCCCCATTACGAAAACACGCCTGTTCTAATATAGAGAAAAAATCACCTCCAAAAACTGAATTTTTTTTTCTGATAAAATCTCTATTTTTCATATTTCTGCTCAAAACATAGATTGTTGGTACTCGTTAGAATCGCCTCGGCGAGGCGGTTCTAAGTAGTATTCACAAACTATGTTTTTGAGCAGAAACGAGAAAAATAATGTATACCCCTGTAAACGCAAGTTTTACTACATAAAAGTGGGTTTAAGGGGGTCAAAATTTTATAGGCATGTTTTCGTGATGCCATATGCAGTTTAAGCTATAGCACTCTCAATCATTAGAAAGACAATTGGGGACATATCGGAGACAATTTAAAATGAAGTGTCTAGTCTTACTTTCTGTACTAAAAAGGCAATTTTAATAAGAAAAAAGGTTAATATTTTTCATACAGTCATAAAAAAAAGAAAATCGTTATTCATTTAGAATTCAGGAAAACCCCTAATTCACAGGTTTGTACAGTAAAGATGTGGTCAACAAGTCAGAATATATGCGGAAGTCACGTGTTGAAAGAAGTTGGTACTTTTTAGGGGAAATTAGGGTTGCGTGGGAGGGGTTGGTGGTTGTGGAGCTGGTGTTTCCAGAACTATTTATGAGCTTCAACGTCAGAAAACGTACCATCAAACATGTGCGCCCAGCGAAGATTCAAATCAGCCTGTGCCGCGCAGTCTGATCAGAATCTTCACTGGGCGCTTTTAGATAACCAAAGATACGAGGTTTCTTCATGAGGATAACGATGGCTCTGATCAGAATGCTAGGATGCGCAAGCTGATTTGAGTCTTCGTTGTGCGTACATATCCAAAGGTCCGTTTTCTCACGTTCCGGCTCATATTTCGGATACAGTGAACCCTCGTTATAACGACAACATTTGTTCCCGAAGACGTTGCCATTAAAATGAACTTGCTGTTGTACAGAATACTTAATTAGCAGACTGATATGTAAGAAAGGTCTTGTCTTGTTCTTCTTTCCTCACAGAGCATATGTTTTGGATAAATGTTAGACTCGCCTCACTGAGGCGATTCTAAAATATCTAAAACATATGTTTCTTTAAAGTATTAATTACAATATTCTTGCGTAATGTGTAACTAATTGTTACCTCTTAAGCGAAGGTTTCATGACAGTCAAATTGTTATTATAACGAATTTTGTCGTTGTATCGAGTGTCGGTATAAAGAGAGTTGTCTGCATTACGAAAGCCAAAATCAGCATCCAAATGGTTTCTTTACGTATTCAAACATTTCGAACTACATGTAACAGTTCGATATTATTTTCTTTTCTTAATTTACCGTTAAGTTTGACCTATTTTAAAACTTGTGAAAGGAATAAAATAACATTCAGAACTATCTTGTTTTTAATTTATTCTATTTCTCTCCGATTCAACAAGCACAAAAGCATGCAACAAACGCATTATATCCACATATATTATAGGACTTTATGGTTCTGCTTGCAAACGGTAATGACCCAGAGTACACCCCGAGTAATCCTGTCAGGGTACATCGTGCACACACTTCAACGTCTTAAAATATACAATGTACAGGACGTATAAATCACAGAGAATAAATATACATATTGTTAACAGTAATGACGGCGATCAGTATGTGCAGTAATGGAGTCCGGCCAAGGAACGATTTTCACGGGTAACACATTACGAAAGCATGCTTATTCAAATATATAGAAAATTTCACCTCCAAAAACTGAAAATTTTCAGATAAAAAACGCTGATATTTTTCACATTTCTGCTCAAAACATAGATTGTGGGTACTCATTAGAACCGCCTCACCGGGGCGGTTCTAACGAGTACCCACAATCTCTGTTTTTGAGCAGAAATAAGAAAGATAACGTATACCCCTGTAAACCCAAGTTTTACTATATAAAACTGGGGTTTCAGGGGGTCCATATTATATAGGCATATTTTTGTGATGAGGCAGAGGTGTGTGTGTGTGTGTGTGTGTGTGTGTGTGTGTGTGTGTGTGTGTGTGTGTGTGTGTGTGAGAGAGAGAGAGATCAACCGTTGTACATGTATGCAGGTCGTCCATTTACACCTAGCGATGAAATCTTAAATATTGACCCAGCCAACGGCGTCTTGACTTTTTCTTCTTCTGACATTCCAAACCGTGCAGATGTAACAAACATTTCATTCAGGTCCTTTCCACCCCAGCAACAGGAAGTCGTTCGGTTGGCGGGGAGTTTGATAGTCAGCAATTCTTTGCCTGTCAAAAATATACGAATTTCATCACAAAGAAACCTGCTTACGAACTGCATATACAGACAGTATACTGCGTATATCCACACGCAGGACTGTCCGATATGCCTTTTGTCACATGAAATAATCTTAAAATATATAATTTTGCTGACTTCCCATGTGCAAATTCTTGTGGGAAATATTTACATGTATCTTAATACTAACACCGGGACCACCGCCTTAGAACGGTCAGTAGAGTAAACCATCGCGAGGTTTAAAGCACTAGCTAGTTTTCGCCATTTAGACCTCATCAGTAGGGCCTTATATATTTGTTTTGAAAATGTAAGATGGCAATTTGCGCCGGACGACCGCTAAGTACATTTGTTTATTTCAAAATGTATAGCCAAAGTCACAAATGTTTTGGAATAGGTATTACCTTTGTGAATAGTAAAGAATCTGTTCAAGCAAGAAAAGAAATGAGATGTGAGATGGCAATTTGCGCCGGACGACCGCTAAGTATATTTGTTTATTTCAAAATGTATAACCCAAGTCACAAATGTTTTGAAATAGGTATTACCTTAGTGAATAGCAAAGATTCTGTTCAAGCAAGAAATGAGCGACAACCATATCACTAGTCTATCATCGCTTGTGTTTTTTTTATCATCACTGCAGGGATAGAAGACTAGCACACTGCTTACAGAAACTATTCAGTTTATGATATTTAACCCTTTCAGCCCTGCAACCCAAACAGATACCTTTGCAAACAATGTAGATCCAGGTGGGACCGTCTCATTGGGACCTACATTGTTTGCCACTCTGTTCTCGACTTCTGACTGACATGCCTATTTGGATATTTGTTTGAATCGCCTCAATGAGGCGATTCTAACAAATATCCAAAACAAATGTTCTGTTAGGAAATAAGAATAAAACAAGGCCCTTCTTTAATATCATTTTACTCATTAAGGATTCATCACAACAGCCAATTTATTTCAATGGCAACAAACGATGTTGTCGTATCGAGGGTTCACTGAAATATCGTGTCCGTATCAACCGACCGTGGAAAAACATTTTTTTTTATTTGGGTTTTACAGCCCTTTCAAGAATATTTTACTTATATCGAGCCGATCGTTCATCAAAGGTGGGCGAAAACCGGAGAATCCGGGGAAAACCCACCTGCCCAGCCGTAAGCAGAACTTGGCTTTCCAAATTTCAATGATGGAAAAGTCCACTTACGAAATTTAGGGTGCAAGTTAACTTAAATTTAGGTACATCATTAATGTTGAGTATGAACGGTTATTTGGTCTGTAAAGTTTCCTGTCAAGTTTAATCTGGACCAGGTATTCGTTTGTTTTATGAGCTAGCCTGTAAACATATGATTACCTGTTTCTGGGTCAAATCTTATTACTTTTCCAACACTGTAACACGCTACCCATAGCTTGTTTTCTGAGTCAATCGTCATACCATCTGGATAACCATAATGACTGAGCGTTTCGTCACCGCCAAAATCCACCGCTATCCGCTCATTACCTGCAAAGGAAAATAAACAACCATATGTTACAATGTAGAAACGACAGAGGATCTGAGAGTACATGCCTGAACAAAAAGACGTTAGTGCAGTTACTGGTTCAATTTCGGATCAAACAGCCATTTCAATGATAAAGTGGTAATGTTTTAAGACAGGCTCCCGTACATCACCATAGTGCAGATTATATTATATTTTCTTTAAGGTCGTTGGGTCCAATGAGGTATATTTGAAAATGGAGTTCTGCTCATGTGTACGCTAGAGGGCGTAAGCAGTGTTGCAAACTTTTTTACTGCTTATGAAGAGTCTGAATAAAACCGACACTCTCATTTTCGAACCTGTAGTGTGTTCTTTGTTTCCAAAGGCAATATTTTTGACGTTTATTTTTGATATGATTTCGATTCTTGTACATACTTATATCTGGTGATTAAATATCTTCAATATGCAAAGTCAAGCAAACAAAAACTAGTTTCATTTATAGTTAGTATATATTGCCCAACGCCTATCCATATAAATTCTTAAAAGAAATCTGTAAGATAATGAGCTGATAAAGCTTTATTAAAATATGCCTCAGTAGTAGACACTGGGCTTATGTCCTGGTAATCAAGCTAACATGAAAACAAAAAACAAAACAAAAAAACAACAAAAAAAACAAAAAAACAACAAACAAACAAAAAAACAAAACAACAACAACAACAAAAAAAAAACAACAACAAAAAAACAACAAAGCAAGACCTTCCTTCTGCTGTAGATCTCCATTCCGAAAGTATAGGGAGACACTGTTTATTGCTGCTACTTAATTAGCCGTTTTCCGAATTGGCTTCCCTAATGTGATCAAATTATCCAGACATTACGAAAACACGCATATTCAAATATACTGAACATTTTAACCAGCAAAAAATGAAAATTTTCAGATAAAAATTCGGATATTTCTCATACTTCTGGTCAAAACATAGATTGTGGGTACTCGTTAGAACCGCCTCGGCGAGGCGGTTCTAACGGGTACCCACAAACTATGTTTTCGGACAGAAATAAGAAAAATAATGTATACCCCTGTAAACCCCAGTTTTACTATATAAAAGTGGGGTTTAAGGGGGTCAATAGTATATAGGCATGTTTTCGTGATGAATTGGGCGAAAACGGTGGTCAACTTTACATCCATCATACAGTGTATAGTAAGGCATGTTTGAAAAAAACAAAGTGCAACTGTTTAAAGAATATTTTGTTTTGCTCGTTGTCGTATTATTGTGTTCAGTGGATCATGTCTAGCATTGAGCTCACCTTGTTGGGGAAGAGGGGATTGGTTGCTTTTCTTTTCTTTGGTATGTTGCTTCTTTATTTTCATGGTTTGTTTACTTTTCCTCTTCGTGTCATTGATAGGCTACGATCTGTCATGGTGGCTATTCCTGGACATCTTCTATGCTATGTTACCTGGCCCCGAGGTTATAAAACTTTCTTCATGCTCAACTCAGCTGAGCATGAAATTTTCTCTGCTAATAAATATGAAAATGCCAACAATAGTTGGCATTTTCATATTTATTAGCAGAGAAATTTTCATGCTAAGCTATGTTTAGCAAGAACGAATTTGCAACTGTTAGCAATTTGAGATTTTTTAGCAGGACAAATTTCATGCTCAGTTGAGTTGAGCATGAAAAAAGTTTTATAACCTCGGGGACAGGATGGTTCAAGAATATCAAATGATCAGAAAATAAAATTATAAACTACTCTAAAGTGACGCACATGAAGACTTGACGGCTAAAAGGTATTACATCAGAGTGAAACCAGGACAGGTAAACATATGCAAGGCACTTTGCCAATGTATTGCTAAACGGCTACCACATCGCTAGCGATGTTATTAAATTATAATGAATAAATCGAGACTTACTCATTGTTCCTGTCGTCAACTCAAAGTCATAGGCCCACACCTTTCTTGGAATCGAGTCTATATAGTACATTGTTTTGTTATCAGCAGTCCAAGCGAGACCATTCGAAATGCTTACTTTGTCCTTGTGTTTTATCACACTTCCGTCACGTTCAAAGGAATACAGAGCACCCTGGTGATGTTCAAGGTTTGCCGGAGAAATTTCATGAGCCATGGTTCCTAAAAGTAAAACAAAATATGCAAATGAGCCTCATTATGAGCAATGAGGCTTTGAACGCATGGGTGCGCAAAACTCCCAGATCAATCCGGGTATACGCATGCGCGGTATCATCGTAGCCTTGTATATATTTATCGATTTACTTATTTATAATAAGACAAAACTGAAAAGTCACAAACGTACCGCACCACAATCTTCCAGAGGCGTCACATTTAGCATCATTCATCCGTGTATTCTTTCCCTCATCAACCATGGCAAGTTCCCGTATCTTTCTTGAGTTCCAATCAAAGTGAGTGACAGTCTGTCCAAGACCGACCAGGTAGCCACCTTTCCGACAAGGAACGACGAACGATACACACTTATCTGCAACGACAACACATCTCCGCACTATGATCGTTTCGCTTACTAATCTTGGCGCTCGGAGTTAGTCAGGTCTTCTACAGTATCCATCAAATTCGATAATTGATAGCAATAACCAAGAGCTGACTGTGCACATGCATAAGCTTATCTTAATATGAAAACGGACAACGGTTTAGAAACATATACTAGCAAAAGAAAGGCATTTTAATGAACAGTCTGTGTTAAGACTTTGTTGCGCACATAAAGTATACATACATACATACATACATACATACATACATACATATATATATATATATATATATATATATATATATATATATATATATATATATATATATATATACATACATACATACATACATACATACATACATACATACATATATATATATATATATATATATATATATATATATATATATATATATATATATATATATATATATATATATATATATATAAGTATATTTCTATTTCCTCCTGTCGCGACCGTGCATGGGTGTCCGTGTGTTTGTGACAAAAAGCGAGCGTTTGCATTGTTTTACATAAAATCATTTCACATGCTTCAATGGTTTTATATGTTTATAATCAAATTAAAGAACTCGGCTCATTAAATCTTCCGCACCCCCCTCCCCTCTGTCCCTGTCTCTTCTCTCTCTAGGAAATGTTCAGAACCCATATAGAAAGTGTTCGGCGAATGTCTACATTTTTAACTCCATAAAATTGATATTTTCTTGTTTTTACGGAATAAAAAAAAATATGTGTAATCTTCCCAACAGCGATGATTTTCATTTTCGTCAGCTCTCTTTATACCGACACTCGACGCAACGACAAAATTCGTTTTAATGATAATTTGACTGGCACGAAACCTTCGGTCAAGAGGTAACAGTTAATAAGATATAGGGCAAAAACATTGTATATAGTACTTCTCCAAGAAATGTATTTTTTGACTTTTGTCAGTGAGGCGATTCTAACAAATATTCAAAACAAATGTTCTGTTAGGAAACAAGACGCTTCTTACATATCATTTTGCTCATTAAGGATTCTTTACAACACCAACGGCAACATTATTTCGTGGAGATTTGATCATAAAACATTTTCTACGGTCATTTTCTCTCTTCTGCTGATTCAAGAAGGGTAGTTTCCAGTTTCTGGCGAAGGAATGAGCACAATACTGGTTAACCGCTGAGAGGACTAAGCCTGCCCAGTAAAAGTGTGGTTAGGCAAACTGACCGCGCTCGACATGACCCCAATGGGTTGACTGGGCCATAAAACCTCAACACAAACAAATAACAGCCAGTTCAATTAAATGGCAACAAATGATGTCTTTGTAACGAGGGTTCACTGTATTATGCCCGTTTCAACCGTGGAAAAACAAATAGCTGGTAAAGTAGTAAAGCATACTTGAGTAATGCTTGATACTGGCAATATTGTGGTAATACAAATTATATTACAGCAGTACATTGTAATGAGTAGAAGAGCAAATACCATGGCAATGCACTGTAACAGTGTATTATATTGGCTAGTATAGCAAAACGCAGTGCATGAAATCGGCACGATAACACGGCAATATACTACAGCAGAACATTTTATGACTAGAAAGAGCGCATATTATGGCAATACACTGTAGCAGTGTATTATATTGGCTAGTATAGCAAATTATCATGTGCTATAGTGGTGCATTTTAACAGCACGACAACACGGTAATATACTATTGCAGAATATTATAATGACTAGATGAGCAGATACCACGGCAATACACTGCAACAGTGTAGTATGGAAGCACGGTTATTACTGCACAATAACAGGGCGATATACTATAGTAGTGTGGAAGCATGATTATTAAAGCACAATAACAGGGCGATACACTATCGTAGTGTGGAAGCATGCTTATTACAGCACGGTAACAGGCCGATATACTTGAGTAGTTTGGAAGCATGATTATAACAGCGCGATAATAAGGTGGTATACTACAGTAGCGTGGAAGCACGGCTACTACAGCACGATAACAAGTCGATGTACTATAATAATGTGTGGTCATGGCAGGTGAAACATAATTAAATGGCAATATTCTACAATTCTGTGGGATCACAGCTAGTAAAGCACGCTTATAAGGAGACATACTGTTGTAGTATGATCATTGCTAGTGGAGCCTAGTAACATGGCGATATATAGAGATGGATCATGGCAAGGAGCACGATCGCACCGCGATATACTATTGCAGAGTGTGACCATGGCTAGTGCAACACGTAACACGGCGATATATTATTGTAGTGCGAGGGATCATGACAGCGGAGCACGATTACATGGCGAGGCTGATATACTATTGCAGTGTATGATCATAGCCCATGGGTCATCATAAGATTACAATTTATTATTGGTATGTGTTATCATGCTAGTACTGTACAATTGCATGGAGATCTACAATAGCAGTGTCGGTTTACTGAATGAAGAGTTCTCAAAAAAAAAAAAAAAAAAAAAAGGAAAAGAAAGTACTCAAGAAAATAAAATAATAATAATAATAATAAAACATTATTGGTGCTTTTTTAATTTCTCCAGAGTATAGAAAAGACATAACTATACGGTATCTTACAATGAAATAAAATCCTACAGGCAATACGCACCTAACTTGTATAAGTATGTGTACGTACCAAATTGTGTTGGTATGCATACGTACCAAACTTGTGCGATTATGTGTACGTACCAAACTTGTGCGAGTCGAGTTGTTTTGTCTTTGCGTTCCATCTAAATAGAATACCATCCATGATATCAACCCAGAGTAGGCTTTGTGTATCGTCATCCCAGTGCGGTCCTTCGCCTATTGTTGGAGTGATACACTTCACCACAGTTTCAACAGACATATCGAGAGGTTCTAGAAGAATAAAAATCTGAAAGCTTGCTTTTGGAAACAAGTAACACACAAAAGAACGAAATTGGAGACTCAGTTTCATTACGCCCCTTCATATATCTAGAATAAAAATCTAAAAAGTTGCCTGTGGACACATAAGAAGACATTTCAGTTCGAGTGATAGTTCCTGAACAAAAAAAAACAAAAAAAAAAAAAAATAAAATAAAAAAAACAAAAAAAACAGCATTACTGTAAACCAACCGTTGTTCACGGTGAGAAATCTTTTGATATTCAGATTAAAGTTTTAAGGTTCAAAGTGGCCATGAAAAAAGTTCGAAACGTAACAATGCTAATAGACTCTCAGTGATCAGTGGAAGGTCGCTAGAATAACAAAATCTATTGACTGACCTGAACATGCCATTTGGAAAATTGTCAAACTCAATCGTGTACATATGCGCCTAGGAAAACAGTTCGTTTTCCGATGAGTAAGTTTCTTGCAAGCGTCGTTTTCTATATAAGCCCGTTTTCCGAAGAGCTTAGTTTCGAAAAAAGAAGAGCTTAGTTTCTTGCCAGCGTAGTTTTCCATGCCGCAGGCAAGAAACTTATATCTTCGGAAAACGGACTATTTTACGATTACTCCACCTATACCACAGTGAACATGTAACGTCGTAACAACATAGAATCGATGTTGACGATATGACGTCATAGTCCAGGCAAATTAGTGATATTTTACCTCAACCCAAAACAAATTGCAACACGAATGTTTTTTTTTTTTTTTTTTTTTTTTTTTTTTTTTTTTTTGCATTTTGGTGAGGGTACACATTCAAATATGACATCAAATGAAGGATAAAATCTGAAGATAAAAAAATCTGAATTTTTGTTGCGGTTTTGCAAACACCAATTTTCATTTTTAGCACATATCAGTTGCATGTAATAATCTAATTGTTAGCATAATTGTTGTATGTTTTATTTCTTAGAAACTCTAGCGACTGCATCAGATATGTTTCCAAATGCTTAAAATGTTGTACGAAACTTCTTTTTGTTGAATATGATGCTTTTAGAGTGTATAGTTGGTATTACATTACCCCACTACATTTTGCATTGAAATTTCAGTTGATATTTTGTAGGTCATGAATGACTCAACTGCAGCGAAAGGTATGTCATACTGATGATTTTGCTCATAATACACATGCTTAATAAATTCTGGCTCAAACCAAAAAGGAAATAGGAATGGTGAATTTCCCTGAGAAGGGGCCCGTGAGGGGTCAGTATAATTTCTGTATTGCAAAAAAGTTTTGTACGATCTATTTTACAGTTATTAATTCTGAAGACTTAGCCTCTGTTTTGCTTGAAATGCTTGTGCTTATCAATTTGTATGATATTCTGACTCAAACAAGAATAAGGATACGAAGGGTAACTGTCTAGAAAGAGGCCCATAAAGGGACAGTATATCTGCTTTACGGAAACATCCCAAAGATCTTTTTGTTTTGAGACGCTGCATCTTAATTCGTTGATTTTATTATGATATTATTATGTGGAATGGTACTCTGACTGACCAATATGGCAGTAGGTAGAGTAGCTTTGCACGTATTGGGCTCTTCCTTACCGACATCGGTAGCTTGTGATAGAGTGTCCACTGGGGAACGGGAGATCACGGGTTCAATCCCTGGCCGCGACATACCAAAGTACTTAAAAATGGTATAGTTGCTCCTCGCTTGGCACTCAGACTTACGCGGTATAGCTAGGATTGGTCGACTTAGTGTCAGGATAATGTGACTGGGTGTGGTAGGGGGGTGTCAGGTGGTGTGACGGTGTCGTGTATCTTACGTCAGCGTGGCGTCCGACTGATATTTGCTTACAGTTGGGCAAGCCTGCTATTCTAGTAGCAGGTTAGGGTAGAGGGGGAATGTTTTTATTTCTTCTGTTTCTTCACTTTCATTCCTGTTCCTCTTTCTTCCCCGTTCCTCTCTTTCATCTCCTCTACCATCTCTTCTATATCTTTTCTCCTTTTCTCTGGGAGACGACACAAAATGACCCACAATCAATCAAGTTAAGTGTCTGTGGTTTGATACTTCAGTGAGGCAACATCATAAAAGTCTTCTGTTTTCAGTTCGTAGACTCCTTTGAATAGCTATGCTTACTTGTGTGAGAGATTTTCTGACTTTGGGTAGTATGTAAGGGTCGTATTAGGCGTAAAAACGTCTTTATAATGGCGAAATTCTAATGTGCATACAATATAGACAGCATAATATAAAACGGCAAAAGCGAATAGCAAGAGGGAAGATTTTAACCCAGCAGATGGTCATCAGGCTATACTGAATAAACTCAAGAAAAAGTCAAAGACAAACAGAAAGTGGATTTGAAAGTGGATGAAAGTGGATGGACATAGAAAAGCAAGCGCCTTTTAGGGGTCTATATGACATCATTCTGACACATTTCCAATGTTTTTGTAAGTTCAATATTTTCAAATGTCATTATTGGAGAATCAGCCTTTTAAGTCATTGGTTATGTTTGTTAATTCAAAAGCTACGCTGATCAAAACTAGAATAGGGGTAGGTAGGGCAACACCCTGAATAAGGGACCAATAGGTATTACATATGACACAGCCCCCGGTATTGAATATACTGCAACGTGGAAGACACATTGGGCTCTAATGCATCCCTAACTGGAATAGGTAGTGTTGCCCAATCATAAAAGTTATTTGATATATGTTACAGAACCAGTACATCACGAAAACACGCCTATGTAATTTTGACCCCTTTAAACCCCACTTTTATATAGTAAAACTGGGGTTTACAGGGGTATACATTATTTTTTTTATTTCTGCTCAAAAACATAGATTGTTGGTACTCGTGAGAACCGCCTCGGCGAGGCGGTTCTCACGAGTACCAACAATCTATGTTTAGAGCAGAAATATGAAAAATATCTGAGTTTTTGTATGTAAAAATTTTTAGTTTTTGGAGGCGAAATTTTCTATATATTTGAATAGGCGTGTTTTCGTAATGAAGTATTTTCATATCAAAGAAATCAGATGCTGAGTCTCCAGATATACTAATTGATAATAAAAAACGTATAAATAACTACAAGGTTTTGAAATTAGGTATAAGGAAACATTCTGACCCCATAGTCTCTTTACTAGAAAATTTCACATATTAACCCTTATTCTGAATACTAGTCGAAACATAGCAAGCATATAGAACAAGTTGGGGACTTCCTGGCCCCGACAAGCGAACGTCCACCTGCTCATCCCCATTCTTGTATAAACCAAGGTACTTACAAATAACTAATCATAAGAATTTCGAGGATATACCTCCAGAAATAATGATTACAATAGAAAATGTGTACAAAAATATGGTATTTTTTCCATATGAAAGACAAACTGATCTCATATGGACCCCTTACTATGAATAGTTACACTTGCTATTGCTCGTCTGGTTTAAATCAAGTTTCCTTTCAAACTAGCAAACACTATTTTAAGCAAGTGGAGAATGAGTCTCCATAAACGCACACTGAAAATAGAGTCTACTACAAAATTGGAAATATGCCAAAATAACGACATAATGGCCCCTCATGGATCTCTGGATAGGTTAAATCATTCGAAATACCACTCTGGTTTGAGACAAAGTACATTCCAAACTAATATACATATAGTCGTTTAAGGAAATAAGACATAGAGTCTCTAGAAATGCTAGAAGATAAGAATTTTACCATAACGAAGACATATTGGTCACTCAAGGGCCCCTTATTAGTTAACGTTACACTACCAAGCACACATTCTTATTCTAAACAGAGAACATGCACATTTCAAACTGCTAAGCATGCACATTTTAATGAAATCAGATTGGGAGCTTCGAGAAATAAGAAATGAACGTATCATCACGAAAACATGCTTATATAATATTGACCCCCTTAAACCCCACTTTTATATAATAAAACTGGGGTTTACAGGGGTATACGTTATTTTTCTTATTTCTGCCCAAAAACATAGATTGTGGGTACTCGTTAGAACTGCCTCTCCCAGGTACTCACGATCTATGTTTTGAGCAGAAATATGAAAAATATCAGAGTTTTTATCCGAAAATTTTCAGTTTTTGGAGGTGAATTTTTATATATATTTGAATAGGCATGTTTTCATAATGATATGACATCTTTAGGTTGTCACAAGGAAGACATATTGCCCCTTCATGAGCCCCATATTAGAGAAAGTTACCCTGCCTTCTTCCATTCTAGTTTGAGTCAGGATAGTAAACTAACAAGCTTGATCATTTCAAATAATTTGAGACTTAGTCTCCAGAAATACTGATTGAATATGATACCTATAAAATTGGAAGTTTACCATAATTACGACATATTGGCTCCTCATGGACCCCTTGCAAGGGAATGTTACCCTATCTAACTTTGTTCTTGTTTGAATGAGGGTGCCTTTCAAACCAATAAAACCAATAATCATACCGTATTCGACTTAATTACCGCACATACTCCTATAAGCGCACAGTCAAGCAATTCCATAGTCTTCAAATTATAGCCAGTGTACTTTTTGTCTACTTCTTTATAAAGGCATATGTTGTGGGTACCCATTTGAATTCAAATGAGTACCCACAACATATGTTTTAATAAAGCAAATAAAAAAATACAAAAAAACTCGCATGAACATCAAATAAGGCCTTTGCTGATATTTGTTTTTAAGGGTATCCTTAGTAAGTAGAGTCATATTTTGAAAAACCTAAGCGCACTGTGCGGTAATTAGGTCGAATACGGTAATTAGATCAAACAAGTAAGCGGCAGAGTCTCCAGAAGTAGTAATTGAAACAAAAATGGATCTGACTACACCAGGAATGACCCCAAAGGGCCCCTGCGATATTTAAGGCATATTTCCCTTCATTGACCCCTTAGTAGGCTATTCTACCCTTCCTTCCACCATTCTGATTAGAATCAGACTTTGTTAAGTATGTTGAAACCCAACAAAATCATCAGTATTACTACTTTGGTACAGTTAAGTGCTTTGTGACCTAAGACAATATACTTAAAAGTGTAAGGCAGAATGAAGTGGGAAGGATAATGTGACATCAAGTATATATTGAAATGGCAAAATACGCAACAATACACAGTTAAATTCAGTATTTTAGGCCTTTGAGGTCATTCCTGGTGCAGCAAGTATATGTTCTAAGGCATAAAACACAAACAACAATGCTATTGTCATGTAAAATACTATGTATTAATGATATGCTTTAACAAGCCAATTCGTGATAATCAAACATGTAAAAAAAAAAGTCAAATTTCATATTTTCCGATTTTGTTCTACTTTTGGTATATTATATTTGAGTGTTTACCTTGTACAAAAATGCAAAAAGCATTTGTGTTGCAATTTGTTTTGGGTTCCCACACAATTTGACTGGACTATCGCGTCGATGTTGACAAAACGATGTTACGAAATTTTAAGTCATCACGAAAACACGCCTATACAATTCGATACTCTTAAACCCCACTTTTATATAGTAAACTGTGGCTTACAAGGGTACATGTATACACCATTTTTCTTATTTTGCTAAAAACAAAAATTGTGGGTGCTCGTTAGAACCGCCTCGCCGAGGCGGTTGTAAGGAGTACCCACAATTAATGTTTTGAGAAGTATGAAAAATGTCAGAAATTTTTATCTGAAAATTTGCTTTTTTTGGTTGTAAAATTTTCAATGTATTTGAATAGGCCTGTTTTCGTAATGTTATTTGGTACGACTATCTGTCTACTCATTTACGATCACAAGCTGAGCTCTCTGCGGGCACATGATTTGTTTGTGTTGAGGTTTTACGGCCCACTCAACCCTATGGGGTCATGTCGTGCGCGGTCAGTTTACCTAACCACACGTTTACTGGGCAGGCTTAGTCCTCTAAGTGGTTAACCAGTATTGTGCATATTCTTTCGCCAGAAACTGACAACTGCCCTTCTTGAATCAGCAGAAGGGAGAGATTGACCATAGAAAATATTTCATGATCGGGCACATGAAACAGCTTCGACGTTGATGTGACATTTTGTTAGCATTGCGTGCCCGCTCGGCTCGCTATTTTGCAAATTTGCATCACACTTTATTTTTAACCTCGTTATTATGAATTGTTAGTATTACCTTTCCAGTGCATAAAAATTGTGACATCGAACATGTATTACGTGCAAATAAGATATACGGTTTTTGTGTATCAATTACGAAAATCATTTTCACTTGCGTTTTTTTTTTTTTTTTTTTTTTTTAGCTGTTTGGATCATTTCTTCCTACTGCAAATGTAAAGTTGTTATCTGTCATAACGCCTTTGGCAACAAATGTTCTGTATGCCGTAAAATCTTTTGGAGCCGAAAAAAAACCGCTTTACAACTATCAGTGACATCAATCAATGCATACATGCAACTGTTGCTTTAGTGATTGCGCATTTACATGACAATTATCTCTGAATCCGACTAGGGAATTTAAATATTTGGAATTCAGTTTGTACGAATTTGCTATTATCTAAATTCGTTATCGGAATAATACATTTGCTATATATGTTACCAAAGCTCGACGAGGCGCTTCTAACGAGTACACCTACAACAAATGTTTTTAAAGAGATCCGGAGAAAAGTATCCCAGAATTATCACCAAAAAGTTCTCCAAGTATATTCAATACGGCGAACAATACAAAAATAGCTGACAAACACTTACTAGTTACACTAAAGCTGCGAAATATTGTTCCTTGGTACCCTAAAAGTTTCTTTTTCACACACCCTTCTGTTGAAATCACACAAGGATTTATTGTATAGGGATTGGTCAATGTCCGCAATGTGACTCGAAGTAACACTGAACGGTTCATGACCTTATAATAGACAGCATGTATCCTGGAAAAAGCAATAATTATCGAATGGTTACTATTAGACAAGTAGAAAGCTAAACATTTCCAAAGTTAAAATTTTAATTTCTTAGCTAGCATATATATATATATATATATATATATATATATATATATATATATATATATATATATATATATATATATATATATATATATATATATATATATATATATATATATATATATATATATATCGGACCGCTATCGGCTCGACAAGATTACGAAATACATTTAACAGAATACTAACTGGTAAAAAGTCAGTATCGTTGGCTAGCATCGAATTTTATTTTCATGTCAGCTTCCTTTCCTATTTCCATTTAAGTATTTCAAAGGGATTTCCGAAGCTGGAACCTGCTATTTCCGTGTATATGATATGTTTCCAAAGGATCCTTTGTTTGTCAGAATTTATGTATCATATTACAGCTAGTGTTATATAATATGCCCAGTAGGCATTCTACATAAATCTATAGCGTGCCGATATCGGCCCGTCAGGGTAGCTGACGGGCCGATATCGGCCCGCTATAGATTTATGTAGAATGCTAACTGGGTGCTGTGTGGGGACCGTCAACGCACGACTCCCCACCTTAGTGTAGTTTAGTTTACAACCCAGAGGCACACAACGTTGAAACAAAGTCAAGTCGACGTTGAAACAACGAACCAACATTGTTTCAACGTCAAGACGTCGAATCAATGTTGAATCGACGTTGCTTCAATGCTGTGTGCCCGCTGGGACTTAGGTTGTCTTAGGGTAAGCCGAAGAATCAATTTGGTTTCAATCATATTGCCTTACTGTTCAAGGACTGAAACTGGGTCGCAAGGCGGACAGGCTGAAAAGAGAAGAAACGAGTCGTTAAATGAGAAAATTATCCTTATTGCATGTGCACAACGTAAGCGTATATCACCCTTTACATCCACAAGGTATGCTTAACGTGTTTCGTGCTTTCTATAAACGTAACTATTTGAACAAAACAATATAGCTGTTGCTCTCTTGTTTTTCAACAGCAAAGTTACAAGGCATCAGCTCTCATCAGTATATCCTCAGTTCACAATTCGAGAGCATGTCAAATGCTGCAATATTAATTACATAATGCACAACTAAGGGGAATTTCAAATACTGCTGTATTTAGGTATGCAGCATAGTGCACGACCAACTGGCATTTCAAATACAGCAGAATTTACTTGAAAACCACAGTGAATAACTAAGAGGCATTTAAATACTGCAATAGTTTACCTATGAACCACAGCTCACAACTCAGGGCTATTTCAAATACTGCAATTATTAGCTATGAGCCACAGTGCACAAGTCAGGACCATTTCAAATACTGCGATATTTTCTTATGAACCACAGCACACAACTTAAAGACATTTCAAATACTACAGTATTTACCGATGAACCACAGTGCACAACTTAAGGACATTTCAAATACTGCAAAATTATATTAACCTATGAACCACAACTCACAGGTATTTCATATACTGTATTATTTACCTATGAACCAGAGGGCACAACTCAAGGACATTTCAAATACTGCAATATTTATCTATTAACTACAGTGCACAACTCAGGACCATTTCAAATACTGCAATAATTACCAATGAACCACAGTGCACAACTCAGGAAATTTCAAAGATTACAATGTTTACCAATGAATCACAGCGCACAACCCAGGGCCATTTCAAATACTGCAATATTTACCTATTAACCTTGGTGCACAAGTCAGGGCCATTTGAAATACTTTGTACTGCAATATTTACCTATGAGCCACAGTGGCCATTTCAAATACTGCAATATTTAACTATGAACCATAGCGCACAACCCAGGTCCATTTCAATTACTGCAATATTTACCGATGAACCACAGTGCACAAGTCAGGGCCATTTAAAATACTGCAATATTTACCGATGAACCACAGTGCATAAGTCAAGGCAATTTAAAATACTGCAATATTTACTGCGCACAACTCAGGATCATTTCAAATACTGCAATATTTACCTATGAGCCATAGTGCACAACTCATGGGTATTTCAAATACTGCAATATCTACCTATGAGCCACAGTGCACAACTCATGGGTATTTCAAATACTGCAATATTTACCTATGAGCCACAGTGCACAACTCATGGGTATTTCAAATACTGCAATATCTATCTATGAGCCACAGTGCACAGCTCAGGGCCATTTCAAATACTGCAATATTTACCTACTGAACTGCAGTGCACAACTTAAGGACATTTCAAGTACTGCAATATTTACCTATGAACCACAGTGCACAACTCAAGGATATTTCAAATACTGCAATATTTACCTATGGACCACAGTGCACAATTCAAGGGTATTTCAAATACTACAAGATGTACATATAAACCGCAGTGCACAACGCTGGGGCGTTTCAGTTACTGCAATATTTTCTTATGAAATATCGTTTCAGCCAGATCTTATCTGATGAAACAAAATGCTCTTTACCCTTTCACCCCTGAGTTAATGAAGTGGACTCTTCCATCTTTGAATTTGGATAAATCCACCGTTGAAAATAAGGATGAGCGTTTAAATTCAAGAATAGGATGGCAAATAGTGTAGATCCTGACGAGACGGCTCATTACTAGCCGTTGCATCCGATCTACACTGTTTGCATTGGTATCTGTTTTGGTCTGCAAGGTTGAATGAGTTAAGAACGGGATCTTACCTTTAATGAGCGTAACATCCACAAGGACTATTAGAGAAATTTTGTTTAAAGTTTAATCTTCCTATCATCGATGATAAGCGCGAATAAGAAGTCAAGTCGATATAAAGCAGGTCATGTATCGTTATCACTAATCGGCAACACTGAGTCCATTACGACATTTTTGAAAATTCATGCGGGTCACTGATGGAGCTTAATTGGCTGAGAGTACCTAGTCTGATCCAGAAACTTGGCACTTTGACTTTTTTTTTTCAGTTTTGTGGCTGGTTTATTGCTGGCAACGGTAATCACTTTTAGAATCTACAGTCGACCCTCAATAGCGAACATTGATGGCTCGTTTACCATGGCTAATTCGAACTCTTTTTTTTGAGTGCTTACGAAATTCTTCTGATAGCTCAAGAAAACAAATGCTTAGGGAAAGTTTCTTATTTTATCATGAAATTGTATGTTGTGTGTACTCATTAGAATCGCCTCACCGAGGCGATTCTAATGAGTACACACAACATACCATCACTGTATAGAAGATCAAAATGACCCCTAAATTGTCACCATTTGCTTCCTAACCTGGCGCCATGATTAACCCTCATTGGCTCGAACTACCCATGTCTCGAATAAATTTCCATGGACCCAAAGATGTTCGAGCCATTGAGGTTTTACTGTATTTATCTTCATTACTACTGGTGTTACATGCAGCACTGTTTTGCGGCCGTAAAACGTCTCTCTGTACTTCACTATAGTGTAGTTGATATTTTCTGGTCTTTTGCTATCACTGAGCCCCTTCCGGGATGTTTGACAATTTATAAGGTCACTGAAGAAGCTTAATTGACCGAAACTGCTAGTCTGACCCGGAAATCTTGACACATTAGCTGTTTCAGTTGTGAGTATGTTCATTGCTCGCATGCGTCATCCCTCTTAAAATCTGTTTGTTTGTCTGTGTTGAGGTTTTACGGCCCAGTCAACCCAATGGGGTCATGTCGAGCGCGGTCAGTTTACCTAACCACACATGTACTGGGCAGGCTTAGTCCTCTAAGCGGTTAACCAGTATTGTGCACATTCTTTCGCCAGAAACTGACAACTGCCCTTCTTGAATCAGCGGAAGGGAGAGAATGACTGTAGAAAATATTTCATGATCAATCTCCACGAAAGAATGTTGCCGACCTCGGCGGGGGTTGAACCCGCGACCTCCTGGTCTCCAGTCGGACGGCGCATCCAATTGAGCCACCGAGGCCGGCCTTAAAATCTGTTCATTTAGCTACCTGTAAAGGAAACGTTCTCGCACCATTTGTTACCGTTTACGAACATATCTTGTTAGTATACTCCATGTTATTCCTTCATTGTACGTGGTGCAGTGAGCGAAGTTTTACAGAGGGCAATGCGTTTATTGATACCAGCAACTGACACAGGTGGTACCGTAAATAAATGGAGCCCTGGACTTTCGACAACTTACGAGTGACTGAATATTTTCTGTTGTCTTGATCGTGTTGATTTTGAATAATATTACCTTTTGTGTGATAATTCTATATTGAGTATTAGATTTTTACATGTTATCAGCTAATTATTAAGAATTCGTTGTTATTTCGTCACAAAGCAAAAGCGATCCATGGCATGACTAAGATACTGATGCCTTTTCACAATTGAGCCAACACACGACAAAACCTACCATAAGACCTGTGTGACCAGCAAATACTTAGCTGAGCCTGTACATCCACTCAGTATGGCAAGGGTTCTCATTAATCCCTCTGTATAGCCGGAGGCACATGCGATCCGCCAAAACTCTGATCAGACTGCGCAACTGCGCAGGCTGATCTGAATCTATCTGGAAGCACAAGTCTTATTGTAGGTTTTGTCGTGCGCTGGCTCAATTTGATCTTAAAATTTCACAATAAAAAATATCCATTTTTGGAGCGTAACCAATCAGAAACAAAACGTTTTTGTTTCCTAATCAGCATATCATTATGAAGATTTTACCTTAACACCAGTTGAAACGACACACACACACACACACACACACACACACACACACACACACACACACACACAATATGCATGTGTAGATAACCCTAAGTGGAGGGGGTTCAACGACTACTTAGGCAGTAAAAATCCCCATTACAGGATCCATGCTGGCTGACGTTTATTCAACTGCAGATTGTTAAATTATACTTACTACATTATCTCAGATGTTTCTAGTTTTCACTGTACTCAGATGAAGATTTTACAGTTACTAAGTTCCGCAGACTCTTAAAGTCGAAAAGACTGCCCCTGTACGCCTCAATGATTGCCAGAATACCAGGTAACGCATATTATTAAATGATGAAATCTTTATGTTTTTCATCTAAAAAAAACGTCACTAAAAAAAAACCATGTTCTTGAATACCATTGGGATACTCTCGGCGACATAAAACTGAAAGAATCTCATTGTGTAAGTTTACTCAGAGAATAAAAGGAAACGCACGGCTGAATTTTCTACTTGTTGGCCTGAATATTTATTTCATAAATGAAAGTTTAGATTGAATGAATGCTTAGAAATACAGTGAACAAGATTATAAGAATAAATATTTAGTCACTGGAGACTGGACTCAGTCTAACCGTTTAAAAGTGATTCCTCTATTGCCGTTCTTCCTTGTGCTTACATTACTTTAATTATGATTGTAAATATTGTTTAATCAGTGTTCACCATCTCTTCTACTCTAAACACACTTACACACACACACACACACACACACACACACACACACACACACACACACACACACACACACACACAATATTTATACAATTGTTATATAGCGACTTGACGGACGACGAGTCACGGGGTTGTACGTCATTCCGGATTGAACTGAATTCTGCATAAAATTCGCGATGAATCATAAAAAAAAAACGGATAAACTCCATATATCACTCGACTTTGTAGCCTTATGAATCAAACCAGTACTTGGGTGTCTACAGGAACAAAAACGATCTGTTTACCATTTATAATTACCGTTTTTACCTTAAGTATTCGGACTCTTAACGCCTCATCATATATTTGTCCTAAGTGCTTAACAAGATAAATTTACTACCTGTCAAGTATTTGCCTGAGTGACAAACAGTGTAGTCCCTGTTCAGATGCTGCATAATGTGGCGTCTGAACAGGGTCGACACTGTTTGCGCAAGGTAGACACTGTTTGCGCATTATACGATGTCTAATCTGGTCCACACTGTTTGCTCCAGTCTGTCTGTCCGAACTTGGCCGAGTAAATACGACACCGTCATTTGTTTTCGCCTTCTACCACTATCATTTAATTTAAACCTCTCCAAGTAGACATCGAGTTTATGCTATATGTAACCAGTGTAGATTTACATCAGCCTGCATGTCCGTGCAGTCTGATCAAGGTGTACGCTGTTCGCTAATAGAATCTTTAAACCCCAAGCATAATGTTAGGAAGCAAATTCGACTGATCAGACTCGGCAAACGCGCAGGCTGATTGGAGTCTAAGCTGATCACATGTATCATAATTTCGTTTTTTATTTGCACAGGCTCAATTTGTAGATCATTCTTAAGAAGTATAATAAAAACCAGTCAGTAACAACATAGGGGTATTAAATTGCTAGTTATTTTACTTGTTATATCATAATCACTTATTACCATGATCTTTATGTACCAAAACAAAGACAATTAGCAGACGCTGACGTTAGCAAACATTAAGACCATCCGTAATATTTCAACAAGTTTCACGCGTAAACCGATTTAAACCCCGCCTCCTTATCTCAATAGTTTTTTTTTCTATTGACCGTTCCAAGGCGCATTGTTTCTGTTGCAGCTCTTCTTTGGTTGGTGGTTTCAAAAAATCTGGCGTTTGTTTTGTCATTGTTTGTTCCTCTCTCTCTCTCTCTCTCTCTCTCTCTCTCTCTCTCTCTCTCTCTCTCTCTATATATATATATATATATATATATATATACCGTTTGCAATTCTGGTTTAGATTTGTGGCTCACATGCCTGTTTGCTACAATGTACATGTCCAAATTCATAAGTAGAAAAAAGCTTACTTCAGAAACTCCAGAAACTCACGGGTGAAGAATTAAGTTCGATTGTATCTGCAGGTGTTATACCCATCGGTGTTTAGCAGCTGTCCATTCTTGAAAATGTTAGGAGACATTACTCGAGCTGGAAGCGCCGGTGGTTCTGTATAATAAAAAATACTCGAAATGATTCCATTTCAACTAATTCATCTCACGCTTTAACTGTGACATTTTGGACTTATTATCTGGGCTCAGTTGTTCGAAACTAACGATGTCGGTAGTTAACTCATCATTCAAACTTTGATTATTAAATATGGCACATACTCTAATATTTTGCTGAAAAATGTGAGTAGCTTTTGCATTTGCAAAAGCTACTCACATTTTTGTCAGCAAAAGTACATGTGAATTAGATATTGTACTTATTAAAACAGTTAACATTTTGTCCACTAAAGAGCTCGTTAGATTAACGATGCTTTGAACAACTGGGTCCTGGATAATAAAGTTATCGATCGTATTGTAATTGTTACAAACTTTATGCATTGATAATAAATAATTCCTATCTTTAAAGAACGTCCCTTTTATAAAGTTTAGTCTAGTATGAGGCCAGACACAGGTTGAGCCAGTCCCAGTTACCCATTTCTGTGCTGTTCTATTTTAACGCACGTGCTCCACGAGTCAGCCAGATTTTGTTTGGTCACGTGGTGATTCAAGGTACATGCATATGTAATAGACATTTGAAGACCAAAACCAGTACGGGTAATTTGTTTACAGAGTCGTATAGTTGCATTCATACTTTCTTACATACCGTCTTGTAGATATATTAGGAGCGATAGAGGAGTCTAACATTAAGTGTTCAGCTCTTCCTATAGATTTGAGCCCTACTGAGCTGCTTCGTATTCCATGAATAAACATTTAACCATATTAAAATAATTCGTCTTTAATATTCATAACTCTTGATTTAATGTATAGATGTAACTGCACTTTTTCTTCGTATGTTAGTTATATTTACATTATGCATTTTCAGAAAAAAAAAAAAAAACAAAAAAAAAAACAGCCTTAAGTTAACTATTGGGACGTAATGTTGTTCATACTTCAATAAATACATTGACTCATATGACGTCACATGATCATTTAATGACGTCAAAATAAACACGGGTTCTCTGCAATATGATTGGAAGGCGGCGGCGTTACTCCATCAACGACGCTATTCAACTGTTTATAGGAAAACTGCGTTTGATTATTTTCTTGTTTCAGTTTTAGCCCTTGAACCAGAGTTTTGCGTCAGATATTCATGAATGGAAAATAATGTAAATATAAGTAATAGAGGAAATTTATTCAACGTTTATTGAAGTATGAACTTAGTCTACTTTGCTTTTTATCCGTGTTCATACAGTCGAACCTCAATGACTCGAACATCTTTGGGACCATGGAAATTCGTTCGAGACATGGGTAGTTCGAGACACTAAGGGTTAATTATGGCACCAGTTCAGGAAGCAAATAGCAATAATTTAGGGAAATCTTTTCGATTTTCTACACAGTGATTGTATTTTGAGTGTACTCATTAGAATCGCCTCGATGAGGCGATTCTATTGAGTACACACAACATACAATTTCACGATAAATTAAAAAACAATTCCTTAAATATGTGTTTTCTTGAGCTATCAGAAGAATTTCGTAGCCAGGACTCAAAAAAGAGTTCGAATTAGCCATGGTAAACGAACCATCGGTGTTCGAGCCATCGAGGTTCGACTGTACTTTAATGCACTTTAAAAAAATTACCATAATTTCTTAAATGTGCTCAGTGCCTTAGCAAGATGTCTATCGGAACCCAAGTCAATCATTGTTTTGGAGCTGATATCTCTGTCTAAATTGAGAATTATCATCGTTTGAGCAGAAGGGTCACAGTCTAAACAGATAATAACGTATTTGACTCTGCAAATGTACTTGTATAGTGAGCCAGAGTGAACGCTCACACTTGCTTCAAACATTAAACTGACCGTTCGACAACACGTAACACATTACATAATCATAGTTTTCCAGGAGTATCATAACATAGTAAAACACATATAAAATGTATCGGGGTACTGTTTGACTATGTCCCAGTCCAGGTTTTACAGACAACCTTCTTTATAAGCACTCTGATGTCACAGCGACAAGAATAGTGCGGCTATAAATAACTGTTACGCGTGGTTTGATTTCATTGATCAATGATAATCACGTGGACAACAATTTTAAGGAAATTTTGATGTATGTACACTTTGACTTGATTTTAAACAGTCGTCCCAAAAAGTTTTTTTTTTTCTTTTTTTCCAAATGCGTTATGCTTAACATTCTATGCGGGTCATTTTCGCTCTCGTAAGTAAACAAACTTCGCGTACCTGCATGCTTTTAGATTATGTAGCACTCAAAGTGATGGAAAGAAAAAAAAAGGAAGGATGAAATACCAAACAATATTAGATATTTATGAAGTACGTATTACCCATGAGGGGTGGGTAACACAACTTCTCAAAGATTTTAACCCTGATGAAATTCATCCAATAGTAATTGGCTAGTGACATCGGGCCAATATTTGCCCATCTTTTCCGTTCCAACAGTCTAGACCCTAGTGAAATTCTCAAAGAGTGTTCCTTAGCAAATATATGCCCATTTTGTAAGAAAGCTGGAAAAGCCCTAACAAACAGGAACTATTATCTGAAAAGTAGCATGCTTTCTCACGGTATTATAATTTATGAAACTCAGCCGGTCAACCGTGATAGATGACTGGGCTAAAAGTTTTGACAATGGAAGTCAAACTGACTGGATTTTGAAAATGCTTTTGATACCCTACCAAACGCACTTCTAAAGTGCAAACCACATGCATATGGTATAAAAGTAAAACTATAAAACTCTTAAATGGACTCACTCATTCTTGTTTTAGACAGCAATGCATTGTCGCAAATGTGTGAAATCTGATTGGGTCACTGTCTTGTCTGGCTTTTGTTAAGGATACGGTTCTCGGTCCCTGGTTGTTCACTCTATACATAAACGTTATCACGACAGTTATAGAGTCTGAAATCCGCTTATTTGCTGACAACTACGTCTGCTACAGGCAAATAAAAACAGTCGAGGGCACCAGAAAACTTCAATATGTAATCATGCTTTGCACAATGATAGACAAACAGATCCATACCACATAATCCTTGAAGGTACAGCGTTGGAAAAATGCCAATAACTTGTACAAGTCACTTTAGATGGCAGAAAGAAAAGACTTTGTGCTTACTCCGAAGTAGTCTATCAATGTGTCCCACTAAGATCAAATAAATAGCTTACAAAAAGCTGGTCCCGGAATATGCTCATTCGGTTTGGTACCCTCATAGTATAGTGTCAGGAAGAGCTGGAAAAGGTACAAAATACAGCTGCCAGGTTTATGACCTCGAATTACATTACGAGCCTGTCAGTACGACCAAATGACCCAACTTCTCCAAAAACTGAAGAGGGGATCAATCATCACGAAACCATGCATATATTATGTTGACCCCCTTAAACCCCACTTTTATATTGTAAAAATGGGGTTTACAGGGGTAAACATTATTTTTTTCTTATTTGTGCGCAAAAATATAGATTGTGGGTACTCGTTAGAACCGCCTCGCCGAGGCGGTTCTAACGAGTACCCACAATCTATGTTTTGAACAGAAATATAAAAAATATCAGAATTTTTATCTGAAAATTTTCATTTTTTTATGTGATAAATTTTCAGTATATTTGAATTGACATGTTTTCGTAATGTCAAGCAGTATAGGAACGAAAGTAGTTTGATTCTCTTGTGTAAGGATCAAGCAAAAATACCGACATCATGCCCCGAGGTTATTAAACATTTTTCATGCTCAACTCAGCTTCGCATGAAATTTGAGCATGAAATTTGTCCGACTAATTAATCTCAAATTACTAACAATTGCAAAATCTTTCTTGCTAAACATAGCTGAAGATGGAAATGTCTCTGCTAATAAATATGAAAATACCAACCATTGTTGGCATTTTCATATTCATTAGCAGAGCAAATTTCGTGCTCAGCTGAGTTGAGCATGAAAAAAAATTTATAACCTCGGGGACTGGTCTCAAAAGTCCACATAGTTTGAGTACGAAGCAGCACCCTCTAGCTTATCAAGTTGCCTTCACCACAACGGATATCGGACTATCAACATATTAACCTTTGTCCTACTGAAACCGGATATACCCTGCCTTTGCAAACAGTGTAGATCCAGATCAGTTGGCTTCTGAAGAAGCCAACTGATCTGGATCTGCACTGTTTGCCATTAAGTATGTGAATCTATATCAAAAATCTTGATCAAGTAATCTGATTGGCTGAAAATTGCAAATGGGTGCGGCTTCTTAATTTATTCAGCAGGACAAGGGTTAAGCTTCTTCCCAGCTACAAGTAGAGACTAGAACGTACTCCCAGGTTCCACAGTGTCTTCAAATAAAGCTTCTGAGGAGAGTCTAAAGGTTTGTGACATTCGTCAGGTATAGAGATGAATCTCCCTGTTACACACCCTTGGCGTGCTCACCCTTAGTGACTGAATTCCTACATGAACTCGGTGCGGGGTGCTTGTGATGTCACTCCGGTACGGGCTATGTGCTGTTCTTTTGGTGTTCCAGCTGTGCTCTGACTGATTAACAATTTATGGTAGATATTGTATTGAATTATTGTTTGTTTGGTATAAACATATTTATTTAGAAACCAATTTGTACAACATATATTATGATAATAGTAGCAACACAAAATTTAAGGATTGGAACGTAAGCACATAGTGCTTATTTGGTTCTTCTCCTTATTGTTGGTTTCTGTGTATATACTATCTCGTATTTTGTGCCACATGGTAGAATAGTTGTTGATCTAAATGTGTTTACCCTCATAAAATAAATAAATAAATAAATAAATAAATAAATAAATAAATAAATAAAATAAACGTCATTTAACGTTTCACCGTAACCAATTCAGATTCAGTCCGATTCAGAAGTCTCCCTAGGGTCAGCTGCATCTGACCAGTCAATTTTAGCCGGTACACATCATTTTCTACACGACTGCTTGTGCGCCCAGCGAACACTCAGATCAGCCTGCGCATCTGCGCAGTCTGATCACACACTATTGGTAGCCAAGGAGTTAAGGTGTCTTCAGGTGGACAATGAGGACTCTTATTTGGGCGTACATGCATTTTTGAAGGAAATGTTGTGCCCCGGCTCATTTCGTGCACGTTATCCACGGTACAGACAACCCTCCTTATACCGGCACTCGATACAACGACAAAAGTATACCAATAATAATGTTACAAATTATGCAAGTGACAATAAGTCACAATAATAAGTCACAAATTATGCAAGAATGTTGTATTCAATACTTTAAAGAAACATATGTTTTGGATATTTGTTAGAATCGCCTCATTTAGGTGATTCTAACAAGTATCCAAAACATATGCTCACAAATTAGTCATAAAGTCACAAATTATGCAAGAGGTAACAATAAGTCAAAAATTATGCAAGAATATTGTATTTAATACTTTAAAGAAACATGCGTTTTGGATATTTGTTAGAAACTCTTCGTTGAGGCGATTGTAACAAATACCCAAAACATATGATCTCATCTATGAGGAAATAAGAACAAAAGAAGACCTTTCTTGCAATCATTCTATCTATTAGGGATTCTTTACAACAGCATTTATATTTTAATGGCAATGTCTTTGGGAACAGGGTTCACTGTAATTCTAGCACTGTGGTCACTCGCTATATGAATGCCCACTTTGCTTACTGTTTTCATGTTGTGATGCTAGCATTATGGTTATCTTTTTCAATGGCTGCCGCTTGCTTTTTTTTTTCGTTTTGTACTGTTTGTAGTTGCATCAAGGATAAGGTGAGGTTTTGTATTGTTGTACTGTTTGGAGTTACATCAGGGATAAGGTAGGTTTTGTATTGTTGTACTGTTTGGAGTTGCATCAGGGATAAGGTGAGGTTTTGTATTGTTCTACTGTTTGGAGTTGCATCATGGATAAGGTGAGGTTTTGTATTGTTGTACTGTTTGGAGTTGCATCAGGGATAAGGTGAGGTTTTGTATTGTTCTACTGTTTGGAGTTGCATCAGGGATAAGGTGAGGTTTTGTATTGTTCTACTTTTTGGAGTTGCATCAGGGATAAGGTGAGGTTTTGTATTGTTGTACTGTTTGGAGATACATCAGAGATTAGGCGAGGTTTCGCGCGAGTACAATAAGCTAGCTACTAGTCTGACAATAAGAGTCTGATCAGTTCTTTTTATTAAAAGATAGTCAACTTCTTTATGATGGCATGTCCATTTGGTAGGGTCTCCAATAAACATACTGGCTAAGTATTATCAAAAATTAGAAAATTGAGAAAGGCGACTGGACTACCCAGTAAGCATTCTTTATAAATCTACAGCGGGCCATTATCGGCCCGTCAGGGTAGCTGACGGGCCGATAATGGCCCGCTATAGATTTATAAAGAATGCTGGCTCGGTAGCTAAAATATTACACTGTTTATTTTAATGCAAATAGATGCCTGTATGCATGGCCATATTATTCTTTTTAATGCCTAGTGGCTAGGCTAACAACAGGGCTGCGTTTAAATGTGCACGTTACTCGCGAGTGTTTTGCTCTAGATCCCTGCTCCTGTTGATGCTCGTCATTTGGTACAGAGATCCAGGGCAAAAAACAAAACATTTCTGAACTCAGCCCTGGTTTAAGGCCCCTCCCCCCGCCCACCCCCCACACACCCCAGCAGTTTTCCAGGCCGTTCCAAGGCAGTTCTTCTGTTGCAGTTCTTCTTTACATTACGAAAACACGCCTATACAAATGTATGGAAAATTTCCCCGCCAAAAACAGAAAGTTTTCAGATAAAAAAATCTGATATTTTTCATATTTCTTCTCAAAACATAGATTGTGAGTACTCGTTAGAACCGCCTCGGCGAGGCGGTTCTAACGAGTACCCACAATCCATGTTTTTGAGCAAAAATAAGAAAAATAATATATACCCCTGCAAACCCCAGTTTTACTATATAAAAGTGGGGTTTAAGGGGGTAAAAATTATATAGGTATGTTTTCGTGATGATTTGAGCATCTGTGGCTTCATATGTGGCATTTGTCCTATCCTTATTTGTTCCTCATCTCTCCCTCTTTTGGTACCTCGGGAGGGCTGTGCTTCGTGATTGTGGCTTCACTGATATTATTACTCAAAAAAGTCTCGTAACTGTGGGGAAGTCAAAAGTAAAAACTTGACAGAGTTGTCGTTCTTCCTTTATTTACTATGAAACGCCCGTTTGAACTTGATTACCGTTTTTGCTCTAGGTATTCGGACACCCTAATTCCTTACCATACTCGTCCTAAAAATTGAACAAGTTATTATTGCTACCTTTTTAATGTGTCTAAAAATTGCTAAATGACTCAGGCTGGCAAACAGTGTAGAGGTTTAAACAGGTCTATGCAAATAGTGTAGAACCAGATCAGACGCCGCGTTCTGCGGCATCTGATCTGTTTCTACACTATTTGCATAGACCTGTTTGTCTGAATTCTTAGGGTAAACACGGTATACATAATTTATTTTAATTAATAAAGAAATAAAGAAATGCTGTATAAAACTTTTAATAAATAACGTCAGTTTACAGCAATACAAAATATATTTCAAATGCACAAAATAAAAAAAACAACTGAGTATACATATAATTCTTTCAATAAATAAAATAATGCCTATTTACAGAAGCGTACATACATTCCGGCAAGGACCTGCTGTCAGTCATTCGATAAATAAATACAGTCGACTCTCGTTATCTCGAACTCCAAGGGACTCTATGAAACAGTTCGAGATATCCGTACTTCGACATATCAGATTTGCGGACTCAGGAAAACAATTAATCGAACAACCACCTTTAACAGAATGAATATGTAATCTGACTCCTAAGTTAGAGACATTTTGAAAATATTGTGGAAAAGAGGAGAAATTGCTCCTAAGGAGCAATTTCTCCTCTTTTCCACAATATTTTATTGCCTGTTGGTAGATCTCTGTGTTAAAACAGGGACCAGATTTTCACTTCGAGATAAGCGGTTATTCGAGATAAGCGAGTTCGAGATAACGGGAGTCGACTGTAATTAATATTTACATCTGCTGACATTCATTCCATAAATAAAACAATTCCGTTCCAAAGAAACATTCATACTTTCCGGCAAGGACCTTCCGGCAACCATTCGATAAATAATATAATGCGTATTGACAGAAACGTGCATTTGTTCTGGATTAAACATGAGAAAAAAGGTTCTTTTGACATCTGAGAACAGTTGGAGCCAAGATCAGCCCGCACATTCGTACAATCTGATCAGGGCATTTAGTGTTCATTTACAAAGTCGTTGGATACTACCAAATAAAGTGATGAACAATGAAGGATCCGATCATACTGCGTGAATGCTCAGGTTAATCTTGTCCATCATTGTTCATATATTTCATAATGAGCTTTTATGTGCGAGTTCGGTTTAAAACAAATCAAAACAAAACAAAAGGCAAAATTGAGCCGGGCCACAGCATTTCCTACAAAAGAGCATGTGCGCCAAGTGAAGAGTCAGATCAGACTGCGCATCCGCGCAGTCTGATCAGAGTCTTTGCATGGCGCTGCATGGATAGCCAAAGGAACAAAGCGTCCTACAGCGGATAGCGAAGACTCTGATCAGCCTGTGCGCATGCGCATGCTGATCTGTTTTCGCTGGGCGGACATGCAATTTTGCAGGACATTCTGAGCCCCGACTTATTAGCCTCTCCACAGCATTACGCGTACAGTTACATGTAATGATGATTCAACTCCTGAGTAAAAATGGATTTTTTTCAGTAGAAAGAAAACTATAGCAAACGTTCATGAGAGAAGACGGAAAAAACTTCAACAATACTGCCCGATGTAAAAAGTCGGAAACAATATAGTCGTATAAACGACTTAAATATAAACAAACAAACAAACAAACAAACAAAAAATAACAAAATAAATAAATAAAACGAGGGAAAATGAAGAAAATTTAGTTATTATATACACTAATTTAGATTTTAGCAGTGAAAAAATGTGAAGAGATAACAGGCAATTTATATAAAGCTTACGTAAACAAAAACTTCGCAAAAATCGTCTAATAATGTATACCCCTACTGCCATACCCTTGTTTTCACCCTTTGAGCCGGGGAACAGCATTCCTGTGATTGCATATGTATGCCCAGCGAATACTTAGATCAGCCTGTGCGCGCAGCGCAGGCTGATCAGAGTATTCACTATCCGCCTGAAGACGCTTTGGGTCTTAAGCTACCCACCAAATGTCATGTGAAGACTCTAATCAAACTGTGCGGATGCGCAGGCTGATCCAAATCTTTACTGGACGCGCATGCAGTCTTATAGGAAATGCTGTGCCCCGGCTTATACCTTACAGGAGAACATTGCACAGATGTGTTAACGAAATGAAAAGTAACAAAAAATCCACTTTTAACAAAAATACAATTTAATGTAAAAAGAAAAAAAAAAAAAAAAAAAAAAACGATGCTGAAAGCGAAATAAAGTACAGTCGAACTTCAATGGCTCGAACATCTTTGGGACCATGGAAATTTGTTCGAGATATGGGTAGTTCGAGCCACTGAGAGTTAATCATGGCACCAGGTTAGGAAGAAATAGCGATAATTTAGGAAATCTTTTCGATTTTCTACACAATAATTGTATGTTGAGTGTACTCATTAGAATCGCCCCGATGAGGCGATTCTAATGAGTAAACACAACATGCAATATCGTGATAAAATGAGAAAATTTCCCTAAATATTTGCTTTCTTCAGCTGTCGGAAGAATTTCGTAGGGACTCAAAAACGGGTTCGAATTAGCCATGGTAAATGAGCCATCGGTGTTCGAGCTATCGAGGTTTGACTGTAAGGACATAAATAGAACAAAGTTCACCCGGAAATGATGACAAATGTAATGAAAATGAATACTGATGAATTAGATTTTCATGTGATCACTCTCCACTGACTAGAACTTTCTGATTGGTATAACAGATGAATATCTCTTCGAGAAAACCAACCTTACAGTTTCGGATAAAACCGGTCATTGCGCATGCCCAGACCAGACTGCGAATACGCATGCGCAGTTCTCCCAGATAATACTGATTTGGACAATGTATAAGTGACCTCATGACAAGTCTCTGAGACTTCTTCTCACTGAACACAGCTGGTTACAACCTAGTGTCGATTTCACCATTAGCACTCTAGAAAAGTTCAACAGACGACAGCCTGATAGGTAGTAATTATTTTTCATTTTCAGAAATCATTACGTTAACAAATCTCTCTAATGTGTACCCTAACGTTTCCCCACAATGTATAGTGAAATAAAGGATATGTTGGGGTCTACGTTATTAGCCAATTTTTTTCAGAATTTTGCAGCTTTTAATTCAACTTTTCAATATGCTTTTTTTTCTTGCAATCTTCTTACTGCATCGGTCTGTCTAAACCCATTTCCACCGAATGGACTCCTCTACCTTAACTCTTTGGGCAGGTCCATTTCCAGCAGAAAGGGTGTCTGGTTATTTTTTTATTTTTATCCTATATTATAGAAATTCCTGTATTTAATGCTAACAGAGTAGATCCTGATCAGACGCCGCGTTCTGCGGCGTCTGATCTGGGTCTGCACTGTTTGTCAATGCTCATTTAATGGGACGCTAGGCATAAATTGGTTAATAAGCAAATTCGTCCTCATTTCCAATATTATACTGTGAAAATGCCTTGGCTTAAGTAGCTCTAGATGAAAAGGTATCAAGATAGATGGTTTTCTTATTTCCCCACAAAAACATAAATTGTGGGTACTCATTAGAAGCGCCTGTATGAGGCGCTTCTAATGAGTATCCACAATGTATGTTTTTATGGAGAAATGAGGCACATATAAAGAGTTTTGTTTAAATACGGCTTGTATAGAGTATACATTTCGTATAAGCGTGTTAACGTAATGAGGTATACCATTTCGTGTAAAATGTTTCCTAAGAAATAAGATGTTTAACATTTCGTGCAAATTCTCTCCTAATCTTATTCGTTCAGTAAATAAATAATGTCTCCTTACAGGAGCGTACATACATCCGAGGGCCAAATGGCATTCATTCGATGAGAGAACTTAAATGAAATGTCAAACCCAATTTCCTAAAACAACAACAACAACAAACAAACTTTAAAAAACAAAAAAAAAACGACAACAAAAAAAACCAAAAAAAAAAACCCCCAAAAAACAAACAAGAACCTCAAAATGTCGTCTGCTCAAGTCTTACCCAGCTTGCTTAGGTTAACGCATAGCATGCCTGGTAAAATTTCAGCAGGCTGCATTTTTACATACTTTTCTTATTTTACCCAGAAAATAAGCTTTGACATTTCATGCAAACTGACAATTTGCATGAAATATAAAAACCTATTTTCCGGGAGGCATGAGAAAAAGATCATCAATTTTTCGTCTGACGAATCTGTCCAGAGAGCAATAAAGATTATCCTGTCAGTTTCTCTGTTTTACACATTATACAGATTATCGCCTTAATCCTCTCCATTCAATCTGTTTATGTTCGCCTCACTGCGATCAATAACTTCGTCTAGTTCTCACCTCATAATGTTTGCTTCATGTTTCTCCTTCACGCGGACAAAACAACGGCAGCCACTCCAACAATTGTAGCTCCCTGATTTTCTGTATGTCAGAATACAAACCGGTGCGAAAAGGCATTCGCACTGCGAACATTTCTTCATCCAATCTTTCCAAATATCGGTATTGCGTTCTTATGTAATCTTATTTCAAACTCAGGCGACTCCAGCCGTATAGCTTCCCCGTCGGCATTAATGTAGTATTTTTTCGTAACTACTTTATCACCATTTTCATTAATCTTGACTGGTACAGATGTCAGTTTCACTCTATAACCACTTGTTCGAACCCGTCGTATGAACTCGTAGTCCCACTGAAAAAAAAAATCAAACGATACATTATATGTTTGATAATAATCTTATGAATCACAAGCAAATGGTCACTTTATTATTTAGGCCACGCGAAGCGAGAAGGTATTTTCGAACATGCGCAAAACGCACAGATTTATAAAATTCAACCTGCGCATGCGCAAAGTCTCATCCGGGCATTTGCGCACCATTGATACAATCAATAGTATCCTATGATACTGATAGCGGACAGCGGTCCCTGATCAGACTGCGCGTATGCGCAGGCTGATCTGGGCCTTCGCTGTCCACATATGCTCGCAGACACGCGCGGCCCGTGTATGATAGATTCTAAAAGAAATATATTCTGCAGGAGTTGACATGTGAGAGCAATTACAATCCTCGAAAAGCTGAAAACAGCATACTTGTCAAGTTTTCTGAGCCAGATTTGCTAGTTTCAGCCAATTAGGCCGCATCAATGACCCTTAGTTTATTTTATTTTCAAAAATCCCGGAATTAGGCTCAATGGTCACAAATGACCAGAAAATATTAAGTACACTATAGTACAGGTAGATGCTGTACGGCCGCCACAGGGCACTAACACCAGGGTTTCCCTTACAATTCGATCGCACAAATGCGGAACGAGAAATTAATACAGGGATAGCTTATTCATTATATATTAAATCAAAAAGTTGTTTTTTTGTGACTTTAGGTTTCTGAATAAACTTGTAATATATACTTACACAAGTTGCGTCTCCCTTCTCAAACTTGGTAAGCTGTTGCACGTGTTTCTTAAGGCTACATTTGTCAGTGACCCACATGCTCAGAGCCGAATCTCCGAAAAAGGGAACCAGTCGATTGTCTCTTGACTTTTGTGTGACAACGTATGTGTCGACTCCATACACTGACCCGTCCATCTTTTTCCAGCCTGCAATGACACAAATTGTATAGATATTTAGTTCAATGTTTCTTAAGTTCATTAAGATTTTAAAGGCTCTATATATAGATATTTTTTTTTATCCAAGAAAGGTTTAATAAATTGATATATAGTATTATTCTGCTCATAAAATGTGGCATCTGAGAGCCTGTAAAATTTCGGTTAGTCACTCGTTTTTGAACTGGATAAAAAATGAAATGATTTAGTAATCGTATCTCTGAATTAATGTTGGCAACAATAATTCAAAGATACGATAAAAAATCATTTCGTTTCAAGAATGAGAGACTAACTGAAATTTTACAGGCTGTCAGGTGCCACATTTTGTGATTGTATCAATACCATATATCAATTTATTAAACCTTTCTTGGATAATGAAATGTCTATTTTTGAGGAATATGGAGTCTTTAAGCAATTTAAAGGCAGCAGCTAATGTTTCTGTAAGCGGAGAGACAATATCCTGTTCAGTCTGTCTATCACCCTGCACGAATGCAAGGCTCATCTGGGTGTTAATGAAGACTTTTGACAAGGCAAACTAACCGTAAGTACTGGGAAAGACAGGCGATAGCAAACAGTGCAGACCCCAGATCAGGATCTACATTTTTCACCAAACAGTCCAGCAGTTTTAGACAGATCAGCAGGAGTAAAATGGTCTTGTTCAAATTCTAGGGCAAGTGTGATTAGGAGTTAAAGGCAGACCTGAACTGAGTTTGTAGTAGTATTAGTAGTAATAGGGGAGGTGGTGGTAGTACTTTAGTAACCCATTGTAGACTGCATAGACTCTCCCACACTATATATTGGAAGACTCCAATTTCAATTTTAGGTACGCGCGGCTATGAGATTTCCACATATTCCTAGAGAAAAATGGCTAAACTATTTGCAAATAGTGGAGACCCTGATCAGACGCCGCGTTCTGCGGCGTCTGATCTGGGTCTGCACAGTTTGCAAATTACCCTTTTACGGGTCTCCCGACTACAATGAGTTAATTATTTGCAAATATCCATTTGTGGAGCTCAAAGCAGTGGCGTAGCCAGAACGGAATTAGTTTTACGCACACTGGAAAAATCTTGAAGAAGTATGCCTAAAATCGCTTCCGAAATAGGGACTACTTTTAAAGGGAAGAATTTGCTCCCTCAGGGAGCAAATTCTTTCCTTTAAGAGTAGTTCCTATTTTGGAAGCAATACATTATTTCGTTTTAGAGCAGTCCCTCTTGTAAAGAAGCAAAATAGCTTATGTTAGCTGATGTCTCTTTATGTAAATAAGAGTAATTATCTTACGCATTTACGCATGTTACGCATGTGCTTAATAAGCGTCACGTCTATGGGATAAGTGTGTTAAAGGGAATTGATACAGTATTCGGGGAATGCGACTCTATCAAAATTGTTTCGCCTACTTTCTGAAAAGAGTTATACTCTAAAAGGAAAGAATTTGCTCCCCTCTAAATTCTTTCATTTTTATAGTAGCCTTCTTTTAAGAAAATGCTTGTTGTGTAGGAATGAAAACAGGTTGTCACATAAGTATTCCCCCCTTGTACAAAATGGCGGAAAATGTACCAGGCGTTTCCAGTATCTTTAATAGAAAAATAGAATTACCTTCAATATTTTGTTTGTCGTGGTCCGGAGAAGAATTAAGTCGGTTTAATCGCTTGCAGGAGTTACCCGTCGGAAGTGACTGGTTTACCGGATGGTAGGCAGGAAGCGACACCTGTCGTAGGAATTTGATCCTGTCATGTGTTTTTTCTGATGGTAGGTAGTCTATTTCAACATCAACCGGCTTTCTCTTAAATAATGTTGTTATAGGGATAACTGAAATAAGAATTTCAAAACATGAGTTGATTTGAGGAAAATATAATAAAACATTACAGATTCAGACACAAGGAACATTGAAACCCTCAAATTTTTATTTCTGTAGGTTAGGAACTCTGAGGTTAGAAAACATTAATGAAATGCATCCTATCAGTCTAATGGGAAGCCAGTATGCAATGGATTAGACCGGTACATGTGGAAACCACCTCTCTCTTTCTTCATCAGAAACGATCTCTATCACGAAAACATGCCTATATAATTTTGACCCCCTTAAACCCCACTTTTATATAATAAACTGGGGTTTACAGGGGTATACATTATTTTCTTATTTCTGCTCTAAAATATAGATTGCTGGTACTCGTTAGAACCGCCTCATCGAGGCGGTTCTAACGAGTACCCACAATCTATGTTTTGAGCAGAAATATGAAAAATATCAGAATTTTTCATCTGAAAATTTTCATTTTGTGGTGGTAAAATTTTCAGTATATTTGAATAGGCGTGTTTTCTTAATCTCTCTCTCTCTCTCTCTCTTTATTTCTCTCTCTCTCTCTCTTTTATACAACCATAAATTTTTTGGCCGTACAGTCTTACTTTATAGGTCGACTTCGTCCTGTTTTGGTTACTGGCGAGTACTGAAGCTATATTTAACATGTTCACGTAATGATATGGCTTAAGACTATTTCCTATGGTGAGGTGCAAATATTTAAATTATCCGATTAACATGTTTATCGGTCACCCTCGGATATAAAAAAAAAACATAACATGAAAAAGAATACCTGTTCAGCTTGTATATAATTCGCATATACAGAATCCTTATTTTATTCAATCTGATCTGAGCCTTTGTTGTTTGTATATACACGAAGTCCATTTTTCATTCAATAAAGGTTAATCATTACGAAAACATGCCTATTCAAATATACTGAAAATTTTACCACCAAAAACTGAAAATTTTCAGATAAAATTTCTAATATTTTTTTTCATATTTCTGCTCGAAAACATAGATTGTGGGTACTCGTTAGAACCGCCTCGACGAGGCTTGAACTGAAGCGACCAAATCAATTTACAAAGAGTGATATCATATAGTCTGAATACAATACGTAATACAGTGTCTTGTAGCCACCCATAAAATTCTGATGACGTCAATCAAAATTAAATTTGCCTAAAAGTTGCAAGTTTTTTTTTTTAATTTATTTTCTCAAGCTTAGTGAGCAGAAATACTACAAGATGTTAATTTCTGAATATTACGCCGCTGTTGTACATTACACCTTAAAGCGCTTAGCTAAAATGCAGCAGACGACATTAAATTTTTTAGAAGTATTTTACAAAGAAAATAAGGCTTGACATTTCATGGGAATCGTCTGCTGCTAGGCAGACGATTCATATGAAATGTCAAGCAATATTTTCTCTGAAAAATACCCACACAAAAAATAAATAAAATTAAATAAAAAAAGAAGAAAACAATAAAATAAATAAATAAAAAAAAAACAAAAACATTTAAATAAATGAAAATGTCGTCCGCTGCAGCGATGACGGCTACAGAATTGGGGTTTCCCCACTATCGTCTTTACTCGAGCATGGTGTTAAAAAAACAGAACAATGAATACACACCTACATTTTTGTGTCCGGTCATGCGTCGAGGGCAAAATTTAAATAGACATTTTAAGCAATGACTCGTACTTCCGGACGGTTTTACCTAAATTACAGGTATAAGATGATACATGATTTGAAGATTAATGTCTTAATTTTTGCTTTGAAGTCTGATCGAATATCGTGATATATATGTTTAACCTCATTGTCACAGGTCATTACAGTAGGCCTTAGAACTGCTGCTGGTGAAAGCAGTAGAGGTGTGCCCAGAAAACTACATTGCTGCCATATGAAGAGTCCCAATTAAACCGATACTCAGATTTTCTTCACGTGTTCTTTTTGTTCAAGGGCAGATTTTTTTTTCATTCCATTTGATTAGCTTTTTTATATAAAAAAAAAAAATATGGTGTTTACGTAAACGGTGAGAAACTGTACCAAAAAGCACGTGCGGCTAGCGAATATTCATTCACATAGTCTGAACAGTGTCTTCATTGGACGCTCTATGAAAAGCAAAAAAATTCAGATGCGCAGGCTGATCTTAGTCTTCGCTAGGTCCAATGTTTTCTCGTAGTGGTGAATTTATCGTAGTTGCGGTGGATGTTTCGTAGTTGTGGCTCATTTATCGTATGTTCGGTTCATTGTCTGTAGTTGCGGTTCATTTCTAATATTTCTGGTCATTTCTCGTCATCAGGATACTTACTGTTATATCTGTTGGGTCCCATCCACCGATATTTCTCACAGTCGTGCATCATTTCCCCTATCAAGCCAAATTCCAACAACAAACTGGAGTAACACTGGAGTCTTCTACCCTGATGAACACTGACCACATTGGTAAACAAATGGTCCCCTGTAAATATAACGGTCCTATTTTATACTTGGCTTCAGAGCATGTACAACAAACGGAAGAACTAATCAGAGTCTTCGTTGTCCGCATGAAGAAACTTTGCATCCTTGGTTATCCAATATGCGCCCAGTGAAGATTCTAATCAGACTGCGCGAGTGCATTTTCTCAGATTCTGCATTACGTTAAAAAACCTATGTAAAATACATAGGACTTGTTTTGAACCAAACGCATATGCGTAGCGCTCATTACGCACATTACGCATGTACGTAACATGCGTAAGAAAACTATTTACAATAAAGTGACAGTAACATAAAATATTTTGTTTCTTACCTTAGGGCTGCTCTTAACGAAAAGAATTTGCTCCCTATGGGATTCTTTCCTTTAAGAACAGCCTCTATTTTGGAAGGGTTTCTGGGCATAATTTTTCAATAGTTTTCCTGAGTGTGCGTAAAATAATTCCATTGTGGCTACGCCACTGAAACGTATTGGTATTGTTTTATTTCGCACAAAAATATGTTGTGGATACCTGAGGTGGATACTCATTAGAAACGTTTCGCAATGTCTATTGTAATTTGTTTACCTCTTGGTGCCATTTTATCGGCTATGTTCTGTGATTGTGCGTTATCCCGGACATGTATTTTACTATTTCGAACAGTCTCATTAGACTGGTCTCACATGTGCGAATGCACGCTTTCTTGCGTTATAAGAATGTAATTATATGCAATAAGGTTCCATTTCGTCTGATGCGGTTCACATCCTTATATTAACAAGAACGTAATTGACAGTGTGATCGATCGTTTGATTGAAGTGACCGATTCTATGACTGATAACACGCTGCAAATCTTACAAATTCGCTCGACTGCTGTGCCATTCAAGTTCGAACAGAAACGTATGTAATTTTAACACACGGTTTACTTTTTAACTTAATTTTATCGTTCTATATGCAGATTGAAGTAAACAAGCCTATTAAAGTTTGAAATTACACTCATGGCACATAATATGAGCCGAAACGTCCAAAACGTACCTTTGGACATTTGCGCCCAGTGAAGATTCAGATCAGCCTGCGCATTCGCGCAGTCTGATCAGAATCTTCACTGGGCACTTTTTGGATAGCCAATATTGCAAGGCTTCTTAATGCGGACAACGAAGACTCTGATCAGACTGCGCGGATGCGCAGGCTGGTCTGAGTCTTTGTTGTGCGCAGATGTCGGGTACATTTCTTCCCGTTGCGGTTCATTTGAATATTGAATGAATTAAAGATCTTGTTACAGCCGGTTTAATGTCTCATCATGATGCAATGACGAATATTAAAAAATTACTTAGGACACAGGGGTCAAGGACGAGGACCCAGTAATCGGACTACACACCCGGCTTATGCTCACTCATTGCGGAGTAAATAAATATAGGATCCGTCCGGAAGGTACTGTACAGGAACAATTCCACGCTCCCTTCCTTCCGGAACGAGGGGATGGGGGAGGGTAGAAATATGCACGGTTACATTAGAGGGAACGCCCATGACTTCGCCTGCGACTTGTTTAAGCTCATAAATCAACTTTGGGAATGGCTTAACCCTTAGAATGTTGGCTAAAAACTCATTTTGAAATATGTTTCTTTGTTTCCATACAACTGATTTTGACATTTCATGCAAGGAGACAATTTGCAAAAAATGTAACATCCTATTTTATGTGAAAAGCAACGGCAGTCTATTTTTTAAATTATTTTAAGAGATTGTAAGGCCTGATATTTCATGTGAATCGTCTGCATTTCCCTGAAAAATAATAATGAGATATTTCAAAGTGTCGTCTCCTGCAGCTGTGCTTGGCTTTTTAAGGGTTAAAAACTTACCTAAAATAATTTTGATAGTTGCTGTTTCAATGTCATGTGTCCCATGTATGTAGTTTACCAAGTAGTTACCTGAACCTGAAAAAAAGATAATAAAAATCGTAAAATCGTAAACCAAAATATATGGCATAATTTAACTGATAGAGCAAATGTCGTTTGGATTTTAAAAACAGGTTTGAATGTACCCACAAAGTCATTAAAGCAGGAGATTATTATCAACTTAAGTGGGTTAATATTTTTAAAACCCTGTGAAACCACATCTTCAGTATTTTGATAGTCTAAATCTACAATGAAACAAAAAACGCACAGCTGCATCCTTATTCCAATAAAATGTAAAGAAACAAAACAAAACAAAACAAAAAAAGTACAATGTATAAAAGTTTACAACATCCGGAAGGAACTTGTCCTTTTCTAGAGACCAAATTAAAATTCTTTGCTATCGATTTTGTACTCGAAATATAACAACCCGAAGGCTAAAACAATGGTTAAATTTTAAAGGGGCTGGATACATCCGGTAGATTTTTCGCCATTTTGACAAGGGCGGTAACTTTTATGTATTCCAGTTTGCTTTTTTCTGTATACTGATCCCCTTCTGAAAAGGGATCTACTCTAAAAGGAAAGAATTCGCTCCCAAGGGAGCAAATTCTTTCCTTTTAGAGAAGTTCCCTTTTCAGAAGGGAGCAAAATAATTTTGACAGAGTTGTCTGCCTTGAAAGTGCAGCAAGTCTCCTTAAGGACGGTGTCAGATATCCGGGATGTTGGTCAGTAATGCCGGATAGTAGAAAAGTGCCACAAGAGTGATTAGATTAGAAAACTAAATAATTGGATAAACACTTAAGAAGCCCTTGATAAGGCAGCTGACGTTGAATCCAATCAAATCATAGGTCAATCACCTCTACAACACATTTGTTGACAATATGTGTTCATTATTTCTCGATAAGTCGGAAACACTACTTGTTTCAAAGATAACGGTATAATTTTGTGAAAAAATTGTCGATATGCGACGCACTTGTCGAGTTTTCTGTCCTTCAAATAAAACACAAAATCAAGATATTCATTCATTCATACTTTTTCATTTACCTGCAGGTATTATTCCTAAAGATATCTTCGAAGCTCTAATTTGTGCTTGCGGGTCATGTATGTTCACCTGTGCGTCTGACTGCAATCTCTCCAGAAGTCCGTTGACACATTCAGAGTACATTCCATCCCCGCCAACCGCCACAATCCTGAAGTGTAAAAAACACAACTAACAGAGTTTAACGACTGGAATGTCTGCTTTATAACCATTAAACTATTTAAAGCATTCTATTAATTTTAACACCTGTATATTAGGAGTGCACTTTTACCAAAATAAATTAGAATTAGGAGCGCACCGATCCTGTCATTTTATGCCTTCGGGCTATGAGCTTAATGCAAATGCGATGCAGGGTTCGTTAAACAAGCTTGCGACATTCTTTATCATTGAATGTCAGCAGAAGACATTTCGAGATATTTTTTCTTATTTGTTTTTTTTTTTCAAGAAAATAGGCTTTGACATTTCATGCAAATTGTTTCGTAACAGACGACCTTTTGAAATATTTTTCTTATTTTTCCAGAAAATAGGCTTTGACATTTCATGCATGTTGTCGCGTGAATTGCTGATTATTTTACCAAGCATGCTTAGGCCAAATAAAAAAAAAAATATGGCATTGCGTGTTTTGGGTAACATGATAGAAAAAATAGGTAGGTTTTTTTTTTTTTTTTTTTTTTTTTAACATTTTTTATTTTTTTTTTGTAGATTTATGCCATAATTACCATGTAGACCCTGATCAAACTGCTCCATTAGGAGTAGTTTGATCTGGGTCTACACTGTTTGCTCATACTTACTTGTCCGAATATTTAGCGTAAATATTTTATCCAAGTAAATCAGTTTCATCAGCAAAAATAGGTAGGATAAGGTTACCCTAAACACGTACATTTTTTTTTAATTTGGCCTAAGCGTTAATAGTACTAAAAATAGTTTCTTACCCATGAATAAGGCGAAGATCAGATGACGCTAGCAACTCCCTCGGTTGACCGGGGCCTTCAGTCACTGAAATAAGATACAGAACATTCGTGCAAGTGACACATTACGAAAACACGCCTATTCAAATATATTTGGAATTTTACCACCAAAAAATGATAATTTTCAGATGAAAAATTCTGGTAGTTTTCATATTTCTGCTCAAAACATAGATTGTGGGTACTCGTTAGAACCGCCTCGGCGAGGCGGTTCTAACGAGTACCCACAATCTATGTTTTGAGCAGAAATAAGAAAATTAATGTTTGCCACTGTAAACCCTAGTTTAACTGTATAATAGTGGGGTTTTGAGGGGGTCAACAGACAACGAAAGGCCCGGATTAGCATCACGAAAACATACATGTACCTATATAATTTTGACCCCCTCAAACCCCACTTTTATATAGTAAAACTGGGGTTTACAGGGTACATATTATTTTTTCTTATTTCTGCTCAAAGACATAGATTGTGAGTACTCTTTAAAACCGCATCAGCGAGGCTGTTCTAACGAGTACCCACAATTTATGTTTTTTGAGCAGACATATGAAAAATATCAGATTTTTTTGTCTGAAAACTTTCAGTTTTTAGCGGTGAAATTTTCAATATATTTAAATAGGCGTGTTTTCGTAATGACTGCGCAAATGCGCGAGCTGATCCGGGAACCTCGTTTCTGCGTATGGCATAAGGACCCTTTCGCGCTGCAATTCGTTATTACTGGCTGAATGACAATAGATTGAAAAGTTGCTGCTGCAAAGACAAACTTTATCTAATTAGTTTTCTAGTAACATTATTACCACTCTCTGGTCTAAATCAGCAGACGACAACTTGATATTTTTTTTTTATATTTCCTCGGAAAACAGGCTTTGGCATTTCATGCAAATTGTCTTCTAAGGAGACAATTTGCATGAAATGTCAATGCCTATTTTCTAGAAAAAGAATATGAACAATGTTTCAAAATGTCGTCTGCTGATTTTTTTTTACCCAGCATGCAAAGCCTTAAGCGGACTGCATAGACTTGGTAGTTTTGTGACTTTCTGTTAGCTTTCTTGTACACCAACCCCTTCTCAAAAGGGTCAACATTAACGATAAGCCAAAGGAAATTTGATAGATTTTCCTCCACGAAAATTGGTATCTACTCCCTCTTAACCGATCATTAATTAACCCATTTATGTCGAATAGACTCTTCTATGTCAACTCTTTGAACATGTCCATTTTCAACATGAGGGATGTCTAGTTAGTTTTATTATAACCATGCCTGTATTTAATGCAAACAGTGTAGACCCCGATCAGACGTCTGATCTGTGTCTACACTGTTTGCCAACGTCCCTTTTATGGGGCGCTGGGCATGAATGGGTTAATTTGCTACATTCTTCTAGCTGTATTTATGTGGCAACTTTTAGAAAACGGTGGATAGATAGATATACAGATAGACTGATCATTATATATATAACAAAAACAGAAAACAATAAGAATGACAGGCTTCTAACCTACCAATAACGTTCGTATGTATTCCACAGAGTTTGAAAAGTGGAGCCACCTTGCTGTTGTATATCTTCAGTCCCTTTTTATGTCCACTCTCTGGATTCACAAATACCAACAGGCGGCTAGGTCGGTTTAAATCTGCAAGTAAATGGCATTTTTGTAAAAGCGACGCACCAAAGGAAAATAATCTGTTACAACATATATATTTTCATCACGAAAACATGTCTATATAATTCTGGCCCCCTTAAACCCCACTTTTATATAGTAAAACTGGGGTTTACAGGGGTATACATTATTTTTCTTATTTCTGCTCAAAAACGTAGATTGTGGGTATTCTAACGAGTACCCACAATCTATGTTTTGAGCAGAAATGTGAAAAATATTAGAATATTTTATCTGAAAATTTTCATTTTTTGGTGGTAAATTTTCAGTATATTTGAATAGGCATGTTTTCGTAATGTTTATAATCGATGCCTATAAAAACTAACAGACACGCATGCGCAGTCTGATCAGAGACTTGGCAGCGCACTCTGTGGGTGGCGTCTTCAGGCGGACAGCGAAGACTCTGATCAGACTGCGCGGATGCGCAGGCTGATCTGAGTCTTTGCCGACCGCACATGCCATCTTGTAGGAAATGATGATGCCCGACTTGTCTGTCAAATTTTTACTTGATAATAGGGGAATGACCTACCTGTAGAGTATCTTGTCAACAAACTGATAAATATAAAAAATAACAATTGTTTATGGATGACCTTGTTTGAAATTATGCGGGGGAAGACAACTTTAGATCGGAAATCCGTGATATATAATCTACCTATATTTTACAACTATGTAATTTCAAGGTGCACTCGACCGAGACTGCCCAGCCTAAATTTTGTTAAGAAATGAACTTTTTGTATCGAATGCTAGATAACAATACGAGTGGTCAAATGGTCTATGCGCACAGCGTAAACTCAGATCAGCCTGTCCATCCAGATAATCTGATCTAAGTCTTGGGAGGCTTGGCACTAGATTGACCTGTGTCTTCGCAAGGCTTACAAATCATAAGTTACATTTTCTGTCCATTACAATTTATAGCTCCAGATAAGGTGCTTTTTTCATCGAAAAAAATAGCGGTATTTTTCTTATTTCTACACAGAAACATGTTGTGGGTACTCATTAGAAGCGCCTCGCATTCTGCACGAAAACATATGTTGCGGTACTCATTAGAAGCGCCTCGGCGAGGCGCTTCTAATGAGTACCCACAACATATGTTTTCGTGCAGAAATATGAAAAGAAATAAGTGGATTCCCACCCCCCACGCCTCTTATCTAGAGCTATGTTACGTATTCTGTTTGTAGGTTTATGTTATGTGTACCTCCCTCTGTTCCTTTTAAAAAACTGAAAAAGAGGTACTTGTATGTTTGGTTGTGCATTTAATAGGCATTGTTTTCAGAAATTTGCAATTTTTTAATCCTTATTTAGTCCAGCATGGAAAAAATGGATACGTTAGCTATGCGTGTGTTCATTGCTCTGAAGAATTATTCCTTTTAGAATTTATTGTTATTTCAGACAACATTTCACACTGCACAAGTCGTTTTTAATGTGCACAGTATACATTCTTCCTCCTGTTTTTCCTATTTAGGTAAAAAGGTTAAAGTCTACAGAGATCTAGATAAGACTGTATTCAGATAAGTATTTTATCATTTCTCCACGAAAACATATGTTCTGGGCATTCATTAGGAGCGCCTCAGCGAGGCCTTTCGAACGAGAACCCCCAGTATATGTTTTCGTGAAAAAATTAAAACAAATGCCAATATGTTTTGATTGAAAAATAATAAAACTTAACTACAGCCGTTGCAAAGAAGAATGCCATTTCGTATAGATGTGTTAATGTTACGCGGCCAGGCTCTCATGTAAGTGTATCATAAAGTGTTTTTGGGTATTCATAATGTAGGCAGTGCTCTCTCTCTCTCTCTCTCTCTCTCTCTCTCTCTCTCTCTCTCTCTCTCTCTCTCTCTCTCTCTCTTATACTTAAACTGCTTAGATATTTAACTATTGTTGCTGAAAAAACTCTTTGCACAATAAAGGGGGTTGTCTGGTTGGCTTTTATTATTACTATGTTATATATAAAAAAAATCCTGTATTTAAAGCAAACTGTGTAGAGCCTGATCAGACGCCGCGTTCAGCGGCGTCTGATCTGGGTCTACACTATTTGCCAATGTCCCTTTTATTAGGATGCTAGGCATAAATAGGTTAATACAAATATATGCTTTTTTTATCTTCCCGCATGCGTGAAATATATACTGTACTATTTGATATAGCCGTAATATATCCTATTCTATTCTATTCTATTTGTATCATATCATCTACTATCCACGGACGCCTGATTACACCCTTTGTTCTGGGGTCCATGTCTGTTGGTCTGAACATTCTGATTCGTCATTCGTTTATGGATTTATGATTTTGAATTACGGCTTTGGTACCATGACCGCAACTACTATGTTACTGTTGGAATGTTTAATTGAATTAGGTATATGTATACTATATTGCAGCATTCAAATCACGAATTACGCTGACACCAAGCCAATGACTTTTATGAATCATAGTTATATTAATATGACCTACATTGACATTATACAATAGACTGCCGACACAGACTGAGCCTACGGCAGACAAACCGGCCGACAGACCGACCGATATACAGACACGCATGCATAGGTACAGACAGACAGATAGACAGACATACAGGTAGATATATACCTTTTAAAGCGTTGTCCACGTGGTCCTTTAAGCTGCTGCACGCATCAGAATCTCCAGCTATTTCCCATGTTAGGACTTTCAACTTTCTGTTGTCTTGTGGTACGACGTGGTGTAATAGAACAGTGGTGTGGTCCACACCAGAGTGAATAACCTCCACGGCCAAAATGTCGCTGATCAATATCAAACCTAAAATACAAAATAAAATAATAATAATAATAATAATAATAATAATAACGTTGTAGGTGATGCTATGTTTTACAAAATGAGCAATGAAGGATGGTGTACCATTACGAAAACAAGCCTATTCAAATATATAGAAAATTTCACCTCCAAAAACTGATAATTTTCAGAAAAAAAAAAAAAAAAAAAAAAAACTGATATTTTTCATATTTCTGCCCAAAACATAGATTGTGGGTACTCGTTAGAACCTCCTCAGTGAGGCGGTTCTAACGAGTACCCTCAATCTATGTTTTTGAGCTGAAATAAGAAAAATAATTTATACCCTTGTAAACCCCAATTTTACTATATAAAGGTGGGGTTTAAGGGGGTCAACATTATATAGGCATGTTTTCGTGATGCAAGAAAAGCGTGTATCATACAAATCACAACCTAGCTCACCATAATAATAATAATAACGTTGTAGGTGATGCTATGTTTTACGAAATGAGCAATGAAGGATGGTGTACCATTACGAAAACAAGCCTATTCAAATATATAGAAAATTTCACCTCCAAAAACTGATAATTTTCAGAAAAAAAAAAAACCCTGATATTTTTCATATTTCTGCCCAAAACATAGATTGTGGGTACTCGTTAGAACCTCCTCAGTGAGGCGGTTCTAACGAGTACCCTCAATCTATGTTTTTGAGCTGAAATAAGAAAAATAATTTATACCCTTGTAAACCCCAATTTTACTATATAAAGGTGGGGTTTAAGGGGGTCAACATTATATAGGCATGTTTTCGTGATGCAAGAAAAGCGTGTATCATACAAATCACAACCTAGCTCACCAGTAAGCAATCGACGTTGTGTAATCAACGTTGACACAACGTCATATAAACGTCAGGTAGTTGCATCGACACTGATGCGCTGTTTCAACATTGAGTGCCCGCTATCTGCTGTATTTGCACGCGCGATAGTTTCAGATGTATAAAAAGACTAAAAGCAATATAAAATTGTTTGCGTTGAGGTTTTACGTCCCAATCAACCCAATGGGGTCATGTCGAGCGCGGCCAGTTTACCTAACCACACTTTTGCTAGGCAGGCTTAGTCCTCTAAGCGGTTGACCAGTATTGTGCACATTCTTTTGCCAGAAACGGACAAGTGCCCTTCTTGAATGAGTGGAAGGGAGAGGATGACCGTAGAAAATATTTCATGATCAAATCTCCACTAAAGAATGTTGCTGATCTGGCGGGGTTCGAACCCGCAACCGCCTGATAACCAGTCCGATGCGCATCAACTGAGCCAATGATTAAAATAATAAAAGCAATACAACATGAAACAAAAACTGTTTAAAAGGACTAAAAGCAATGCATAATTAAACAAAAAATAATGTGTAAATAGACTAAAAACAATACAAAACAAAAAATGAAGAAAAAATCTAAAAACACTACAAAGTTAAACAAAAATGTTCAAAAAAGACTAAAAGCAATACATAATTATAAAAAAAAAAAAAAAAAAAAAAAAAAATGTGTAAAGAGACTAAAAGCTAAAAAAAAAAAAAAAAAAGTGATGATCAAGCAATCTTGGGTTTGAAAAATAAATTCAAGCGAATAGATCATTTTTAAATATAAATTCCATTAAATGAGTTTTATTCATTAAATAAGTTTTGAACTTACATGATGTGGAGTTCTTTGATTTTTCAAGCTGCTCAAAAGCTATTGCTTCTTTGTGAAGACAAACTTTGCAAAGTATGCCGTTTACACTTAAATTTCTTTTTATGTTTAACATCTCCGTTCGCTTATGTTAATGTTTTATGAATAATACAACCGTAAACCGTACAAGGTGTATTTATACTACGAAACAGTAAACCCAGTCTAAAAATAGTTTTCATTGAACGAAGTGGCGTACTTAAACGCTTAGCGTGTTGGGTAATATTTTCAGCAGACGACTTATTGAAATATTTTTTTCAAATTTTTCCAGAAAACAGGATTTGATATTTCATGCAAATTGTCTCCATTGGAGACAATTTGCATGAAATGTCAAATACTGTTTTCTGGGATAAATCAGAAAAGTATTAATTTGTCGTCTGCTGTAGTAGCCCAGAGAGTGGTAAATGTTAATGAATGGCTGGAAAATTTATAATGAATCAAGGGATAAGCCGGCCGAACAGGATATGTCCTATATACATAATGTGGCCATCTTGTTTACCGTAGTGGCGTGCTCATTTACATGATTTCATCATTAAAATACCAGACGGGTAGAAATACCGCTCTGGGATCAACACCCTGGCTATCATGTTGAAGTAACTTGTGCATTGATGACCGATCAGAACAGAACAGAAGAGATTCCTCCGTGCCCGCCTAGGGACCGAGGGTTTCTTAGATGGACCGGTAACACTGATCAGATAGCATGGGTCAGTGGACGCTGTATGACTCGCCAAGGGTCTAAGGGGTCCCAGATAGACACTGATCAGTTCATACTGGTCATAATGCACGCATGTGCAGGCTGATCGCGTACCTATCACTACCCTACCCTTTGGCACACATACGAACGTCGCTTTTATTGCGCTAAAATGAATAGTTCTCCTTGTATTCCAAAATGTTTTCATCTTTATCTTAGAAATTATAATCTAACCCTTAAAGTGTCAAGCAAACTTTGTAGCAGACATTCTGCTTCTTTTAGTTTTCTAAGAAAATAAGTATTGTCATTTCATGTGAATCGTCTGATTTGTTGGCAGACAATTCACATGAAATGTCAAAACTGTTTTGTCTGAAAAAAAAAAATCCAATTGTCGTCTGCTGCAGTTGTGAATGGCACTGTAAGGGTTAAAAAAAGAGTGATTTCTCCATGTTTTCTTTATCTTGTGGTTTTATTGTATGCTAACGGCTGATGAGTAAGGCTCGTAGTTGTTGCTTTCCGGGTGCAAAAGTTTAACGTCGGGCAACGAAGATCGCCCCGGGTAAGAGTCATACAGATATAACTAAAATGGTTACTTTTGCGGGTGTAAATTTTGAAAGTTTATGATGAACAATGCAAGGGTGGATACAGGATGGTTTCTAAGGGGGGCTCGATTTGATCAAATTACTGTACTTCCTCTACTTTGGAAAGACTGGCCTGAGCAAACAGTGTAGACCCAGATCAGTCTACACTATTTGGCAATCATCAGCAATTTTACACACATTCATAGGTAGTAAAACTGACTTGTTGAGAAGTATAGGATGAAGACTAAAACTGACTTGTTGAGAAGTATAGGATGAAGACTAAGGAATGTGCATATTTAGGGTAAATACCAAAATCATCAAACATGTCCAAAATTTTCCGTAAAAATTGAAATTTTGAGTCTAAGTGGGGTTCGACTGAATTCTGCCTCAGCAATGGTATTATAAATGTTATTTTATTGCAGATCCGGATTGCAGGACAATCCTTGAAATATCAAAGAAAGTCTACTGCTAGGATACTAAACTATTTGTAGGACTATTGCGCAATAACAGAAAGAAATGTTGCTTCATGCATACCGTATTAACCTAAGTTTTGGGACAGATAAGCCTGAGCAAACAGTATAGACCCTGATCAGACGCCGCAGAACACGGCGTCTGATCAGGGACCACACTGTTTGCCACTTGTCCCGCGGTTTGTTTGACACGCGAACAGACAGTGAAGTGGACTTGTTGAAATTTTATGACACACATAGTAATGAGTTAAAGTGCCCCAATATTTAGAGCAAACATGGTACTTGCGAAATAAATGCCGTAAAACCTAAATGGCTTGAACATCTTTTGGACGATGGAAATTTATTTGAGACATGGGTAGTTCGAGCCACTGAGGGTTACAAATGTAATCGTGGAGCCAGGTCAGGAAGCAAATGGTGATAATTTAGGGAAGTCTTTTTGATCTTCTATTCTATAATGGTATGTTGAGTGTACTCATTAAAATCGCCTTGGCGATTCTAATGAGTACACACAACATACAATTTTAAGATAAAATAAGAACATTTCCCTAAGTATTTGTTCTCTCGAGCTATCGGAAGAATTTCGTAAAGACTCAAAAACAAAGAACGAGTTCGAACCATCCAAGGTAACGAGCTATCTGTGTTCGAGTCATTGACGGAGGTTTAACTGTATGAAGATAGCCAGGAAAGGCCACAACCTAGGCGCCGGATAAGGTTTGAATTACATAATGCGGCATCACAAAAACGGCATTTCATCAAAAAAGAATGAACAGTGGAGAAAATCTGCAACAAAACTACGGCATGAGAACGGTCAATGGCACAGTTGTAGAAGGGTGTAAACCCGAGGTGCGTTCAACAATGCGAGCGCTCACCGAGCGACCGGTTGCTCTCTTTCTGAACACGAGCGCTCTCCAGATCGCCCGCGAGCGCTCGCAAAAGAGCTGAGAGGTGTATCGCATTGGTTTTCCAATTTGGCTAGTTACAGGGCGCAGCCATTGTCTTTTAATTTCCTTTGAAATTAAGTTTGTGGCATTTAGTTTAAATTGAAAGGTCCGAAAGATGTATTTTTGTAATATTTACGCACACAATAATAAAAAGAAATTAAAACATCAACAAAGCATTGTCCGAGCGCCCACTGACGCTCAATAACACAATTTTCAGCCATTCGAGCACTCGAGTGAGCGCTCGCATTGTGCTCTGGTGTCACTGGCGCCAAACTGTACGAGAAATGTAGGTCACCATGACCTTCAGCACATGACACTGGATTCAGTGTCGTACGGCTGTCCGATCTATCACTTACTGTGTTTAAATATTGTTTGCATAACAGAAATGCCTTAGAACACATAGGCGTAGCATTAGAACACATAGGCGTAGCGCTCTCTATGCACATTACACATGTGCGTAACATTCGTAAGAAAAATATTTGCAATCATCACGAAAACATACCTATATAATTTTGACCCCCTTAAACCCTACTTTTATATAGTAAAACTGGGGTTTACAGGGTATACATTATTTTCTTATTTCTGCTCAAAAACATAGATTGAGGCGAGGCGGTTCCAACGAGTACCCACAATCTATGTTTTGAGCAGAAATGTGAAAAAATATCAGAAGTTTTTATCGGAAGATTTTCAGTTTTTGGTGATGAAATTTTCAATATATTTGAATAGGCGTGTTTTTGTAATGAAAGAGACATCAACTAACATAAAATGTTCTGCTTATTTACCATAGCGGCGGCTCTTAAAGGAAATAAGGTATTGCTTTCAAAATAGGGGCTACTCCTGAATGAAAGAATTTGCTTCTTCTGAGACCAGTTTTTTTCCTGTAAGAGTAGCCCTTACTTTCTAAGCGCTACTTTGGAGAAATTTTCAAGCTATATCCTGGGTGCGCGTAGGAATAATTCCGTTCTGGCTACGCTACTGGAACACTTTACAAAGGTGTCCAGTATTTTTACCTCTAGTATTAACCCTGAGATTAGTATCCATGGAATCAAAGATGACCCTCCCAGGCACCCATGTTCCAAATATGAATGCTTTTCGACAGTGAATGCCGAGATATAAGCATTTGCAAAACTTGAGTATAAAACTTAAACGCAGTGTGACGTGAACGTACATGCAACTGGAGTGACTACACTAGCTCTCTTTATACCTCGTACAGGCGAGCTAAAATTAATTTGTTTTTGTGTCCTTTCTGAAAAGGGATCAATTCTTAAAGGAAACGTTTTGCTCTCCTTTTCACATGTGTAAGAAAGTCAACAGGAAAGCATACAAGCCATCACAAAAACATATCTGTATAATTTTGACCCCCTTAAACCCCACTTTTATATAGTAAAACTGGGGTTTACAGGGGTATACATTATTTTTCTTATTTCCCTAAAAAAACATAGATTGTGGGTACTCGTTAGAACCGCCTCGGCGAGGCAGTTCTAACGAGTACCCACAATCTATGTTTTGAGAAGAAATATGAAAACTAGGAGAATTTTTTATCTGAAAATTTTCCTTTTCTTGTTGTAAAATTTTCAATATATTTGAATAGGCGTGTTTATGTAATGGCTACGAGTATCTCCCGTCGTATCAGGATATCATAGACAGAGCTGAGCCTCTTCTAGTAAAAAAGGCTGTACGGAGTTTACGTCGAATCAATCTTTCAGTGCCCGGCCCCCTGAGCAAGACCACACGCCGAGTCCTTTGACTGAAGTTTTCCCTTGGCTTGCCGCTTACGTGAGCGAACAGCATAGGTTCTGGCAAGACTGCGCGGATGCACAGGCTCGCCTGAACCTTTGCTGTTCGCATATACTATAAAGGCGCTTTTCCCATGACGAGGCTAAATTGGCCTTAAGCTAGATATATGCTTGTAATTTTAGTCTTAAAATACCCTTAACCTCAAACAAATTCCTTCATATAACAGTTTTAAAATCCGGAAAGTTATCTTGATAATAGAAAAATAGTCCCGAAATAGTCCCTGGCGGAATGGGCGTTTTGGTGTAAAATGAGAAAGAAATTCGAATAAAATTCCCAAAACAAATACAACCTTTTAAAACATAATATTTGAGAGTATTTTAACAATTAAATGTTAAAATGTTTGTAATTGATATCAGTTTGCTATGAGAAAATGTTTAACACGATCGCTGCGCAAAATGCTACATTTTTGTTTGGTGTGGAGGCGGGGGCGAGGGTGGGGAGAGGTGGGGGGGGGGGAGCATTTCGGCGGGAGGGGAATTAACCAGTTTCCTTGAATGTGATCTTAGCATTACGAAAACACGCCTATTCAAATATATAGAAAATTTCACCTAAAACAACCTGAAAATTTTCAGATAAAAACTCTGATATTTTTTTCATATTTCTGATCAAAACATAGATTATGGGTACTCATTAGAACCGCCTCGGCGAGGCGGTTCTAACGAGTACCCACAATCTATGTTTTTGAGTAGAAATAAGAAAAAATAATATATACCCGTGTAAACCCCAGTTTTACTATATAAAAGTGGTGTTTAAGGGGGTCAAAATTATATAGGCATGTTTTCGTGAAGGTCACAGTGAGAAACACTCTGAACATTTCGATCTTCTTTTACTAAAAGTTGAAAATGGTTATTTCCATTACCATAGTCCTATCAGTTATTTTGCAAATATAACTTTGCAAATTATTGGGCAATTACGACATTCTACAAAAAAAAAGATGTTTTCTGACAGTTATGTGTTCTAAAGGTCAGAAAATGACCAACTTTGTTAGCAGAATGCATAGGCGTAGAGCTCATTACGCACATTACGCATGCGCGTAACATGCAGAAGAAAGCTATTTGTGATTATGTGGCTTTAACATAAAATATTTTGCTTCTTTGCCATAGGGGCTGCTCTTAAAGGAACGAATTTGCTCCCTATGGACTAATTGTGCATATCATATTCCCGATTTGTTTCTGTTTCATCACGAAAACATGCCTATATAATTTTGACCCCCTTAAACCCCACTTTTATATATTAAAACTGGGGTTTACAGGGGTATACATTATTTCTGTACTTAATGCAAACAGAGTAGATCCTGATCAGACGCCGCGTTCTGCGGCGTCTGATCTGGATCTACACTAGTTTCCAATGTCCCGCTTACAGGACGCTGGCCATAAGTGGGTTATTGGATATATAAAAGTTAGGATGTAATATAGATGCTGTTCATTTGTTCTTTCTGATTTCATTAAAGAGTTTTGTGATTCAATCATTATACAGTGTATTTGGAGGGCTGTGTTCTGTGGTTGTATCTTTTCTCGGTAGCACCATATCAAACTGTTCTATGTCTAGCCTATGGAAATTGTTATTAATAAAAGTCAAAAAGGATTGCCATTGGAAACAAAGAACACACAAATTCACGAAAATCGGAGACTCGGTTTGACCGAGTCTCTTCATATGCAACACTGTAGTTTGCGAGGCTGCACACGCCCCTAGCGTCGGCTTAAGCGGTATTCGATTTTCGAAATAACCAGGATGGGCTCAATGATACCAAAGGAAATAAAATATAACCTGCACTATGATGATGCACGGGGAGACTTTTTACGGCCACCACACGGCACAACACCAGCTACAGTAGAGTAAAATAAAAGTAAAACAAGGATTGCCTTTGGAAACAAAGAACACACACAATCACGAAAATCGGAGACTCGGTTTGACCGAGTCTCTTCATATGCAACACTGTAGTTTGCAAGGCTGCACACGCCCCTAGCGTCGGCTTCAGCGGTATTCGACTTTCAAAATAACCAGGATAACAATCCCGAAGTGGCTTGTACCAAGGAAACTCTACATGACTAAATATATTAGGTTGTCGAAAGAGAAAATTCTTCGCAGTCATTAATCAGTTACATGGCTGATGGATGCGGGAAAAAATACATTGCGAAGTAATTCGATTTCTATCCATAATTTCCTATCTCTGAGTAATAAACTATTTCCAACGTATCTGGTCTTCTTATATCCACGCAAATATAATTAAACAAAAACGGGCCGTTTCAGCAGCCTCATAAATAGACTACAAGCTCTATATTGACCACATACATTTGTAACATGCAGTTGGTATAAGATATGATGACAACACAAAAAGATGGGTAACTGTATTCATTCTGCAACACATTGCAGAGTTAACATTCTACAGTAAAACCTCAATGACTCGAACATCGATGGCTCGTTACAATGGCTAATTCGAACTCGTTTTGAGTCTCTAGGAAATTCTCCTGATAGCCCAAGAAAGCAAATATTTATAGATATTTTCGGGGATTTTTCATATTTTATCATGAAATATATGTTGTGTGTACTCATTAGAATCGCCTCATCGAGGCGATTCTAATGAGCACACACAACATACATTGAAATCGAAAAGGCATCTCTAAATAATATCCATTTGCCGCCTGACATTACGAAAACACGCCTATTCAAATATATATAAAATTTCATCTCCAAAAACTGAAAATTTTCAGATAAAAAACTCCGATATTTTTTATATTTCTGCTCAAAACATAGATTGTGGGTACTCATTAGAACCGCCTACCCAAAACATAGATTATGTTTTGAGCAGAAATAAGAAAAATAATGTATACCCCTGTAAACCCCAGTTTTACTATATAAAAGTGGGGTTTAAGGGGGTCAAAATTATATAGGTATGTTTTCGTGATGACCTGGCGTTATGATTTACCCGCATTGGTTCGAACTACCATGGTCTAGAACAAGTTTATACGTTCCCAAAGATGTTCGAGTTATTGAAGCTCGACTTTATAATATTGTTCAAGTTTCTGTTGTGTTTGTGCGTCGGTGGTTTCAACTGTGGCGTTTGTTTTGTCATTGTTTGTTCCTCATCTCTCCTTCTTTTGTGTCTCGGGGAGGTTGTGTTTCGTGATTTGGCATTTTCTGGGTATCTTCATTTATATTTTTCATTTAGGGAACGAAAGTACGGCGTACCAGACGGTTTATTACAAGACTGTAACAACTACAGCTTGTATCAACTCTTCAAACGGTGTATAGAATACATCACGAGTGTCGAGCCTTACGTAACAGTGTAGCTGTTTCCTGGCGTATTTTTTGTAGTGTTGGCCTTAACTAACATTCAGATAAATCGGATATTTTCGCCATTTAACTCTTCTCTTGCTGAACACGTCATGCCCTGTCTTAGCAAACAGTGTAGATCCAGATCAGTTGGCTTCTGTAGAAGCCAACTGATCTGGATCTGCACTGTTTGTCATTAAATATGTCATTTTCTATAAAAACTCGGATCAAGTAATCTGATTGGCTGGAAATTGAATGTAGGCGTGGCATCTTAATTTAGTCAGCAAGGCAAGGGTTAGCAAAAGGAGACAATGTTAACAGATAGGAAGCTGCCTCGGGGTTAGCCGCACTGAAATCTCCCACAGTTTTAACGCCTACACATGTCAGATTCTCAAGCTATACCTTAACCCTTGTCCTGCTGAGACCGGATATATCCTGCCTTTGAAACAGAATAGATCCAGGTCACTTGGCTTCTGAAGAAGCTAACTGATCTGGCTGTGCACTGGTTGCCATTCAGTATGTGAATTTATATGACCAGTCTAGATCAAGTAATCTGATTGGCTGAAGATTCGAAAAAACGTGGCATCTTAATTTATTCAGCAGGACAAAGGTTAATATGTACTCATTATACCCAATGTATTATTACCCACTGCAAGCGCCTTGTTCTTGCAGACAACTTAACCGGCATAGCATTGGTATATGTGCCTCCAAGAGCTTTAGTCTTATATGCTACTTGGCCTCCAAGAGCTTATTAGACAGAGCAACCAACTGCTACATTATCTCCATAGGAATAGCTGTTTCAGTCTTATATGCTACTTGGTGCCTCACAAGGGCCGATTTATAGGACGGATCTATGCTTGGAACGTTATTTTGTCTCTAATGTCTTAGGCAGACCTCCTTGATACAATAGTATTTATTGATTAGTATCTGTCTTCTGAGTCAACGCTATGTACACTCTCGTTTCGACAACTTAGATGAAAAGACCTAGTCGTAAACAAAAAACATAAAAATACACCAGTACAGCATAAAAAAGTTCATTTTTGCTGTAACTATATCCAAGTTGACCCGTGTTTGTTAATCATTGGTTTATACTCCGGGGTAACTATCTGAGACGCATATCAAAATTGCTTGTAATGGGTAAGGAATGATAATATTTAAGAAAAGAAGTAGAAAAGAAAAAAAAAACAAAAAAAACTTCCCTACGATTGTAACGTAAAATGTTACATTGGTGTGTTAACGATATGCGCAGGCCGCAGGCCGCGTACGTGTCTAATAACCACTTGGCAGATGATTGTTCGTGGCGAACATTCAAAAGACTATCCTCTTCCGCATAACTCAACCTAAACATTTACCAGTATTGGGTAGTTTAATACATATACATTCCCCATTGGTTCTTTTCAATCGTATTTAATATACAAACTTAAATGGCTCGAAAATCTTTGGGAATTTATTCTAAACATGGGTAGTTCGAGGCGCTGAGAGTTCATTATAGCGCAAATCAGAAGGCAAATGAGGATAATTCAAGGGTGCCTTTTCGATCTTTCATAAAATAATGGTACGTCCAGTATATTCATTAGAATCGCCTCGACGAGGCATTCTAAAGAGTACACATATATTTTCATGGTTAATCAGAAAATTTCCCTACACTATCCCTAAATATTTGTTTTCTTGAGCTATCGGTACAATTTACTAGGGATTCAAAAACGAGTTCGAATTAGCCACGGTAAACGAGCCATCGGTGTTCGAGTCATTGCAGTTTTACTGTTCTTTAATATTTTTCTTAGATGAGCGAACCATCATCCAGCTAGCAGTTGATTATCCTGTGTCAACCATATAGATAAATATACCTAGGAAAAGCAACAACCGAAGGAAGAAATCACAATAGCTCCGAACCGTATAATTGGCAGAAACTGACTGATCGACAAATGAGCTAGCGCACGGCAAATCTACAATAAGACTTGTGCGACAAGCGAAGACTCAGATCAGACTGCGCATCCGCGCAGTCTGATAAGAGTTTTCGCATGTGCCTTCTATAGGTTGATCTGAGTCTTTGCTGGTTACACGTCTTATTTTAGGTTCTGTAGTGCGCTGGCTCAAATAGGAACTGTCATAATGGAATTGCCTTGGAATGGTCAGCAACATAAACTATAAACTATTAGAGAACTTGAACTAGTTATAATTAATAATGTTAGCCAACATAAACTTCGGGTTCCGATACGCCCTGCTATTTATTTGGAAATAAATTCAAGTATGAACGATAAAACGTTCGAGACATATAGATATATATGTTTTCCGTAAATCATGTTTCATGTACAGTCGAACCTCGATAGCTCGAACACCGATGGTTCGTTTACCATGGCTAATTCGAACTCATTTTTGAGTCCCTACGAAATTCTTCCACTAGCTCAAGAAAACAAATATTTAGGGAAATTTTCTTATTTTATAATGAAATTGTATGTTGTGTGTACTCATTAGAATCGCCTGATCGAGGCGATTCTAATGAGTACACTCAACATACAATTATTGTGAAGGAAATAAAAAAAATTCCTAAATTATCGCTGTTTGCTTCCTGACCTGGCTCGAACTACCCATGGCTCGAACAATTTTCCATGGTCCCAAAGGTGTTCGAGCCATTGAAGTTCGACTGTAATTTTTAAAGACGTTTAGCAGTTTAAATTTATTCTGTGGTTGAAGTCACTGACTGGACTGAACGCTCTAGCAAACCTAATAAGCTGAGAAAACTATACGCCTAAGATGCAGCCCGAAGGGCGTCACTATCAAAACTGCAAACATGTATGCAATCTCAGGATCATTTATCCCATTTGGTAACAACACTGCAAGATATAATATCATTAGACACTACAAAGCTTAAATAAAAAGTGGAGCTTCGATATCAGAAGAAGAAGTTTTGTTTAGTTGAAGTTCTGGGCCCAGTTGTTCAAAACTAACGATGTCGTTAGTTAACGATTCGTTAAAATTTACATCGAGTGATACGCAAATATGCTGAAATTTTTTGCTGAAAAAATGTGAGTAGCTTTTGCAGTGCAAAAGCTACTCACATTTTTTTCAGCAAAAAATATCGGAATATTGTATAGTGAATCTGCTAAAACAGTTAACGAAATGACCCTTAACGAGCTCGTTAAGCTAACGACGCTTTGAACAACTGGGCCCTGTTGAATAAGATTGATCTACAACAAGCCAATATAAACATTATCAACATTTAACAAAAAAAAGTAATGAAGATATTCCGGAAGTTGCACAATCAAAGATGGCTGTCTCTCTCCGATAACGAAAGGAAGAGCGAACAATCAGGAACATCCGTGGCCAGAATGTATAGCTATATGACTAAACCGGCGACCAGCTTTGTCTTTCAGTTATGAAGTGGCCATCTAGCTATATAGAACAAATACAAAATTAAAACACCAAACAAGATACATAAATACTGACTCTTCAGCTAGGGGCAACAAAAGAAAGTAATATATATTAGAACCACCGATTTAGAATGATCATCGGTCTAAAAATATCACTGGGGTAATAACCAGTCTCATATCATCGTAAGATACTGACATTTTTCGAAATACATAAACAGTAAAAACTCAATGACTCGAACACCGATGACTCGTTTACCATGGCTAATTTGAACTCGTTTTTGAGTCCCAAGGAAAGTTTCTTGATAGCCCAAGAAAGCAAATATTTATAGATATTACAGAAGACCTAAAAAACATCCATATATTATTCCCATTTGTCTCCTAACCTGGCACTATGATTAACCCTCAGTGGCTCTAACTACCCATATCTCGAGCATATTTCCTTGGTCCCAAAGATGTTCGAGCCGACGAAGTTCGACTGTAATTATTTGAATAGTAGAGGCTTCCTAGCCCAATCAATACATCATCTCAGAAGAACAAATAAATCATACAAACATATCTGCTCTGAAACAAAGATGAGCAGCACGAAAACATACCTATATAATTTTGACCCCCTTAAACCCCACTTTTATATAGTAAAACTTGAGTCTACAGGGGTATACATTATTTTTCTTATTTCTGCTCCAAAACATAGACTGTTGGTACTCGTTAGAGTACCACAATCTATGTTTTGAGCAGAAATATGAAAAATATCAGTTGTTTATCTGAAAATTTTCAGGTTTTGGAGGTGAAATTTTCTATATAATTTTTTGAATAGGCGTGTTTTCATAATGGGCTCACGATAAAATGTATATACACTGACAGCCAGTGTGAAAACTACTTGTTGATCAAAGATGGACCAGACCAAGGACATAGTATCAGGTACCTCCCCATCCTAGGTAAGCTTTAGTGGCCGAAACACGATCCATCGTCGTGCAAATAAAGAGGAAAGCATAACTATAAACCATGATAGGGTCAGTAACTAGTCCTGCTGTCTGCCACATAACTTGATGTTATATCCTATTGTTTAATAAGGGTTAACGGTGTTTCTCGGTCTTTTTTTTTTTTTTTTTTTTTTTGCAATCAAGCCATATTATACATACACCAAACTTCCCTTAAGGTTGCTGTCTACGTGAATATCATCGACCAATGAAACAAAACGCGCGTTTGTACAAAATCCAGGTAACTGTTATTTATAGCCGCAATAGTCTTGTCACTGTGATGCCAGTGCCGTGTAAAGAGCGTTATCTGTAAAACCTGGACTGGGACATTGGCAAACAGTGCAGATCCAGATCAGACGCCATAGAACGTGGTGTCTGATCACGGTCTGCACTGTTTGCTCAAAGTAAGGAAGTTACGGGTTAGATGAAACAGTCTTAAGTCCCCGTTCAGGACCATTTTCTTTCCTAGCCTTCACACAGAGACAATCGATCCACCTACCAGTGCTGTCAGTGCTTTGATTTTAATTCTTTCGAATCTCCATAAGGTAAGCAAGTATCGACAATCTGAATCGAAATCTACAACAAGGGGTCGAGCAGGGCGTGAGAATGTGTTGCAGTTTGTAGTGATTGGTGAACCCACTATTTATTTGTACAACGTACAACCAAAACATATCATAGTAGGTAAAGATATTATCAAGAAGGAAGGAAAGAACCTCAAAACCTTCAGACAAGACCATAAAGTGTAATGTTTCAGATCATGTCATTCTCCATAAACAATGCTAAACGCTTCCCTTATGACAATTCGGTCATTTGAATCAACGCGTTTACTTTGCATCAGTGTTAGTGGCAAAACAGTACAGAGTGTAGAAAAATACATATAGAGAAACTGGACGCTTACATTTTCATGGTTTAGTTTATTCAAAACCACTTGACTAAATAAGGTTTTACCAGATGTACAATCTCACTTGTATTACAGCATTTAACTATATTGAGTATTAACTGTATTTTTGTCAAATATAGGACATAACTAGTCATTTCAGGAACTAGAAGTAGTTAAATACATATTGTGAGAGAACGTAAATTCTGGCATGTGCCTCCAACGAAGACTCTGATCAGCCTGCGCATCCGCGCAGTCTGATCAGAGTCTTTGTTGTCCGCGTTAAGAAACTAGCGTAGGCTATTTGAGATCCACCAAGTGAAGACTGTGATCAGATTGCGCAAATACGCAGACAGATCTGAATCTTTGCTGGGTACACATGACCAGAGGTACGTTTTCTAAAGGTACGACAGAATTGCGGGATGTCATTTGATTATTAGTGTTAATCTTCTGGGTAAATCCACTTACGTTATTCCTAGTAAAACACACAACGTCGTAACGATGTCGCGGCGACATTGGCGCGACATTGTGTGCTAGTTGGGATGTATGTGTATTAACCCACTTGCGTCCCATTTACAGTGTAGACCTGGCGTCTGATCGGGATCTAAACTATTTGCATTAAAAATAGAAATTTCTATAAAATGGTTATAATAAAAATTAAACCAGACTCGCATTTGCAAATGCACTGGGGCAAAGAGTTGGGGTAGAAGAATCTCTGAGTTCGTGTCAAGCCGAATTCTGATTGATTATGCTTTTGCACAAGATTGTTTCACATAAACAGTGTCAACCTTGAGGTTTGGAAGTGGGCGATTCCATCGTTTGAATTTGGACATGTCCATTGTTGCAGACAAGGATGCTAGTCAAACTTCAAAAAACAGAATAATAAATATGATAACGAACAGTTGAATCTGCAGCCCAGTTTGCAAATAGTTATGTTTTGGTCTGTAGGGCTGAAAGAAACAAAATAAAAGTAGAAGACAAATGTCAATTTCTATGTATGATATCTGTTACCTTACGTGTATTACTAAGCCTCCAATATAACGATAAGTTACAAAATAAGGTAAAAAAAAAAAAAAAAAAAAAATAAATAAAATAAATAAAATAAAGAAACAAAACACACGAGGAAGTTTCCTTATTGAGGTATTTGCTCACATGCATGTATACTCGACCAAATAAAAATCCATTTTTCCTGCAATAGGTGGAAATATGATCAGATGTAAACGCAATCCCTGAGGGTGAAATAATAACGACATTAAGCAAATAACAGCAACACTTTGTTTTTTTTTTGTAGCTCTCAGCATTCAGTGATAATCAGTCGAGGTCACAGATTTAGAAATGTCATTACGAAAACACGCCTCTATAATTTTGACCCCCTTAAACACCACTTTTATATAGTAAAACTGGGGTTTACAGGGGTATACATTATTTTTCTTATTTTGCTCAAAAACATAGATTGTGGGTACTCGTTAGAACCGCCTCGGCGAGGCGGTTCTAACGAGTACCACAATCTAAGTTTTGAGCAGAAATATGAAAAATATTAGAATTTTTTATCTGAAAATTTTCATTTTTAGGCGGTGAAGTTTTCAATATATTTGAATAGGCGTGTTTTCGTAATGTACACTTTCACGATACAGTTTTTATTAACCTATATTTCATTAATACAGTCGACTCTATCAGTCGTTATCTCGAAATACAAGGAACTCTATGAAATACTTCGAGATATCCCTACCTCGACATATCAGATTTGCAGAATTGAGGAAAAAATAATTCGAACAACCACATTTAACAAATATATATGTAATTGTACTCTTGAAGTTAGAGATATATTGAAAATATTGTGGAAAAGAGGAGAAATTGCTCCTTAGGAACAATTTCTCCTCTTTTCCACAATATTTTTTTACCTGTTGTTAGATTTTCATGTTTAGGCAGGGACCAGATTTTCATTTCGAGATAAGCGGTTATTCGAGTTTAAGTTTTATGCATTAATTTTGGGAAGCCATGGATAGATTTATTTTGAACACACGTTGATATTGGCTAGATCTGGATTTTAGATTCAAAACGGGCCACTTTCAATTTAATTTTGAACAGAGTTATGGATGTTAAGTCCAAAATTATGATTCTGCTTCATAACTTGAGAACGAATTAATGGACTTTGATCAATTTTTATGTACGCATTGGTATTTACAAAAACTACGTTGAGACAGAAAATGGGCAAATATCGTTTCTTGTTTGTTTGTTTTTTGTTTGTTCTTTTAACGGTGTTATGGCCGTTAATTGACGTCAAAATTGTAATTACGCTTAATATCTTCAGAAAGTTATATACATGTAACCCGCATTGATGGGGTGTCATGCAGTGTCTGCAATGATTTTACTTTAATCATTAGTATTTTGTTTTATATTATTTTCCGTTCTTGAGCTTTTTGTTGCTTTCATTTTACCCATACTGTTATCATTTTCTATCACTTTTTCTTCGTAGTCGAGGATGTAACAATAATTCACAACTATGATGTAATACCAATGATATATACTAGGAGAAAAATTAAAGAAACGTTTGTTATGATGGCTCTTAGCTCACGTCAGAACCGACAAGCCGCTAAAATTGTTTCTAATAGATTTGAGTAGAATGCTTGCTGGGTGTATCATACCGGCGATGAAGTATATGTCAATGCTTTGCTCTATGTTTGCGTCTTAAGCGTAATCTGATTTTACAAGCAAGAACGCAGTGGGCACATAATACAATTGACTCTCGTCATCACGAAAACATACCTATATACTTTTGACCCCCTTAAACCCCACTTTTATATAGTAAAACTGGGGTTTACAGAGAGTATACATTATTTTTCTCTTTTCTGCTCAAAAACATAGATTGTAGATACTCGTTAGAACCGCCTCGCCGAGGCGGTTCTAACAAGTACACACAATCTATGTTTTGAGCAGGAATATGAAAAAAAAATTAGAGTTTTTTAATCTGAAAATTTTCCGTTTTTGGCGGTGAAATTTTCTATGTATTTGAATAGGCGTGTTTTCGTAATGTTATCTCAAACTTCAAACAGCCATTTTTTTTTGTTTTGAGATAAAAGTAGTTTCAGATAAAATGAGTTGAAATATGAAGAACATCTAACAAATAAAACTAATATTGTCCTTTATTTAATTTGACTGAAGCAGTTGTTTAAGATACAAGCGTTTGCGATATTGAGAGTCAGCTGTACCTCAATTTACACCTTAATAAAACTTAAGTTCTCAATAGTGACCGGGCATCATAATCGGATAGCCCCAGTAATGGTAGAACATAGGATAGACAATCTCCAATAGACGAATTCTAAATACTTAAAATAGATGACTCATCGTTTCAGATTTTGACAGATGACGTGACCTTGAAATTTAAGCTGACCCATATAATTACATTTCTTTCATGTATGGTAATACGTGCATGACATTTTTACCTATATGCGTGATTATACTCTATAAACGCTGTCTTAATGTAATAAATAGCCCAGCATTACCTACAAAATTGTAAAAGCACCCGGCGAACACTCTGGTCACTGATCAGATTGCCCGGATGCAATCTTGTAGGAACTGCTGTGTCCGAGCTCAAATGTATAAAGCAAAAACACAAAGGATAATCATTACAGACCTTCAGACCAAAACAAACATTTATGCAAACATTGTAGATCCAGAACGAGGTAACGTCTCATCAGAATCTACTGTGTTTACCATTCTGTTTCGAAACTAAACTGGCTTCCCATTTCCCACGTGGGCATGTCCAAATTTAAAGACAGAACTCAGCTTCAGAAACCTCTGGGGTGGGGTAAAGGGGCTAATGGTGGTATGAATGTGCAAGCCAGTATTGCAAAACCTACCCCATTCATATACCAGGGCCCGGTTGTTCAAAGCGTCGTTAGCTTAACGAGCTCGTTAAGGGTCATTTCGTTAACTGTTTTAGCAGATCCAATATACAATATTCTGATATTTTTTGCTGAAAAAATGTGAGTTGCTTTTGCACTGCAAAAGCTACTCACATTTTTTCAGCAAAAAAATTCAGCATATTTGCGTATCAGTCGATGTAAATTTTAACGAATCGTTAACTAACGACGTCATTAGCTTTGAACAACTGGGCCCTGGCCTTTGAAAAAAACATCCCTTTTCATATACTTGATCGTCTGAAATGTTGTTTCCTATTCATTCATATACTGCCCTTTGAATTTTTATACCTATCTATTGCTGGTAGTTAAACAAATATTGCAGTCAATTCATTGAATACCAAGAGAACAAGCAGCCTTGAAAAATCTCTGATCGAAAAATATACGCTTATATCTGGATGTCAGGAAAGTGGGGCCTTTCACCTACGAATCCAGAAAAATCGGGTCAGTCACCATATCTCACAGATGCCATAATGAGACTGACCACAGTGTACACCGATCATGTATTTAATCAAGGATATCACGTTTCATTTAATGACTTATTGTGACAACATATATTTTATTGTGATTTACAGCGGAACTATTTTCCAAAACAAAACTATTGGACGATACAATATTTGTCAAAGGCACCGCAACAGCAAACACCGGCCAACATGACAGAATCTGTTATCAAATTAAGCTGCAGTGTGACAAAATAACTTGTGGTATATGCTTTCAGCAAAGATTCAGTCAGCCACGTACAGTCGAACTTTAATGGCTCGAACACCGATGGCTCGTTTACCATGGCTTATTCGAACTCATTTTTGAGTCCCTACGGATTTTTTCCGATAGCTCAAGAAAAAATATTGAGGGAAATTTTCTTATTTTATGACAAAATTGTATGTGTGTATTCATTTGAATCGCCTCATCGAGGCGATTCAAATGAGTTCACACAACATACTATTATTTTGTTGAAGATCGAAAGCATTTCAATAAATTATCGCCATTTGCTTCCTGATCTGGCGCCATGATTAAATCTCATCGGCTCGAACTACCCATCTCTCGAACTAATTTTTTTTTTGTTATCGGAGATGTTGCACTGATGAATTAGGAACCTTTCACGCGGACTAAACAAGTATCTTGTGTATACCACGTCAGAACTAAGGGAGAAGGTTGTGGCCATGTAAAATCGATTTAAACCCCCTTACCCAAGTAATATCTTTACTGACCATTCCAAGGCGGTGCTTCTGTGGTTTACTGTTTCTGTCATTGTATGTCTTTCCATGTATGTCCTTGTGTTTTTTTTTGTTTTTATTTTGGATAGCCGTTTGGCCAATTTTTGAGGAAAAACTGTCCTTTTGGCTTTCTGCATGTAGTGTTTTGATTGTGGTGCCGTTGCTTAAGTGCGTCCTGCTTTCCCTTTGGTGTCTTGGACGGAAGGTGTTAGGTAATTGTATCGACTCATGATCATTGCCTTCCTTTCTATCTATAACCTCGGGACCAGGCCTAGGTCTCAGCCTCAGCCTAAAGAAGCCTATTTACCTTTTTCTAACACAGAGCACCCATTGTAGTCTCTGAACACACTTCGTTTGAGGAAAAAGCTAATCTGAATCTTCGCTGGGTGCAAATAAAGTACATTTTTTTTATTTCTTGTGCGGTTCAGATGGCGGTGTATACGGCATTACGAAAACACGACTATTTAAATATAAAGAAATTTTCACCTCCAAAAACAAACATTTCAAGATAAAAAAAAAAAAGAACTCTGATATTTTTCATATTTCTGCTCAAAACATAGATTGTGGGTACTCGTTAGAACCGCCTTGGCAAGGTGGTTCTAACGAGTACCCACAATCTATGTTTTTGAGCAGAAAAAAGAAAAATAATATATACCCCTGTAAACCCCAGTTTTACTACATAGAGATGGGGTTTAAGGGGGTCAAAATTATATAGAAATGTTTTCCTGATGGCAAATCTGGTCTTGGTGGTTATGAAAATTTACTTTTGACCTTTACCTCCACATCATTCATACAACGGTACAGAGCGATGGATGACCTTAGCTTTGGTAAAATTACATCTATTTACAATCTTAATTGCAGCCAATTGAGAATTGTCGCGTTGTTTGACATATTGGCGCATCAAGCGAAAACGTGCCTTCGATTATGCGCGAAATTCGCAGATAATCCTGCGCATGCGCAAAGTATCATCCGGACCTTTGCTCCCCATGTATACGTTCTGTAGTATCGAGAAATTCTGTTAGCGGACAGCGAATATCCGTATCAGAGTGTGTGGATGGGCAGGCACAGGCTGATGTGGGCCTTCGATGTGCCTATATGCCCAAAGACACGTTTTCGCATGGCACGACCAATATTATAACTTTTCTGAGTTTGAAGGGAACAGGCACGTTTCAGGGGCGAAAATATGTTCAGGATTAATTTACCTCTCTTCTGAAAAGAGCTCTACACTAAAAGGAAAGAATTTGCTCCCATGGGAAGCAAATTCTTTCCTTTTAGAGTAGATCCCTTTTTTGAAAGGGGCTTCGTGTGCAGGAAAGACAAAAAGGGTCCAACAAAAGTTGTTTCCCTGGCAAAAAATACAATCCCTTAAACGCCCTGTACAACGTATGTAACAACGGCGATCAAGACACCCATTTTCGTCAGTAACTAGTTTTACGGAATCTTGCTCAACTAACTGGGGTTTTATGAAATTTAGAATATTCACTTAGTGCACCAAAGTCACTATTTAATAGACTGCCCTTCTTTCGAAAATCGGACTTCTGAAGCGCAATGGATAGTCAGATACTTCGACCATCAATGTTGATATTCAATAGCACAAAGTCTTATCTAAAAGCACAATTGGCCGAAGTACTTAAAATAACTAAAATACCTATGAAGTATTCATTTTTTTGGTAAAATGCAGCACTAAAAAGACGTGTTTTTTTTTGCACTCGGTGATTCTATGCTGCATTATGCACTCTTCGTGATTTTGTCGTAAATCCGAACAAATGTTACAGTCGCGGATATGTACATATCACCAGGTTGATGACGTAGGTTGTTGGCCCTAATACGGTAATTTCCCCATCTTCCGCATTCCTTATTTGATAGCTTACGGGGAATCGGATCATTACGCCGAGAATTAATTCCCGGAAACGGATGAGACTTTTTTTCCACACAAAAAACATCATCAGATCGTGAAATTAGAAAAGGTACTGTTTCTTGCACAGATGTTCTAAATCATCAAAATATGCAGCTGCACGCTTCAGCCTATTATTGCCTTGCGTCCCTAAAATGGGACATTTGCAAATAGTGTAGACCTAGATCAGATGCCGCATTCTGCGGCGTCTGATCTGAGTCTACACTGTTCGTAGTTGAAATTTGTAATTTTCGGCCATAGAACCAGTTATAAGACAATAGGCAACTGATAATATATAGACAATAGACACTCCAAGAGTCATGACAGAAGAGATCACTGGGGACAGTCGTATATTAATTGGTTTATTATTGTGTGTGAACAGAATTTCAAAAAAAAAAAAATAATAATAATAAATAAATAAAAAAAATGCCAAACCTAAAAATATGCCTGAGGAACTAACCATTTGATATTCCCGGGTCGGGAGAGGGAGGAGGGGGTGGCGGCGGGGGGAGGGGTGGCGGGTGGGGGGTGGTTCTTCGGCAAGAATTGTATTTCACTAAGAAAAACTTTTTTTCACATAGCCAGAGACATATTTCTTTTTTCACAAAATCAAACACGTTATTTTTTTCGCAGCTTCAAACAGTTACTAGATCAAACGAGCAGGCTTTCAAGTCCACTTTGGCGAAAAAAACAAAAACAACAAACAAACAAACAAACAAAAAAAAAAAAAAAAAAAAAAAAACAACAAAAAAACAAACAAACAAAAAAAAAACAAAAAAAAAAACAAAAAACAAAAAAACAAAAACAAAAAAAACAAACAAAAAAAAAAAAACAACAAACTAGGTCTCATTCTATTAAAAAAATAAACATCAATCATATTTATTTTTAAGGAATATTAAGTATGAAAATTAAGAAATTTACTTGTTTCAATAAAGTCATTCTTTTTGCACATAAATTATAATCATGCATCTGCCTTTCATATACCAAGCATACCAGCAGTAACTATAACTGCACATAAGCGAGTAAGAGATGCTTTCAAATGTACGTGGTTATTGAGAACCTTGGTAGCACAACCCACCTGTAGAACCAAAGAGACCAAAACAAGTTCACATTTTCCAATGGTGTAAAGACTTAAAATAATATTACGAAAACATGCTTGTTCAAATATACTCAAAATTTTACCACCAAAACATGAAAATTTTCAGATAAAAAATTCTGATATTCTTCATTTTTCTGATCAAAACATAGAGTGTTGGTACTCTTTAGAACCGCCTCGCTGAGGCGGTTCTTACGAGTACCACAAACTATGTTTTTGAGCAGAAATAAGAAAAATAATGTATTACCCTCTAAACCCCAGTTTTACTATATAAAAGTGAGGTTTAAGGGGGTCAAAATTATATTGGCATGCTTTCGTGATGTAAAAAAATAATAAGAGACCAATCATCCCTGCACACTCCGAAGCAGGGGCATTTTAGACTTATGCAATCAAATGCATAAGCAAATAAATAATAGGCATCTAAGATAAAGATTTACTTAAATACATTTGTTACTGAACAACGGGAGATCTAGGGGGCTTTGTCCTCCAGATGCCAAAACAATTTTGACACTGTAATGACTTGAAACAAAGTTTTGCAAGCACAGATTATTTTTTTTTTTATCAATGACCAAGGACCATTTTATTTTTTTTCCACAAAACTGAAGCCAGATTATTTTTTTTCTAGCATAACCAGAACTGTAAAACCCAGTCCCCTCCCCTTCCTTCTTCCCCTCCCCCGCCTCAGAAGATCATATGGTCCATCCCTAAAGAGCGACTATTAAAGAAACTATTCAGATAGTGCAAATGTGGTGATTTTATAACATGCTTCCGTGTTAAGGTTTTTGTCAAATATCATGCGATTTTCTTTTCGTTGTCGTATTGAATTATTTAAATATGTTTCACCTTTATCACTCCTTGGGCTAAATCAGCAAACAACAAACTCATACTTACTTACTTTTTCTAGATAACAGGATTTGAAATTTCATGCAATTTGCGCAGAACGTCGAACCTATTTTCTAGGCAAAATAAGAAAATATAATTCTAAAATGTCTGCTGAATTTTTACCTACCTTAGCCAATGGGCGTTTAAATGAATATGGAAACAAAGCCATTTCCGTGTATTTAAATGAACGAACAGTATGATATTTTAGCCAGTCTAGTATTCTTTCTTAATTCTCTTAAGCCACAATCTTACTGTCACGTATTCATTACGAAAACACGCCAATGCAAATATGTAGAAAATTTCACCTCCAAAAACTGAAAATTTTCAGATAAAAAACTCTGATATTTTTCATATTTCTGCTCAAAACATAGATTGTAGGTACTCGTTCGAACCGCCTCGGCGAGGCGGTTCTAACGAGTACCCACAATCTATGTTTTGAGCAGAAATAAGAAAAATAATGTATACCCCTGTAAACCCCAGTTATATAGGCATGTTTTCCTGATGGAGGGCTAGGATTTACTACGTTTTAAAACGTAGCAGAACGGCAATATTCGTAGTAAAACATAGTGAAAACGCATTATATTCGGTTATATATGGCTACGTAAGTGACCCAGATACGTTTGTTTTGAAAAATTTAAAACAAATTTCAAAACATATGGGAATTTCGATATACCTAGCATATACCTAGCATATACCTAGCAAAAACGTAGTAAAACTTAGTAAACCATACCAAAACGTAGACGAAACGTATTCAATACGTATAAAAACGTAATAAGCAATATACCTGGAGGTCCTCTATGTATTACTACGCATTATCTACGGTTTTCTACGTCTTACTACGTTTTGCTACGTTTTATTCTACGCTTTATTCTACGTTTTATTACGTCTCAGTAGGTGTTGGTAGGTATGGCTAGGTACCACTTCCTATTAGTACGCACTAGTACGAGTAGCTAAGTTTTAGTACGTTTGACGAGGTTTTTGGTGTTCATGAACTAGATGCCAACATTAACTATCACTTCATGCATATACTAATTCTGACAACGACGGTTGTAGGCCAGCTGCAATTGATAGATACTGCTTTAGCTCTAAACATAAACGTGATGTAAAATGTGCTTCTTTTAACCCATTTATGCCTGAATATTTTCAGTGAACTCTCCCATCATGGACTTTGGATGGGTCCATTATATAGTCAAAGGGGTGTTACATAGAAATTGTTATAGTTGCTTTTATTATTGAAACTTTCCAATGTAACTGCAAAGTGTAGACCCTGATCAGACGCCGTGTCTGATCTGGGCCTACACTGTTTGCAAATGTCCCTTTTATAGGACGCTAGACATAAATGGGTTAATCCCGACGTGAAGACATCCCGCAATCGAATGCTCAAAACAGATGATCACCTTTGGTTTTTTGTGACTACATGCTCGAATTACTTCGTCATGGGTATTTTCGACTACGTAATTATCAATCCCGGACATTACTTTGGAGTCCCTATTAAAAGTACTGAACCGTAGGGAAACGTATCGAAACGTACAGGCACCTAGTAAAACGTATCGAAACGTAACAGGCACCTAGTAAAACGTATCAAAACGTAGAAGGCACTTAGTAAAACGTACTGATCCCTAGTGAACGCGTGACAGCAAGCCGTTTGATAACCGGATAATACGAAGTAGATCGTAGTTAAACGTATTAGAAACGTATTAGAAACGAAGTAAAAGCTACATCCTTAAAAAAGGGGCAAAATTTTGGCCAAACGTAGGGATGGAAAACGTAGTAAATCCGAGACCTCAATATGTGACAGTGAAATTGAGGCTTTAGCCAATATGTATATTGGAGACTTACCATCATTAAAAATGTTATTTCTAAATAATAATAATAAATAAAAAAAAAAAAAAAAAAAAAAAATAGACCAGACTCTTATTATCAGGGCCCATTTGTTCAAAGCGTCGTTAGCTTAACGAGCTCGTTAAAGGTCATTTCGTTAACTGTTTCAGCGGATTCAATATACAATATTCTGATATTCTTTGCTGATAAAATGTGAGTAGCTTTAGCACTGCAAAAGCTACTCATATTTTTTCCAGCAAAAAATTTCAGCATATTTGCGTATCACTCGATGTAAATTTTAACGAATCGTTAACTAACGATGTCGTTAGCTTTGAACAACTGAGCCCAGATTAATAGCTAAACAGTCTATTTTTACCCAGCATCTTAAGTGTTAACCTTTGACTCCTTACCTAATGGCATTGACTTCTCTGAATCGTTAGACATACAGATTAGGTAGTTTTTTAGAACTCCCTACATTACATTCATGGAAAAGACTATCAGTTACATATCAATGTGCAAACCAAATATGGTTAAAGATGATGATTAAGTTGTTTTTCTTCCTTATTTCGAAGAACAGTAAGGTTTGAATTTCAGAAATAAGTGAGAGAAAAAAACGAAAAAAAAAAAAAAAAAAAAAAAAAAAAAAAAAAAAACAACTGAAAAACGTGCATGTAAAAAAATCAGTTTCTAACACAATTCTAGGCATTGGAGAAAACCAGTGACTTATTCTGTATCAAATCCTTGGGCGGAAGCGCGCGACGCTTCCGACATCATTTTGACACTTTGCTGATGTCAGTCTTCGTTGTCACGACGTTAGACGGTGTAACGTCGTTTTTCGAATCAACAACGTAAGAAATGCATGTAAATATCAGCGTTACTGTCAAAACTGTTGGTGGGATTTCTCTATGCGATGGCGGAAAGTTAGAAGAATCTGAAGGATACAATTACTTTTTCGTCGTTTTCTATCTGTTAGAATCGAAATAGATCAGTTTTTGTCTAATAAATCACAGTTGTAAGGAGATAAATCACTCGCACTCCGCGCTCGTGATTTGATCTACTTAACAACTGACCTCCAATCAGTGATTTACTACTCAACAGTTCACTGCTAGAGTTGATCTATTTCTTAAGCAATCTAAACATTAAATAAATATATGAACAACGTCAGATATAAGACTGGCTCCAGTCTCCAGTGACTAAATTTATTTTCTTATAATCCTTTTGGAGTTGTTTGATCATCCACTTTATAGTCATGATATTATTTTGGTTTTATTTTAGCGGATTATCAAACGGAATTTAAAAAAAAAAATGTTAGTCAGACGTGCCCCAAGCGCTTCGGACATGTGCGCCCAGCAAAGATTAAGATCAGACTGTGTATTCGCGCAGTCTGATCAGAATCTTCACTGAGCGCAATTTGGATAGCCAAGGAAGGCAAAGTTTCGTCATGCGGACAACGAAGCGCTGATTTGAGTCTTCGTTCGGCGCACATGTTTCTCATGTTACGGTTCAAATAACTTAAAACATTATCAAAAGATCATTGGTTGTCACAGTCATGTAAAACAATCAGCAATCCTTACGTTATAAAAGTTAAAAATTTTAAGTCTTTGCAATACGTCCTAATGATGTATTTGCAACGATGTGTAATGTTTTAACCTTTGCCATGCTGAATAAATTAAGATGCCACGCCGGCTTCTTATTTTCAGCCAATCAGATTACTTGATCCAGGTTGTGCTACAAAGTCACATACTGAATGACAAACAGTGCAGATCCGGATCCGTTGGCTTCTTCAGAAGTCAACTGATCTGGATCTACGCTGTTTTCAAAGACAGGGCTTATCCAGGACCAGCAGGGCTAGTATTAAGAATGTATTCATTGCTTTCCAAAGTCTTTGCTTTTGGAATCTATTTATCTTCACTATAGCTGGTGTTAGTGCCGTGTGGTGCCGTTAAACGTCTCCCCGTACTTAACTGTAGTGTAGTTTAAATTTTCAGGTCCTTTGTGGTCACTGAGTCTATTCCGAGAATTTTGAAAATTTACCTAAGCGTCTGACGAGACCTTATTGGCCGAATCTAGCTAGTGTGATACATAAATCTTGACATTTTAACTTTTTTAGTTTTGTGTGTATGTTCATTGTTCTCATTCTTTTTTGAATCTGTTAATTCTGTTTTTTGTTTGTTTTTTAGCTCACCTGAGCACAAAGTGCTCAAGGTGAGCTATTGTGATCGCTATGTGTCCGTCGTCTGTCCGTCCGTTCATCCGTCCTTCTGTCCGTCTGTTTGTCGTCAAAAAATTCTTTTAATGTCATCTCCTCCGGAATCACTGAATCAATGAACTCGAGACTCGGTAAGAAGCATCGGGATGACTTGTAGATAAAAAAATAGCTAACTTCTTTCTTTCTTCCTCTGAACCAAAAGGCCAATTGACTTGAAACCTGGCAGGAAGCATCGGGGTGACTTGTACTTCAAAAATAGATAACATTGTTTCGATCGGAAATCAAGGATGGCCGCCGTGTCCGCCATTTTTAAGATCTATATTTGAACCTCTCCTGAACTGAAAGGCCAATCGACTTGAAACTTGGTAGGAAGCATTGGGGTGACTTGTAGATAAAAAATAGCCAAAATCGTTTCGGTCGGAAATACAAGATGGCCGCCATATTGAAAACCTGTTTTTCGCTTCTTCTCCTGAACTAAAAAGCCAGTTGTTTTGAAGCTTTGTAGGAAGAATCAGGGTGACTTATAGATCAAAAATAGCTAAAATCGTTCCTAAAGGGCATCTAAGATGGACATCTTAGCGGCCATCTTGAAAATCTATTTTTCGCTTCCTCTCCTTAACCAGAAGTTCAACTGACTTGAAACTTGGTAGGAAGCATCGGGGTGACTTGTAGATCAAAAAATAGCTAAATCATGCCGATCAGAAATCCAACATGGCCGTCATGGCCGCTATCTTGAAAAGCTATTTCCCTCTCTTCCTGAGCCGAAAGGCCAATTGCCTTTAAAACTTGACAGGAAGCATCGGGGTGACTTGTAGATCAAAAATAGCTAAAATCGTTCCTAAAGGGAATCTAAGATGGACACCTTGGCGGCCATCTTGATAACCTATTTTTGCTTCTTCTCCTGAAACGAAAGGTCAATTAACTTGAAACTTGATGGGAAGTGTGACTTCAAAAATAGCTAAAATTGTTCCGATCGGAAATCGAAGATGGCCACTATGGCCACAGTCTTAAAATATATATATATTTTATTCTGAATTGAAAATTGAAAGGCCAATTGACATGAAACCTTGTAGGAAGCATCGGGTGACTTGTAGATTAAAAATTGCTAAAATCGTTCCTATCGGAAATCCAAGATGGCCGCCATAGCCACCGTCTTGAAAATATATTTTTCGCTTCTTCTCCTGAAACGAAAGGCCAGTTGCGGAACTTGGTAGGAAGCATTAGGTCGACGTAGATAATAAAAATAGCTAAATGTTCTGATGGAAAATCCAAGATGGCCGCCATCTTGAAAATCTATTTTGGCTTCTTCTCCTGAAACAAAAGGCCAATTGTCTTGAAACTTAATAGGAAGCAGCGGGGTGACTAGTAGATCAAAAAAGCCAAAATCATTCTGAATAGATGGCCATCATGGCTGCCATCTTGAAATTTTTTTTTTTTTTTTTTTTTTGCTTCTTCTCATGAACCGTTAGGCCAGTTGACTCTCAACTTCGTAGGAAGCATCGGGGTGATCAGAAATACAAGACGGCTGCCATGGCTGCTATTTTGTAAATCTATTTTGCACTTCTTATCCTGAACCGAAAGGCCAATTTATCTGGTAATCAGATGAGCGATACAGGGTCATCTTGACCCTCATTGTGTTTTCTTTTTTTTTTTCAGTTTTTTTCCCTCAGGCGTTTGCCAATACATATATAAACCATCAGATATTAAGGCCACGGGACTTTGCAGTTGATAAATTAAAAATTCTTTAATTAGGTAATGTATACAAATTCCGCGCATCGCATGGTAACTTAATTAATATCAGCTTCATTCATCAAAATAAGGCAAGAAGAAATGTTTACTACTAAATTGATTATGCAGTATTTGAATTCAACATTAACATTTTGTTTACATATGTACTCGTATGTTAAATTTGAACCTCTAAGCCAAATGAGTAGATGAATGACTTTCATAAAAAAAAATAAGTTGTTTTATTTATGTTATGGGTACTAAGTACAGGCGCCTCGACGAGGCCTTCTGATGAGTACCCACACTAAATGTTTACGTAGAGAAAATACTTTAATCATATATACCTCTTCTTTATAACCATGCAAACAATTATATGTACACTATACAATACAAGGACAATGAGGAAGATTCGTGTATAAAGCACATTCAGACCGAAATATTTAGTGCGGAAAGACGGAAATAACAAACAATTTGAAATCGGGTCAAAGCCACAAAAAATAAACAAAAAAAAAAAAAAAAAAAAAAAAAGACTGCTCGCATTTTTCTTCAACAATAAACTGTCCGAAATTGCCTGAAAAAATCACACTCTTCTGAAATATCACCAACAAACACTACCTGCAAACCCGTTTTAAATATAGAGGCCGCGCAATGCGAAAACGTGTCTTCGGGCATATGCGGAGGACAGCGAAGGCCCAGATCAGCCTACGCATGCGCGCAGTCTGATCAGTGCTTTCGCTGTCCGTTTACAGAATCATTGGATACTATAGAATGTATCAATGGAGATGAAATTCCCGGATGACGACTTTGCGCATGCTTTGTTTCTGTTGAGGTTTTACGGCCCAGTCAACCCAATGGGGTCATGTCGAGCGCGGTCAGTTTACCTAACCACACGTTTACTGGGCAGGTTTAGTCCTCTAAGCGGTTAACCAGTATTGTGCACATTCTTTCGCCAGAAACTGACAACTGACCTTTGCGCATGCGTGGGATGAATCTGAATCTGTGCATTTTGCGCATGGCGCGGCCAGTACAGTCGAACTTCAATGGCTCGAACATCTTTGAGGTTGTTCCAGCCACTGAAGGTTAATAATGGCGCCAGGTCAGGAAGCAAATAGCGATGATTTAAGAATATCTTTTCGAGATTCTACGCAATAATTATATGTTGGGTGTAATCATTAGATTTGCCTCGATGAGGCGATTCTAATGAGTACACAAAACATACAAGTTCATGATAAAATAAGAAAATTTCCCTAAAGTTTTGTTTTCTTGAGGTTTCGGAAGAATTTCGTAGGGACTCAAAAACGAGTTCGAATTAACCATGGTAAACGTGCCATCGGTGTTGATTAAGCTATTGAGGTTTGATATAAACGAGGAACATGGGGTGTATATTAAGGCAAATGGTTACACCTGAAAATTTAGCCGCAAAAGTTCACAAAACAGACAACTTTTCTGATTTTTTAATCGCATACGTATCAGTCCCCTTCTAGAAAGAGTCAACTCTAAATGGAAATAATTTGCTCCTTCTGGGAGCAAATTATTTTCTTTTATAGTTGATCTTTTTCAAAAGAGAGCCAAATAATTTTTAATCAGTTGTCTCCCTTGAAAGTGTTCTATTGCTCTTAACCAATTTGTGCCAAATGGACTCTTCTACCTAAACTCTTTGGACGGTCCTTTTTCCAGTAGAAGGTGTGTCTGGTTGGTTTTTATATTACCATGAAATTCCTGTATTAAATGCAAACAGTGTAGACCTTGATCAGACGTTCTTATCTCGGTCTGCGATGTTTACATATGTCCCTTTATGGGATACTAGGCAAATATGGGTTAATAGACGTGTTAGCACAATGTGGTGCTTCAGATGACAGTCATCAAACCAGGATGATGGTATGTTCTAATGTTTTCATATATGTGTTTTTATTTTCCCTTGAAAAATGATTAGAAGAAGAACTACACTTAAACAAAAGAATATGATGACGACAATGATAATAACCAGGGCCCAGTTGTTCAAAGCTAACGACGTCGTTAGTTAACGATTCGTTTAAATTTACATCGAGTGATACGCAAATATGCTGAAAATATGTGAGTAGCTTTTGCAGTGCAAAAGCTACTCACATTTTTTCAGCAAAAAAAATTAGAATATTGTATATTAAATCCACTAAAACAGTTAACCAAATGACCCTTAACGAGCTCGTTAAGCTAACGACGCTTTGAACAACTGGGCCCCCCAGAAAACCAATGGTCCTGTAGCTCACCTGAGGCCATTTGCTCTGAGCAAGCTTATGGTAACAATTTTAAAGACTGAAACATATGGGTATGGTCGCCGGTATAGTTTGAGAAACCTTTGGTCTCTTCATCCTAGAATTGATTTGGCGAAACAGAAACTTCGCATTAAATATGGTTTTGATAAACTGACATACCAAAATCTCAAAGGCCTGTGCCTTCCAAGTTCACACAAGATGATTTTTTAAAGCTTTTTTTCCATCAGTTGAGCAAAAACAAGTGACCCCTGGGGCGGGACCGTCCGTCCGGTTGTCCATCCATCCGTTAACACTTTTCAAGCGACTTCTCTTCTGAAGTCGCTGAGCCAGTTTTGCTCAAATTTTATATTGAGCCTCCTCAGATCATGGGGACGAAAGATTGCTAAACTGGTCGAGGTCCATTGACCAAGGTTGCCGCCATGCCCATATATGGTAAAAGCTTTTTAAAATCTTCTTCTCTACCACCAAGCATGCCTTGGGGCTGAATCTTTGCATAAATCATCAAGGACGGGAGATCTGCTAAAGTTGCTTAAATGGTGATCATATTGACGCTTGACCTTTTTACGGCGTGGTCAAATTTGCTTCTCTATGGATTTGTATGGACCCCATACGTTTGTATGAGAAAAATGTTTAGAATTTCAAATGACTTCTTTTCTGAAGACACTGGACCTATGCTAATCAAATTTCATGTGGAGCCTTCTTGTTTGGTAAAATGGTCGCGGTCCGTTGACCAGAATGGCAGCCATAACCATATATGGTAAAAACCTGTAAAAATCGTCTCTCCAGAACCAAGTAAGCCTTGCGGACTAATCTTAGCACAAAATATCAGGGACGGGAGGTCTAAAAAATTGCTAAACTGATGGAATACGTTGACGTTTGGCCTTTTTACAGTAAGATCAAATTTGCTTCCACAGACATTCGTATGGGTCCTAAACATTCATGTGGGAAAAATGTTGAGAATTCATACTTTGGACATCTCCTCTAATGATCCATTTGAGTTGAAGCTTGATGAGGAGCATCAGGGCGCGCCTAGTAGACACAAAAAAGCTAAAACTGAGCCGATCGATAATCCAAGATGGCCGCCACAGCTGCTATCTTGAAAATCAATTTTCCACATTTCTTCCCAAACCTTTGGTCGAGTTGAGCAAAAACTTACACTGTAGCGACAGGAAGGCTTCTGGATCGAATTGAACTAAAGTCGTGTCGATGTCGATCGGAAATCCATAATGACCACCTCAGTCGCAATCTTGAAAAACTGGTTTTGCCATCTTCTCGCAAACAACTAGGTGAATTAGGTTGAAATTTATAATGTAGCAACAGGTTGACATGTAGATGAAACATAGCTAAAATCCTTCCGAATGGAAATCCGAAATTGCCGCCATAGCCGCCATCTTGAAAACCAACTTTTGACCTCATCTCCCAAACCGTTGGGCAATTTGAGTTGAAACTTACACTTTAGCAACAGGATGACCTCTAGATCGAAAATAGCTACAATTTTGCCTATCGGAAATCCAAGATGGTCACCACAGCCGTCATCTTGTTTTTAAATGTCTTCTTCTCCATCTTGAAAATCTATTTTCGACATCTCCTCGCAAACTACTCTGCAAATTAAGTTGAAACTTATGATGGAGCAACAGGCCGATCAGTAGATTTTAAAATAGCTAAAATCGTGTTGATTGGAAATCCAAAATTGCCACAAAAGTTGCCATCTTGAACCATTAGGCAATTTGAGTTGAAACTTACATACATTGTAGCGACGTAGATAAAAATATATAATATTTTGCCAATCAAAAATCCAAGCTGTTCGCTGCAGCCGGCATTTTGAAAACCAATTTTTAACTTATCCTCCCGAACCATTAGGCGATTTGAGTTGAAACTTACACTGTAGCAACAGGATGACTTCTAGATCGAAAATAGCTAAGATTGTGCCAACCGGAAATCCATGATGGCCACCACCGCCCTCATCTTGTTTTTAAATGTCTTTTTCTCTGAAATCGCTTGACCAATTTTCACCAGATTTCCCATGGGGCTTTCTGTCGAAAGGGTATTGACAATTTGTTCGAATAGTTCCGTGCCATTGAAAAGATGGGTACAATGCCCATATATGGCAAAAGACTTAAAGATCTTTTTCTCCAGAACCAAAAAGGCTTCGAGTCTGAATATTGGTATATAGCATCAGGGACTCAAAGTCTACTTTGTTCAAATGATGGTTGCTGGTGGACCTTTGATCTTTTTACAACAAGGTCAAATTTGCACCCCATGCCGTTGTATGGGGAAAATGTTGAAATGTCATTTTCTCAAAATGTTTGAGATTAATGGCTGAAACACAATGTATGATTAAAGTAGTAAAGCTTGTTAGTTACAATCAACATTTTGTCTCCTGGGCGGTTCTTTGCCTTTGCCCCTGGGCACATGTATAAAATTGTGTAATTTTTAAATTTCTTCTGTGAAACCGCATGAGCGATTTTCACAAGATTTCACATGATGCCTTCTGTTGAAAGGTAACTAACAATTTTTTCGAAGGGTTCTGCGCCATTGAATAAAACGGCCGCCATACCCATATATGGTAAAACACTTAAAAATCTTCTCCAGAACCAAGAAAGCTTTGAGGCTGAATCTTGATATATAGCATTGGGGAGTCATGTTGTACCAAGTGTATTTAAATGATGTTGGAAAATTGACGTTTGACCTTTTTACGTCAAGGTCAAATTTGCGCCCTCACGCATTTGCATGGGAAAATGTTAAAATGCCATTTTCTAAAAATGTATTTAAGACTAATGGCTGAAACTTACAGTTTATGATTAAATTATCAAAACTTGTTTTAGTTACAATCAAATTTTGGCCCCTGTGCGTTATTTGCCCTTGCCTCTGGGCTATACACACGTATAAATTTGTGTGAGCCTGCCTATTCTATAAGCTCACCTATGAGCCCTTAAGCTCAGGTAAGATAATAATAATAATAATAATAATAATAATAATAATAATTTTACGGATATCATCTGTCATATTTGGCTGCGGAAGAAATGATACTATATTTGTGGCAACGAGCCACAGGAAAACCGCAAACTAACCGGACACGGATAATTGCTTCCTGCGTTCATCCCTTATTGATACTGGCCAAGCGAAAAGGTTTATTCGAAGATATGCAAAATGTGCAATTTTAGAATAGCACGCTATTCGCACAGCCTCATCAGGACTTTTGCTGTTGAACAGTATCCAATGATTCGTAAGGGAACAGTGAGAGCTCTGATCAGACTGCGCGAACGCGCAGTCTGATCAGAGCCTCGCCTGTTCAAATATACTCACAGACACCTTTCCGACTGACGCGTGCCAGCTAATATTGCGCAATGGTTGCCCAACAGTTTCAGCCACAAAATATTGGGATGAACCTACCGTTTGAACCCTAAATATTCAGACATCTTAATTGTTTTACCATTAAGTTCAAAGGGGAAAACCTACGTCATAGAAAACAGTGAACAAGACTAGATTTTTGCGAAAAGGTCCCGTTTCGTTCAAATGGTTTAGTCGTTTTTGTTATTATTTTCGTTGTTAAGAAGAAAAAAATGAATAAGCTCAGAGTATGTACCAAGGACGACAGTATTTATATTTGCATAATTTATGTACTACCGTATTGTCACTCAGGCGCAATATTTTGATAATATTATAAATAAATTGTGCGCGTGTTTTCTCAACAATGACAATACGGTTTAAATCCAAGCGCCTTGTTTCTTGCTACATTCTCTGAGGCTATCCTGTTTTTGTCAGAACAACGAAATGGAAATTGACAGCAACTTACCTATTTGAAAGGGTGCTTTTCACTATAACATAGTCTTTTTAAATGTATTCTGTGACGTAGATCCCTCCATCCCGCCATTACTTGAATTTGACCGAGCTCATTTTACTCCTTGTTTATGTGTCTAAATATTTGTGAATGTATGGCAAGTATTATAGACCCTGCGGCGTCTGATCTTGGTCTACACCGTTTGCTCAGGCTTTTGTATTCGAATACTTAGGGTCTTTGTAAATACGGCATTCAATTGGAACCTCTACCACTCTCTGAGCTATTAAATTCAGCCGACGAATAATTGAAAATATTTTTCTGTTTCAGTTTCTTTGACAAGTCATGCAATTTGTCTTCTAAAAGAATAATATTTCAAAATGTCACCTGCAAACTTTTACCTAGCGTGCAGAGGTACGCAGAATTCATACCTGTATCATTACGTAACTAGATCTAAAAATAGATGCTTCGTCACACTGGAAAGGATCTGGAAATACAGAAGGCAGTCGTATTCGAGAATCTATAGAGACGGACAATATGATCTTGATAAGACTGGGCGGTGTGCATGCTTATCCGGGATTCCCCTGTTCGCAAATACGCTAATAACCTTTTTAAGGGACCATGGCTGTTTGAAATATTACATAGCCGCAGCGCTCATTACGAAAACACGCCTATTCAAATATATATAAAATTTCATCTCCAAAAACTGAGAATTTTCAGATAAAAAAAAACTCCGATATTTTTCATTCTTCTGCTCATAACATAGATTGTGGGTACTCGTTAGAACCGCCTTGCCGAGGCGGTTCTAACGAGTACCCACAATCTATGTTTTTGATCAGAAATAAGAAAAATAATGTATACCCCTGTAAACCCCAGTTTTACTATATAAAAATGGGGTTTGAGGGGGGTCAAAATTATATAGGCATGTTTTCGTGATGTTATTACAGACACTACGTATGTATACATAAAGGGAAATAATTACAATAAAGCTATTGGAGATAACCTAATATAAAATATTGTCCTCCGTTATCAAAGGGATTACTCTTAAAGGAAAGAATTTGCTCCCCTAAGAATAACAATACTACGGAGGAATCGCCACCAGATTTTTTTTTTTCTGGTGGGTGTGCATACAAAATAATTCTGCTACACCATTGTATTCTGTTGAGAAAGATTCAACCAAACTCAACAAAAGAATCCTTTGCATACCTTAGAAAAAAACGGTGACTATCCCAAAAGCTTCTTTATTGAAATTATTCAAATTTACAAAAAGAAACTTGCCGCAGTAGCTTGTAACATTAATATGTCATTATTACTTGACTCAAAATTTTGCATCATAATAAAACAGTTTTATCAATAGCAAAAGTCACAATTAGAATATTATATTTCATATATCTAGTTACGATTTGTAATATTTACCGTACATACATCGGCAAATTTCGGCTGTCAGTCGAACGTCTGTATAAACTTTCATTCTACAAAGATACATATCCAGGGACGGATCCAGGATGATTTCTGAGGGCTTTCAAATAAATCAAAGTACAATACTTATCCTAAATGGAAGGCCTGACAAAACAGTGTAGAGCATGATCAGACGCTGCATTCTAACGCACTGTTTGGTCAGGCTGTGTGAATTTGCAATTCAAACAGCAATCTTATACACATTCACAGGTAGTAAAATTGACTTGTTGAAAAGAAATACATGGTAAAGAGCAAGGTGTGTTAATATTAAGGGCAAATACGGTATCCGCAATTTATCCGAAATTGGTCATGAAAATCAAATTTTCAGTCAAAGGGTGAGGGTGGGGGTTCGACTGAACCTCGAAGCCCCTCTGGATCCACCAACCATTACTAAAGCATGCCTATTCAAATATCCTAAAAATTTTACCATCAAAAAAATGAAAATTTTCAGATAAAAAAAAATCTGATATTTTTTTATATTTCTGCTCAATACATAGTTTGTGGGGACGAGGCGGTTCTAACGAGTACCCACAATCTATGTTTCTGAGCAGAAATAAAAAGAATGATGTATACCCCTGTAAACCCCAGTTTTACTATATAAAAGAGGGGTTTAAGGGGGTCAAAATTGTATAGGCATGTTTTCGTGATGCGATAACTGTGGTTATTTCTTACTGTAATGCTAAATGTATTTCTAATGTTCATTTTTGGTTTAAACTTTATATTGATTGCTTCTAATACAACATAATTTACAACAATACAATATTTTCCAGGATCTGACTGTAAGCCTTAGCTGTTCTGAAAGTCATCTCCTGGTAATAAAGGCATATAACTTTCATAGATGTTATGAGTGGCTGAGCCTTATGACATATTTGATCATAAGCAATTAAACCAAAAGCTTAATAACTTATATGCATGTATGTAAACCGTTACATACATACATACGCACGTACGTATGTACGTACGTACATATATACTTACGAACGCATGTACATGCGCATGTACATACATACACACATACATACATGCATACATACACGCACGCATTCAGGCACATACACAACGTATGTTCATTTTTAAAGAGGTGAGTGTCTGGTTTCATCGAGATTTATGCTCAGATGATTTGTGACAAAATCTGGGACGATCCCAATTTGCGTACAACGATCCTAAACCGTGATAGAGGCATCATCATATAACATTTTGACCGGGGCTCCCATTTGGACCAAATTCTTCCTTTTAAAATGGATCCCTTTTCAGACGGGAAGAATAGTATTTTTTGACACAGTTGCCTCCGCTGAGTGTATTAATTCCCCTTACAATGGTAATAATTGAAAGATTTGATTGAAAGAGTGAGAGAGGAAGCCTAATTATTAATACCCTGGTCTGGCCGCAGCTCGAGTACGCAGCAGCCATTTGGGATCCTCATACCAAAGCCAAGATATACCAGACTGAGAAAGTCGAACGGCGAGACGCTCGTTGGACAACCGGTAACTTTGACTGAAGATCTAGTGTTTGAAACTTTAAATTGCTATGCTTAAAAATTGAGATGTGTAGACTCTCGTCTATGTCTCGTCTATAAGATTATACATAACATGGGCGAAAATGTGTCTTCAAGCATGCGCAAAATGTAAAAATTCAAATTCATCCCACGCATGCGCGAATTCTCATCCGGGCATTTGCTTTCCATTTATACATTCTATAACGTCAAATGATTCTGTTACCGGACAGCGAAGGCCCTGATCAGACTGCGCGAATGCGCAGGCTGATCGGGCCTTGACTGTCCGTCTATGCCCGAAGACAGATTTTCGCATGGCGTGGCCGATATGTTCGCAATACCTCTCCCAGCTTATGTCATACTAAACATCCGTACATCCCAGCGAGGCCATTCTATGACCTATCGGCATCTTCACACTGAAAAGGACTTCTATAAGTACAGTTGACTTTCGTTATCTCGAACTCGCTTATCTCGAATAACCGCTTATCTCGAAGTGAATATCTGGCCCCTGCCTAAACATGAAAATCTAACAATAGGAAAAAAAAATATTGTGGAAAAGAGGAGAAATTGCTCCTAAGGAGCAATTTCTCCTCTTTTCTACAATATTTTCAATACATCTCTAACTTTAAGAGTTCAATACACATATATTTGTCAAATGTGGTTGTTCGAATTTTTTTCCCTCAATTCTGCAAATCTGATAGGTCGAGGTACGGATATTTCGAAGTAATATCAGAGAGTCCCTTGGAATTCGAGATAAGTGCTTTTAGCTATTCTTAACTTTTTTCAGTCTATCAACTTTCATTCCCTTCTCTATCATACGATATCACTTAGTGTGAGTCTTTTATTTATTTATTTTTTTTATCTTTTTCTACAACATGTAACATACTTGGAGTTGCTTGACAGCGCAACATGTATAGAATGTCCTCACGAGCGCAGGTCATTATGTCAAGAAAGAAGTCATATATTCCGATGCGTCCCTCTTTAGATATACATTTTTGGTGAATACGTGTTGTCCATCTTATCAAACAAGACCACCTACGCTAGCTGCCATATTCAATTTTATCATCTTGACAAATTGTACGCCAACAAAACTGCAACAACGTTAAAATATATATTAACTGTCAAAAAAATAAATTACAATTTTACATCAAGTGTTTTAGCCATCATTGTTCAGAGAGAAGTTACGTCAGTACGTCAATATTATGACAATTTTGACTAAGTTGCTATGTCAGAGTTTGGTCATTAGCCTTTTCTTCCAATGCCCGCATTCGGGAAAAGACGAATGAGCTTCCGTGTTTTCACACACCTTTCAATGTATATGCACCAGTGCATAGTATTTCCTGCAAGATTACATCTGCGCCCCATCACGAAAATATGCCTATATAATTTTGACCCCCTTAAACCACACTTTTATACAGCAAAACTAGGGTTTACGGGGGTATACATTATTTTATTTTATTATTTCTGCTCGAAAACATAGATTGTGGGTACACGTTAGAACCGCCTCGCCGAGACGGTTCTAACGAGTACCCACAATCTATGTTTTGAGCAGAAATATGCAAAATATCGGAGCTATTTATCTGAAAAATTTTCAGTTATTGGAGGTGAAATTTTCTATATATTTGAATAGGCGTGTTTTCATAATGCTCTGTTGCTAGCAAAGGATCCAAAGCGTCTTCAGGCAGACAGCGAAGAGTCTGATCAGAATGTGCGTGTGCACAGGCTGATTTAAGTCTTCTCTGGGCGCCAAGGCAAAATGGTATGAGACGCTGTACCCCGGCTCATATGAGATGAAATACTTAATGGATTTGTCTGTGATCACTGTGTTGTGACAAAAACATATCACCATGCTTATCATTTTTAGCTTCTGCATTGAAGCAGTGTTGAAAAGCAGAACATAAAAGCCTTCAAACATTCCATTATCGACGTAAAAGTTTGGCTATTGTGTTTGACTTTGACCTCATTTGACTGCTTACTGTTTTTGTTGTATGTCCAAGGCCTTTGTATTACGAAAACAAGCCTATTCAAATATACTGAACATTTTACCACCAAACAATGAAAAATTTCAGATAAAAAAACTCCGAAATTTTTCATATTTCTGCTCAAAACATAGATTGTGGGTACTCGTTAGAACCGCCTCGGCGAGGCTGTTCTAACGAGTACCCACAATCTATGTTTTTGAGCAGAAATAAGAAAAAATGTATACCCCTGTAAACCCCAGTTTTATTATATAAAAGAGGGGTTTAAGGGATCAACATAATATAAGCATGTTTTCGTGATGGAGAGTGACTGGTACAAGGGACTGATCATTAAAACAACATTGTGTTACATTGGACCTCTGATTTTTAAGTAAGATATAACAAAAAAGAGTACGTATACAATTAAAAATAAAAGCATATATATTTTTCTTTTTCAAGTCAGTCCCACATTACCCTGAATTACAAAAGAACAGCAGTTTATACAATGATTTATACCTTAAATCATTTTAATGTAATCGAAGATGCATACCACTATTTCTTCAGTTGTGAAAGACTACCTGAAATAAATGTATTGGGTTTGTGCACACATGTACAACATACGTTGTACAAAAACGTTTGATATCTTTCGGATTGAGATAGCTCTCAAATACAAACTTTTATATAAAAAAAAAAAAAAAAAAAAAAATGTTGTCCACGACTACATTAAGACCCTGTAAATCTTTTTATGTTGTTTATTTATTATCACTGTCTAGAATGCTATTTACTAGGTGCATATATGTCGATCCGTATCGTTCGCATATGCTTTGAAGCACACTGGTATGAATTGCAGACTTAGACCTAAGCTTTATGATAAAAGCCTAGCGAAGACGCAGATCAGACTGTTGATTCCGCGAAGTCTAATCGGGATTATATCTAGCCATCAGTATCTTTTGCAGTATTTAAGGATTCTATACATAGGCGTGGCGCTCATTTCGCAAATTACGAATGTGCATAATATGCGTAAGAAAAATAATTATGATAAAGTATCAACATGAAATATATTTCTTCTTACCACAGGGGCTGCTCTTAAAGGAAAGAATTTGCTCCCTCTTGGAGCAAATTCTTTCCTTTTAGAGTAGCCCCTATTTTGGAAGCGATTGTAGGCATAGTTTTCAAGATTTTTCCTGTGTGTGCGTAAAACTAATTCCGTTCTGGCTACTCCACTGGTAGAAGTGGATAACGAAGGCCCTGATCAGACTGCATGCATGTGCAGGCTGGTCTGGGTTTTCGCTGACCACATATGTGATTAGAACAGGCATTGTCAATGCTTTTTTGTTGCGGTCTAGTAGAGTGAGTAAACTTTTATTGGAGAAAACTGTTTCAAAATAGTTTTAGTTTCCTTCTGAAAAAAGGGTTTAATCTAAAAGCAAATTGGAGCAAATTCTTTCCTTTAAGGTTAGACCCTTTAAGGATGGGCTTGATAGGCAGGAAAGCTAGCAGGAAGTTATTTGCCTTGTAAAGAATGGATGTAAATCTGCCACCTGTATCCGGTCTTAAAAGTGCATAGTATTCAAGTCTTTGTGCATGTAAATTAAATGATCAGTTGCGTGTCTCATAACATAATCGAGCCGCCACATGGCAAAATCAACAAAATGACATGTGCACCCAGCAAAGCCTCTAGGATCAGCCTGGGAATCTGCCCAGTCTGATCAGTCTTCACTGTTCCAATGAAGAAACATTTGGTCCTTAGCAGCCCATTGTGCGCAGCGCGAAGACTGGTCAGAGTGGGCGGATACCCATGCTGACCTTAGTCTTCTCTGCTCGCCAATTCATTTTGTTGGTTTTGTCACGCGCTGGCCCATATGTACTCGTAAATATTGAATGTAGGAGAATTTAACCACTCTGGGCTAATTCAGCAGACGACAAATTGATATTTTTCTCATTTGTCCAAGAAAATAGGTTTTGACAGTTCATGCAAATTGTCTAAAAGACAATTTGCATGAAATGTAAAATCCTTCTTTCTTGGAAAATAAGAAAATATTTCAAAATGTCGTCTGCTGAAATAATTCCCAGCATGCTGAGCGTTTAAGTAGAACCATTTATACTTGTCGTCTGCGTCTCGCCAAAGCACAAGGACACTTATGCAATATACAAACTGCAATGGCTCAGCAGGCGTTTACAAAACTTTTGCAAATATTTACCCTAAATATTTGGACGCCACGACTCCTTACCATATTAAGCATTAAAATTGAACCAGTCCATTTTACGTCCTTTTAATGATTCTAAAAAAACGCTGCGTGAGATGGCGAACCTTGATCAGACGCCGTTCCGCCTTTTTGCTTTCGCCTGTCAGTCCAAATACTTGAGACAAAAACAGTAGAATAAGTAAGTACAAAGTAACTGTGCATTACTGAGAACCTAAGACCAGGCCCCGGGGTCATAATTTTTTTTATTTTTTTTTATGCTCAACTCAGCTGAGCATGTAATTTTCTCTGCTAGTAAATACGAAAATGCCAACGGTAGTTGGCATTTTCATATTTATTAGCAGAGAAAATTTCATGTTCAGCTATGTGTAGCAAGAAACAATTTGCAGTTTTAGTAATTTTACCTTTTTTAGCAGGACAAATCACGTTCATGCTAAGCTGAGTTGAGAATGAAAAAAAAAAGTTTTATAACTCGGGGCCGGGCTGATCAGATGCACGTGCTGATTATAGCGGGCATGCTAAGTAAAGGCATGTTTTCTCTCAGATTCTTTTCATCATTTTTAACTATGATTCATAGTAAACAAGCTCAAATTATATGCAAGCGCATACATTAACCCTTAGAACGCTTATCAAGAAAGTGACAGAGAATCAAGCTATGCTACATGTCTTATTTATTTCCAAGACAACTGGGCTTGAAACTTCATGTGAATCATCTCTATAGGAGACAATTCACCTAAATATCAAGCCAAACGTTTTTGTGAAAAAAAAATTCTACGAAAAATATTATTTTTAACCTTAGCGCGGTAAGAAATGTTAAAAAAAACTGTTGTGGTTTGCTTCTCTTGCCCTAGCAAAAAGTACCTTAATGCAACTATGAACAGCCTGCGCGTCTGCACAATGTGATCAATGTGATCAGTGTGATCAGGATCTTTTCAATCAGCCTCTGCAATGCTTTATGGCTAACAATAAGCATACTGACCAACTACGTCGACGCATAAGCTGATTTTCTTTGACAATTATTACTGGAATAGAATTTAATTTCCTCAAACCAATTTCAATGAAATAATGATGATGTACCCAGTATTTTGAAATACCCGGACCGTGGTAAGAGAAAACGGGTCTTCGTACTCCAAAAGAGTTGTTACTGAGGAGAATTTGGTGATAATTCTAGGATAATGTTTCTGTGAAGCGCTTCTAATGAATACCCACAACTTATTCAGAAGAAAATTATCGCAGAATTATTATCTTATACTTCTCTGGTCCGAGTATATGAAAACAGCGAAAACCAAGAGCGGTGCATGCTCTCAATTGTACAAGAGGATCTTGCATTCCCTGACTTTATTGATTCTAAAGAGCTAACTGTACAGTAGTATGGGCTGATCGGGGTGATTGCTGTTCTATATGCATGGCAGCTATTCGGTGCACCTGGAGATTTTGTAGCAATTTTGTTTTCGACGGGAGACAACTTTTATAGAGAACATTTTTATTCTTTAAAAATAAAAGTACTCTTAAAGGAGATGAATTCCTCCCAGATGGAGGAAGCTAATTGTTATCCTTTAAGGAAGGGTAACCCCTATGCAATAGGAAGTTTCTCAGCAGGCACACAACGTTGAAACAACCTCGATTCAATGTTGATTCAACGTCAAGTGGAATCGACGTTGTTTCAACTTTGTGTGCCTACTGGGAAATATATCTATGCCAGAATTATCTCTCTTGAAGGTATTTTCATTCTTCTTAAATCCTCATGCTGCAAGACTCCGTAGGATTCCGAACAAGGGAAAAACTAAATTGAGCCAATGCACGCCAAATCTACAATTAATAAGACTTGTGTGATCAGAAAAGTTTCTGATTAGCTGTACATCCACCACGTATTCCCAGGGATCTTGTTTATACCTTTTTGGATAGCCCGTAGGCTGTAGAAGGCACATGCGATCAGCTAAGACTTTGATCAAACTGCACGAATGCGCAGGCTGATCTGAATCTTCGCTGATGGCACAAGTCCCGATCACTGCAAGGATTCATGAAGATACAATACTGAGCAGGAGGATTTCATTAACTCTAACCGACCTGCATTGATACGAATCTTAATTTGCAAATATCTCGTTTACAATAAAACCCTTTTTACATGTTTCAAGGTAAATTTTCTGTTTTATTACAAGCTGTATCACAATAGCATTTTTATTTCAAAGCAGCGAGACAGATCCTAGTGTTATTCTCAGAAATAATAAGAACATATCCGGTTCTGAAGACAACATATAATCAAGGTCATAATATCCCACAAATAATAGCTTTCACGAAAAGCTGAGTCAACGCTTAGTACACAATCCCAGTAAGCATTCTACTTAAATCTATAGCGGGCCGTTATCGGCCCGTCAGGGTAGCTGACGGGCCGAAAACGGCCCGCTATAGATTTATAAAGAATGCTAGCTGGGATGTGTGCTAAACGTAGACCAAGCCTTTTTTAAAAGCTAATAGTTGGTTATAATAACGTTGAGCAGTCCTTGTAAAACAGCATTGGACCAGTCCATGACCTTTCGTAAAGTGCTTCCGGATCAATGACGAACATTAAGATTGTCTATATGTAGACAATAATAGTCTGAAAATCATATGAGAACAGAAAAGGGTCATTCTATATTACATTGTATATTTTTATGACTGAAATATCAAGTCTTATTTTCTGTGACAAACACTGAAGGGTACAATAAGAATGAAATGTCAATGCTTACATGTATTTTCTGTGAAAAATAAGAAATATGACCATAAGTTTCATCTGATAACGTAGCCTACAAAGTGCTAAAACTTAAAATCTATGTAAGACGGGACGCAGCGTATGTTTTTACTCCCAGTTCTCAATCAAAGCACTGACAGCACTGGTGGGTCAATTGTTTCTGTGTGTAGGCTGGGAAAATGGTCCTCAACGGGGACGTAAGACGGTTATATTTAATCCTTATATTCCTTTACTATAAGCAAAAAGTGCAGACTCTGATCAGACGCCGCGTTCTGTGGCGTCTGATCTAGGTCTGCATTGTTTGCAAATGTCCCAACTGTCCCAGTCAAGATTTTACAGGGAGCCTTCTATCAACAGCACTTTGACGTCTGAGCGACAAAAATAGCGCGGCTATAAATAACCGTTACCTGGATTTCGTCTAACAAGCGGTTTGATAACATTGATCAGTGATTATCACGTGGACAACTACGACGTTTGTATACTACGGTTCGTTTGTAAACAATCGACTCAAAAATGATTGTGGCAATTTCTTTACATAAACGAATATTGAATGGCATGGCATGGATGTAGACGTGTAAAAGAAGTCGGGAGAATTTTATCGTTTTATTCTTGAACTGTAGAATTTTACCAATTTCATTCTGTCTCAACAATTGTCTAGAAGTTTCAAATTATTCTTAAATACTGTGCCTAGTGGTTTTACGCAGATACGACATACTCTTAACAGTTTCGTTGGACGAAGTTTTGTTTATCCTGTTGAAAATCCAAGCATTTTTAGGCTTTTGTATCTACACTTTTAAGGTTTTAAAATATATCGCTGGAATTCCTTTGAGGCGTTTTTTTATGAGTTCCGTAACTTTTAAAGAGAAAATTTGAACTTGAAAAGAAAAACAAAATCTTTTGTAGCGGCTGATGCGGCTCGGCCAACAGTCTGTACGAGATGCTGACAAGAAGACAGTCATTAACGAAGTTATCATGACAGACACATAATGCCTGTGCTCCGAAGACACCATCACGAAAACATGCATATATAGTTTTTACAGCCTTAAACCCCACTTTTATATAGTAAAACTTGGCTTTACAGGGGTATACATTATTTTTCTTATTTCTGCTCAAAAACATAGATTGTGGGTACTCGTTAGAACCGCCTCGTCGAGGCGGTTCTAACGAGTACCTACAATCTATGTTTTGAGCAGAGATAGAAAAACTATCAGAGTTTTTTTTATCTAAAAGTTTTCAGTTTTTGGGGGTGAAATTTTCTACATATTTGAATAGGCGTGTTTTCGTAATGATTAGCTGGACCATATGGAATCACAAAAGCCTATAGAAGTGTCTACCCATCAGTTGGCTGATTCTGACTTACTGTCCCAGGCCCAGAATTCCATTGCAAATGTATCCTTTACTGCTTCCTCAATAGTGGTTCAACCAATATTAACCCTTAAAGCGCCAGTCACAACAATTGTCGTCTTCTTTGTCATCTGCTTGTGATTTTAAAAGTCATTTTTGCAAACAGTGTGGACCCAGATCAGGCAACTCCTTTAGGAGCAGTCTGATCTGGGTCCAAACTGTTTGCTTGTATGCAAAAATAGGTTTGAAAAGTTTGCAAGAATATTCAGCAGACGACATAAACAGACGACATTTTCAGATGCAGTTTTTCTTGGCATTTTAAGGGTTAAGGCAGTATTCTCCTAATGTTAAACAGGCAGTAGCTGATATAAAAGACTATACGCTAAAAGAAGAGTATGTTAAACAAAGAGCTTAGTTATTGTGTTATAGAGCACATTCAAATTGAAATGAAGCCAAATAAAAAATCTTGTTCTGAAATTTAGTACAGCAGCATATTAATATGCAAAAGCAAGTATTTTCGACTTTTTAGAATTCAGAAACTTTCAGTCTGAATTTGCATACAGTGAAGTCTCTTGGTGAGCAAGGTGTGAACGTGGAAACGCGGTACAACTTGAAAGGCGTAAACAGAAAGGTAGATGGAACAAGAGGTTTGTTGGATCGTCAGTTAGCACTCCAATGTCAGACATTACGAAAATATGCCTATTCAAATTTAATGAAAAGTTTACCACCAAAAAAAAAAAAAAAAATGAAAACTTTCAGATAAAAAAATTCTGATATTTTTCATGCTTCTGCTCAAAACACAGATTGTGGGTACTCTTTAGAACCGCCTCGACGAGGCGGTTCTTACGAGTACCCACAATCTATGTTTTTGAGCAGAAATAAGAAAATAATGCATACCCATGTAAACCCCAGTTTTACTATATAAAAGTGGGGTTTAAGGGGGTCAAAATTATATAGGTGTGTTTTCGTGATGAGAGATTTTTCTACAAGACTGTGAAGACCCTTGAAATGTATAACCTCCCAAGCCCTGTAGAGCTGCAGAATCACAATAAACGTTCATGGTAAAGGCTGGCGCGCCAGGCAGTTAATACCTTTTGTACTCCCTTATTAATCAGGGAGGCTCAAACGAAATCTGCTGTAGGCAACTGTGATCTGTCATCGCTGGATGTAGGGAATACACATATAGTCTGGAAATCCGCAGCAAATAATCTGCATGACATTAGGATGGTATCATTAAGGTGAGAATAATGGTGTGCGTATATGCACTCCAATCTAAGAAATCTCGGTTTAATCAGTACAGCATGGTAGAAACTTGCCCACTTCAAAGACTGGGACCTGAGGATCTTTCTCATATGTTTCTACGCAGCCCTGCCCTAACGGATATAAAGGAAGTACAGCTGACTCAAATCGGGGATTTTGTGACAAGAGGGTATAGCTGCCGGATGAAGTCTTCTTGGGCGAAATGTGAGCTTGTTGCAGTTCTGGTTGACAGCCATCACCTGGAGAATGTGGTAGCTGTGAGAGTAGATAGTGATGTCTTGCAACAGCTGGCGGCTTTCCGCCGTAGGTACTGTTACCGGCTGCATGTAAAAAAAATGTTGTAGCCACACAGAAAATTGCTGACGAGAGATTTCCTGTTCTCCAGTTTTTCTATTCTGGAAATTTTGTCCATCTCAATGTGGCCGCCAACAAAATGTGTCGAACATGTCTGTACATAGTGTAATTAGGAGATTCCTAGATTATCGTGATACTGTAAACAAGTTTTCCGGTCATCGAATCGGGTGTACCAATGTACTGGTGGGATTTTACGGCAGCAGAACCTCACAGTCATCTTGAATTTAGACTTTTTTCACAATACAGATAATGACTGCCATTCACATACTGAACGTTCTGCATGCCTGGTAAAAAAAAGCAGTAATGCCATTTCATTTGTTTTTATATTCCCCTGAAAACAGGATTTGGCATTTCATGATAATTGTCTTTTTAGGAGACAACTTTCATGAACTGTCTTATTATTTTTTCTGGGAAAATTAAAAACAATGGCCAAAAATTGCCGTCTGCCGAATTGACCCATGCGTGGTAAAGGTTAAAATTAAGTTCTACGATACGGCGACCGAATTTTCACGGGAAAATTAACGATTAAGAAATAGCATTAGCACACGAATGTAAAGTATTTATCATCTATGCAAATGACTTAATTTGCAAGCTTCTACAGAATGAACCGTAACATCTGTAAAAATACCTTCGGATATGCGCGCCAAGCGAAGATTCAGATCAGACTGCGCATTCGCGCAGTCTTATCAGAATCTTCACTTGGCGCATTTTTGATAGCCAAGTGAACACAGTTTTTCATGCATACTTCAGCGAAGGCTCTATTCAGCCTGCGCGGACGCACAGGCCGATCGCACATGTCAAAAGGTACGTTTCCTGACGTTGCGGCACGTAAAGATACGGAAATTATGGATACGGACCATTACGGAAATTGTGGAAACTTTTATCAATGACAGGATTATTATGAAAAATCAACGACGGATTCGCATACCACACAAAAGTATAATAGATTACTGAAAAATATCAAAACCAGTTCACCGAAAACGCACTTGATTGCAGTGAACCCTCGTTACAACGACAGCATTTGTTCCCAAAGATGTTGCTATTAAAATAAATTTGCTGTTGTAAAAAATCCTTAATAGACAGAATGATAGTATGAAAGACCTTCTTTTTTCTGATTTCCTCAAAGAACATATGTTTGGATATTCATTAGAATCGCAGTGAGGCGTGTCTAACAAACATCCAAAATATATGTTGCTTGCAGTTTTGATGTAATATTCTTGCATAATTTCTCATAAACTGTCACCTCCTGAGCAAAGGTTTTGTGACATTCAAATCGTCATTATAACGATGTTATATCGAGTGTCGGTATAGAGAGGGTTGACTGTACTTACAAGATTTTGAAGTAAAAACAATAGTTTCTAAACGGAATGGCCTTGGAGAGCAGTGAACACACACACACACACACACACACACACACACACACACACACACACACACACACACACACACACACACACGCACACACACACACAACTGAAAACAGCTTAATTGCCAAGAATTTTTGGCCAAACTAGCTACATCACGAAACACGCCTATATAATTTTGACCCCCTTAAACCCCACTTTTGTACAATAAAACTGGGGTTTACAGGGGTATACATTATTTTTCCTATTTCTGCTCAAAACATAGATTGTGGGTATTCGTTAGAACCGCCTCTGCGAGGCGGTTCTAACGAGTACCCACAATCTATGTTTTGAGCAGAAATAGGAAAAATATTTGATTTTTTTGTCTGAAAATTTTCAATTTTTCGGTGATTAACTTTTCAGTATATTTGAATAGGCAGGTTTTCGTAATGAGTTTCGGTCAATTAGGCCTCATCAGTGACCCTCACACTTTTTTTAAAAGTCCCGGAATGAGTTCAATGATCCCAAAGGTTGGGTTTGGTTGGAGTTCAACGGGCCAGTGAACACTATTAAGGTCATGTCGAGCCGATCACTTTACCTGACTGCACATTTCCTGGGCAGGCTCAGTCCTATAAGCGGTGCGCATTCTACAACTGATAACTCTTGAATCAGCGGAAGGGAGAGAATAACCGTAGAAAATATTTCATGATCAGTCTCTACGAATGTTACCGGACCGGGCGGGGATCGAACCCGTGACCTCCTAATCGTACGCGCATGCGACTGAGCCACTGAGGCCGGCTATGATCACAAATAACCAATACTTATACAGTGAACCCTCGTTACAATGATAGTATTTGTTCCCGAAGACATTACCATTAAAATGAATTTGCTGTTGTACAGAATACCTAATGAGCAGATTGATATGTAAGAAAGGTCTTGTTTTCGTCTTATTTCCCCATAGAACATATGGTTTGGATATTTGTTAGAATCGCCTCAACGAGGCGATTCTAACAAATATTCAAAACATATGTTTCTTTAAAGTATTTAATACAATATTCTTGCATAATTTGTGACTAGTTATTACCTCTTAAGCGCGAAGGTTTCGTGACAGTCAAATTGTCATTAAAACGAATTTTGTCGTTGTATCGAGTGTCGGTATAAAGAGGGTTGTCTGTACAAACTGTACCATATTGAAGTACGAAAAGACGTTTTACGGTCGCAACACGGCACTAACACCAGATGAAGTAAAATTAGTAGATTCTAAAATGAATGACCTTGGCTAGCAGTGAATGCACTCAAAAAACAAGTCAGTTTTACGGTTTAGCAAAACATTCACAAAATTTTAATTGTAATAACTGACAAAAACAAACTCTTCCTACACCGAGGTAAAGGATGGAACAGACTTTAAATTACAACTGATTGTAACCAGACCGTCATGCCTTACTCACAGGCTAAGTAATTTATCAACTGTTGTGATACAACCGTTATTCTGACAGTCACAAATCATTTTCAATGATTTGCGTGACAGCACAGATTTTCTAAATAACTTCCAGACCGTACTATACCGAATATTTAGTTAGCTTCTTTTGACATTAACGCACTTAATCTAACTTCCAAAACAATTTAGGAATAACATATTAGTTGAATAAACACCCACAGGAAATGGAAGGTAGACTTTTTCAGATGAAATTTAATTAATTTTGGAAAACGATACATTCTCTTTTGACAATGACGCAGTCTGCAATCAGACCATTTCTGCAGAGAAGTTTTGCCCGCATATGTACATGTACAAGGGCTCGTTTCCCATGACGCGGCCCAAATAGTATGGAAAAAAAACAAAAAAACTCAAAGAAGAATATCATATCTGCTTGAAACTTGAACTGGATGAATTAATTTCTAAATATAAATTTGGATTGAAATGCTTCTTCAGCAAGGTCTGTCGCAACCCGAGTTTTCCGGTTTCTTCTTTTCGTATACGAAACTCGCGTTAGTCTCGAAGTAGATAAACTGTATGACGTAGGCCTAGGGTACGTTTTAGAAGATGTCAGGAAATATCCAAACCTTAATATTTGTTTCATTTAGAGTTGAAAAATTATTTTGAGTTCAATAATCTATTTCATTTTATTTATTTACTTATTTACTTATTTATTTATTTATTTATTTATTTATTGGTTTTTACCTATTTTTTTTTTTTTTTTGCTGATCATTTTTTGTGAAGACTAATTTGTCCCCTTTGCTAAAATATATTATTGCATAAAAAGCAGTGCCGCACGTTATTAACAGCCGTGCATTAACCGGCGAAAAGCCGTGTATTAACAAGGCAATTCACGCACTGTTAATGCACGGCTACGCAACTGTCAATATGCCTATACCGGGCCACAGAATTGCTGCCGTCACGAGATGTTTAGTGTCCGGCCCTAGAACGAGCATATATATAATCCGTGGAAATTGCGTTCGCGTGACATCAGTGAAAAGGCGAAACAAAATAATGCAAGAAATAACGCGAAATGTAGCAAATGTTTTCAGTTTTTATGCAATAATAGCAATCGAACCTGTTTTTTCAATGCATTAACAATCGCCAGGTCCCTTGGGAGGTGTTGAAAACACCTCCCACGGGACCTGACGAATGTTAATGCATGAAAAACCATGTTTAATCCCTATAGTGAAGATACCCAGAACATGCCACACTAATGAAGCACAACCTTCCCTGGACAGCTAAGGAAGGTAAACTGGTGTATGGTATGTTCGTACATGTTAGAATGGAAGTACATTGCATAAGTCAACCCTGTTTAGATGCAAGGTATAGTATAACCCATGGCCCCCTTGAAATATATCGAAAAGTGTTGGTGTGTTGGAGTATTCATGCAAAACCTGAAGAAAAGTCTACCGATTCAACCGATTGAGTGTCCTATAATCACCTTCTGGGTCCGTCTGTCCGTCCGTGGTCGGTTAGCAAAAATTGACAACAGTGCGTAAACCGTTGGAAATAGTTTGATAATATTTGGCATACTGATAGATATCGATAAGATCCTACTATGGACTTGTCAAATGTGAGTTTTCATTGGCAGAGGCTCAACCGAGGCAAACATTGCAAAAATATGAAAATGACCATAAACCTTGAGCCATGTGAAATGTTTTGATAATTTTTATGTATTGACTGATACCGACCAGATCAAGCCAATGGACTTGCCAAATATTTGATTTTATCGACCTGAGGCTGAGCCAAGGCGAAAAAATGTAAGTATATAAATGGCCATAACGATTAAATATTTTGATAATTTTGCACATACTGATTGATATGGGCATGATCTTACCAATGGACCTGCCAAATCCCAGTTTTTATTGTCGAGGCAAAAACTGAAAAGGGTCATAACGCTTAAACTAAAAAAAAAAAAAAAAAAAAAAAAAAAAATATAAAAACGGCCATAACCCTTGAACTGTGTGAAATATTTTGATAATGTTTCATGCACTGATTGATACCGATAGGATCTAGCCAATGGATTTGCCAATTTTTTTATTTTATCGACCCGAGGCTGAAAAAAAAGAAGAGGAAAAAAAAAAAAAAAAAAAAAAAAAAAAAAAAAGAAAGTTGATTTTATCGAGCCAAGGCTGAGCCGAAGCAAACAAAATTAAAGTATAGAAATGACCATAACGCTTAAACATCCATAAATGTTTTTGTAAGTATGCACATAACGCTCAAACTGTAATGCATATGTTGATAATTTTTCACATACTGGTTAATATGGACATGCTCTTGTCAAAGGACAGGCCAAATCTCAGATTTTTTGCCGGTCTAAACCGAGGCAAAACTGAAAAAACAAATAGTCATAACACTTTAACCGATAGTGTTGAAAGGCCATAAAACCAAATTGTCACATCAGTGTATGGATATTATTTGGTCTATATATTTTATAATTTGAAAAAAAGGAACAATACACAAAGAATTTTTGGCATAGTTATTTACACTTATCCTTTCAAGTCAAGAATCTTTGGCTTTATAGCATTTCTCCTGAAAGTTGATTATTTGTCATTTTGATTGCGGTTTTATTGTTTACATCTTAATATAATTCTGTTACTTAATTCGAAGTTCGTATTAAACAAATCTATTTAAGCATCACCACTCTCTAGGCTAATTCAGCAGACGACAAATCGGTTCTTTTTTCCCCTGAAAAACAAGCTTTGACATTTCAAGCAAATTGTCTCCAAATGGTGACATTTGCATGAAATGTCAAATCCTGTTTTCTGGAAAAATAAGAAAAAAATGTTTGAATCGTAGTTTGCTGAATGATTTGACCCAGCATGCTATGCATTAAAAGAATTTTGTAACCATATTGTCCTATTTGTACTGGATCCATTTATATCTGATGAATTTAAGATTGTTTTCTAACTGTCAAGAAACAAATTTATTTCTTCTTAAAAATTTAATACGCTCTAGAGTCTCATACAATTTATCAATACCATATTTACTCAACGTTTTAGGACATCTTCACTCCTGTCATACCTTCCATTAAAATTTGAAGAAATCTATTTTTGGTCGACTGCTTAGAGTCGAGCAAAAGTGTATATACACTAAAATTTCCTTAAGGAAACGTGATTGTCATTTATTAATGAAATCGAACCGTGCGTTTGTACGAAATCCAGGTAACGGTTATTTAAAGCCACGCTATGCTTGTCACTGTGACGTCAGAGTGTAGTGTAGAGAGGGTTATCTGTAAAACCTGGACTGGGACATAGGCAAACAGTGCAGACCCAGATCAGACGCCGCAGAACGCGGCGTCTGATCAGGGTCTGTACAGATTGCTTAAATTACGAGAAGTTAAGGGTTAAATGAAACAGTCTTAACTCTCCGTTTATTACCATTTCCCCAGCCAATGCTTAAAGAATCGACCCACCAGTGCTGTCAGCGCTTTGATATTACTTGTTGATGGGTCTGAAATACTACAAGCTGAGTGGCTAACAGTGAAGACCCTCATCTGTAGAGTCTGATCTGCGTCTACACGTTTGTATCTTATTTATTTATTTATTTTGTTTTTCAAGCGTATATACTCCGATACCCAGGAAAAATATGTAGTAAACAGAGCTAATGGGGAAATGGTACAATTTCCCAGGAGGCAGTGCTGTAAAATTGTTTTATCCTCTCTTCTGAAAAGGAATCTACTCAATACGGCAATCAAGAATTCACAAGAAGTGTCTTCCTTTTGTAAAATGGAGGAATATATACCAAATGCAGCTGCGGATCCAAGATGATTTCTGAGGGATTCGATCAGATCAAATTATCGTACTAACGCTACGTATTCGGGCAGACATGCCTGAGCAAACAGTGTTATCCCAGATCAGACGCGAAGAACGCGGCGTCTGATCAGGGTCTACACTGTTGGCCACTCTTAAGCCCCGTTTATATGCATTAAGTTTGCCCCTAGGGGTAATATACCCCTAGGGGTAAATATTTGCCTCACCTTGTTAAAAACCCCTATGGGTAAACCGTTGCGTTTATATGTGTTTTAGGAAGTAGGGGCAAATAATGGTTTTCTTTTTATTTAAAAGCCTATCTATAATAGCAGAATCGTTTCTTTAACCTTTACCACTCTCTGAGAATATTTAGCAGACGACAAATTGATTATAATTTTCTTATTTTTCCAGAGATCTGGATTTGACGTTTCACGCAAATTGTTTCCATTGGAGACAATCTGCGTAAGATATCAAATCCTGTATCCTGGGAAAAATAACAAAAATATTTCAAAACGTCGTCTGCTGAACATTTTACCAAGGTGCTTAGTGTTAATCTGCATTATCAAAAATGAAGTATATGAGAAAGCTTCAGCAGCAATTTGCTGCAATAAGTAGGGAAGAAAGTTTTGGTGAAAGAAAAAGTATTATTTGGTGATCAGTCATATAATGTTCCCTATTTTACTGCTGTTTTCCAAAACGTTTTGCTAATATTCCCCAGAAGCAAGACAGTATAGTCCCGCTAAAGTTTGGGCAGGATTTATAATATTCTGCTGTAAACAAAGCAATTATGCAATCATTCTGTACATGTACTGATGGGGGTGGTTGGGACGGTGAAGGCGTCTTGTAGCTTTTGTCACCGGGGCACCCAATTGATATTGGCTTACAGTTCGGCAAGGCTTGCTGTCCTTGCAGCAGGTAAGGGTAGAGGGGGAATGATGTTATTTCTTCTGTTCCTTCACTTTCATTCATTCCCCTCTTTCTTCCCTATCCCTCTCTTTCATCTTCTCTACTATCTCTTCTATCTCTTTTTCTCCCTTTCTTTGGAAGATGACACAAAATGACCCACAAGGGTTGACGTGTCGCTAAACCTCAACACAATCAATGAACATGTAGTGTACATGTACATAGATATGTTCTTCAGCCTCCAGGCTGACCCCATAATCATTTGAGGCACTCCAAATAGAAACTGACCTTGTGACATATGCGAACAGGGTACACCCAGGTCAGCTTGTGCATCTGCAAGGTCTATGCAAACAAGGTAGACCCTGATTATGCCCAGATGTGTAGGTCCATCTGCGTGTATGCAGGTCACATATGTAATAAAGTCAGTGTCTAATTGGAGTAACATATTTACATTTTTCCACTCATCAGCTATGTGCTCCAGACGTGAAACAAGCATTAATCAACCGAACTAAGTGGAAATAAACAAGAAAAGTGATAACAAGAATACATAAAAATTAATTATTTGACATGGCTTCTTATAACTCACGTCAGACTGTATGAAAATACTGAATGTTAATTGGCATAGGACCTGAAACCGGGACTAACAGGGAACTCAATTCTGGCGACAAGCCCATAGGTCTGCACAGTCTGGTCAGGGTATTTCCTATTTACAGATGGGATTATACATACAAAGATAAACTAATTTTTCATCGGTAGTGACTGTCCATTACATGTATCATTGCAAGCCACTTGCGGTGCTGGTATTTTGTGCATTTGTAGATGGCTGTATTCAAGTGATTGTAACTGTTGAAATGCCATGTGTGTGAGTACCTTAGACCATAATCAGACTGTGTAGGGGCTGTTGAACAGATATACAGTCTGATCTGGTACCATTTTTTATATCTGACATTTCTGTAGCCTGGTAAGTTTTGTTTAGTCATTAACCTTTACCACCCTTTGGCTCGCTGGGCAAAATTAACAGATGCCAAATTGGTAGTTTTTTTTTTCAGAGAATAAGGGATGACAACATTTTCATGAAATGTCAAAGCCTATTTTCTGGGAACAATTAGAAAATATTTCAAGTTGTTGTCTGCTAAAAATTTTACCTTCCACGATAAGCGTTAAGAAATAGGAAATTAGTTTTTTAGTCATCAAATTGGTTAAAAATAGCTACTGCGAAAACTTTCCTGATGACATTAACTATTTAATTATAGATCATCACAAGAGTGTGCTACTTGATCAACACCATAATAAATACAATGTATCTTGAATTAGTATCCTAACTGCTAGCATAATAGTATTCTTGTCAAATAACTCGCTTCTGACCATAACTTGCAAACATAAATTTGTGATAGAGAAGGTACAAGTATATCTGCAGACATCAAATAAATAAACAAATAAAATTTATGCAAAATAAACATTGTATACATGTATTTTGAGGCACTCCAAACATATTTACAAAATTTACCCGTATGGGTAAATTAAACATTGTGTTTACATGACGAAATTTACCCATAGGGGTATTTTACCCCTAGGGGCAAATATATTTGCCCCTACCCTTGAGCAGGGGTATTTTACCAACGTGGGTAAAATTTGCCCCTAGGGGCAAATGCGTTTACATGACAAGTTTACCCCTAGGGGTATATTTGCCCCTAGGGGTAAATTTGCCCCTAGGAGCAACTTTATGCATATAAACGGGGCATTAGCAATTTTACACACACTCACAGGCAGTAAAATTGACTTATTGAAGAGAAGTATAAGGTTAAGATCAAAGTGTAAACATCTAGGGTAAATACGGTATTCCAAATTATCAAATTTATCCAAAATTTCCCATGAAAATGAAATTTTGAGTCAAAGGGGGAATCGACCGAAACCCCGAACCCCTCTTAATCCGCCCCTGAAAAATATGCAGTTCCTATAATACCAGTAATAAACATATTGTAAATGCTAAGCAAACAGTGTGGACTTGGGTCACGAGACGAGAACTCGTCTGATCAGGCTTATTTGAGTCTTCACTTGCGTACATACAATTTTGTAGGAAATGCTGTGTCCCGGCTATTTATTCAAAATCGATTTTACCGACATACATGATAATTCATTGACTTTGGTCCTGTTTACAAGTTGTTCAAGTGAGAACAGATAATTATCTCACACTTCTTTTATTTTTTTTATAAATTCAAGTGGATATTAAGGACATTTTCAAATATTTTTGGATACTTATACCGTGGTATAGTTTGGTCTGCGATATGAAAACAAATAATGCACAAAACTACAACCGGGTATTCGGGCACCTTATCTGCTCACCATACTTGTCCTAAAATTTTAACACTTCCCTATTACTGCACGTGGATATCTTGTGGTTGATACATCCCAGTCAGCATTCTACGTAAATATATATCGGGCCGTCATCGGCCCGTCAGGGTAGCTGACGGGCCGATGACGGCCCGATATAGATTTACGTAGAATGCTAGCTGGGATGTACGTCTAATATATTGCTGGACGAGTAGCAAACAGTGCAGATGTTGATCAGACGTCGCATTCTGTGGTGTCTCATCGGGATCTACATTGTGTTCACATATATATCTGTCCGAAAATAGTCGAACTTGAATGGCTCGAATATCTTTGGGACCACGGAAAGGGCTAGATTCACGAATTCTTGTATACTGCCCTGTTAATTCTCATTTTAGCAAACTGTAAAATATGCTTCAGTTTGTAAGTTTTTATATTATATAATATTTCGTCTTAACAACTATATATGAAATATTTGGCAAAATCGCTTTGAATCTTTAAGAGCACTACCAAATCGGACCCCCTAAAGCACCAAACGCGACATTTTTTCACATTTTTTTGTGTAAAAGGCAGCTGAAAAAATATGAAGCCCCGTATTCGACACCATGATATTTCGTGCAACGTTTCATAAACGAATGAAGAATATTTGGTAAAAAAATCAAGGTGTCGAAATTGTGGCTTCATGTTCAAATAAAATAAAATATAATTGAAGAGATCTCGATAAGACTCTTCATTGTATTCTGTTTGCGCTACTAAGTTTTTCTGCTTTTTGAAAGAAAGATAATCAAATAAAATGAATTTCGTCCAGAAAAAAGAAGAAATAATCATAGGTAAGCAATAAGTACGACATTTCATCCAGAAAGCCAATGAAACCATTGTTTTTCGATAGCAAGAGACCCGGCTTCCGAAATTACGTTACATGCGAAATTTGCGTTTTTACAAGGGACGCCACTCCAATAACCGCTGAGGGATGACAGTTCTGCGTTATTAACAACGGTGGTTTTACAATTAAAAATCGGTGTTTTGCGTTCGTTTATTCTACATTGGAGTTTTCTATATTTTTTCTCTCGAATGAAAATTCCAATGTCCAAAATTCGAGGTTTCAATGGAAATAAAAAACGACTTCATTCATGCGTTGCGGGCGATTTTTTTTTTTTTCCCTAATGCTGTCTGTAAACGATAAAACCGAGCATTTGAAAGGAAATGTGATGTACATATAACAAAATGGTACACAAAAATAAGATTTTTTTTTTTTTTACGGGAAAATTATTATAACCGGCTTGTGCATTGAAAAATCCAACCTATTACTTTTGTAATTTTGACCACTTTCATTACGTCATCTGTGGTGTAGTGGGTAAAACGCTCGTTTAGTATTCGTTGGGTTCCGAGTTCAAAACCTGGAAGTGGCATTTTTTTTTTTTTTTTTTTTTTACTTTTTCATTTATTTTTCAGATAAAATGTCTTGACATTTCATGCAATTTGCAGACAATTCACATGAAATGTCAAGACATTTTTATAAAAATTAAAAGAAACATGAAATTGTTATCTTTCTTTTATTTTGAAGAGAAAATAAGTTGATATTTCCTATGAACTATCCCAAGCAGACAGTTCACATGAAATGTCAAGACTATCCCCCTCCCCCACCAAAAAAAAAATCAAATTGTCGTGTGCTTCAATTTTTCATGGCGCTTAAAGAGTTGATATTACAACAGGAGAGAGATTACTGAGCTTGTACACAAGTTTGGATTTTAATTTGCTTTTCTTTGCAAGACAGTTCCATGCATGTATATGGTAATCACAAACATTAGAATTTGCGAAGCGGCCGTGTGTAGTGGTTAGTGCTCCCGACTTTAGATCACAATGTCTTGGTTTCGAATCGATTGGAGGCGGAGTTCATCGAGTTTATTATACTCAGGCCAGTTTGCAAATACTATGGCGTCTGATTACAATCTTCGCATTGCAGTCTATGCTGAAGTAAAGACCCAAAGTTTCTTCCTACAGACAACGAAGACTGAATATGCTGTGCAGATGCATAAGCTGATCTGAGTCCTTGCTACGTACATGTGTCAGTTTTCAGGAATACCTGTGCTAAGGTTCCTAGCGGGCACATGACGAATGACATTGCATCACCTTTACTGCAACATTGTAGTCATGTCCTGCTGGACTTATATTTGTTCACAATAGGGTGTACCAGCTGGCCTTGGTTTCGTAAGGACAGATAGTTAAACACTACTAAATGGCTGCTATCAGTGTTGAACCTAATATTTAAGGCGTTTCTATTTGCATACATATTTGCACTTGTATGTACAAAGATGACGTTTGTTATATTATGTCCAGCAGGTTTATTAGGCTCTACTAAACTGTATCTTTAGAATGAATCCGGAGCTTTTATTTTCCCAGTCTGTTCAGTGTCTAGATATGTTCGATGTTTATTTTTGCATACTTGCACTACACATAGCAATATATTTTGCATGTCAACTATGGAAACCAGAGGACCAACAGTCCTGTAGCTCAACTGAGACCTCGGGTCCTGGGCGGGGACAGACAATCTATGGGTGACAGATCTTTGTGTCGATAGAAACCTTTTGCCATTACGACCACTTGATATAAGTTTCAAATAAATCCTTTGAACTGAGATTTTATACATTTTTTTTTCAGGATTTATACATGTACATAGCCCCAAAGCAGCGGCAGATAACCCCTAGGGAACATAATTTTTATGTCAAATGAATTCTTTTGTCACTATGGCCAACTGATGCAAGTTTGAAAGAAATCTCTTTGAAATGTGATTTTATACATATTTTTTATACATGTTAGGACAGGGGCAGATCACCTCTTTGGGACAGAGTTTTGATGTCGGATGAAACCTGTTGTCACTGTGGCCAACTGGTGCAAGTTTCGAAAACAAATCTGATTGAACTGTGATTTTTTACATGTACATAACCCTGGAGCACGGGCATATAAGCCCTTGGGGACAGAGTTTTGATGTCGAATGAAAGCTTTTGCCATGATGGCCAACTGGTGGAAGTTTATAAACAAAATCTCAGTGAACTGTGATCTTGTACATTTTTTTTTTCATGATTACATACCTGTACATAGCACAGGGGCATATCAACCCTGGGGATTGAATTTTTATGTCAAATTAAATTTTTTCTCACTATGGCCAACTGGTGCAAGTTTCATAAAAAAAAAATTGAACTGTGATTTGTGATTTTATATACAATTTTTCCTTGATTTGATACATGTACATAGACAAGGAGCAGGAGCAGATCACCACCGGGGGCAGAGTTTTAATGTCAAATGAAACATTTTGTAACTATGACCAAATAGTGCAAATTTAAAAGTCTCTTTGACCTGTGATTTTATACATTTCTTCCAATGGAATCAAATATGACATTGCCATAAAATAGATCAATGATGAGCTGGCTGATCTGCATCTTCACTGGCTCACATGTAATTTTGTAGCAGTCGGTATGCCGCGGCTGTTATCAGTACTAGTATGCCAATTAATGACATTCATGCCAAATGCTATGTGATAAATTTGTTGTTGGGGATACATAACTTTTGGTGACATGATACTTTACATTTTAACTGTATGCTGCAAACTGTGACAAACAAAAATATGCAGTAATGATACCAATACAGCAAAAAAAAAAAAAACCAAAAAAAAAAAACCAAAAAAAAACAAAAAAACATCAATCACTGAATATGGTCAAGCAAAAACAACATATTCTTATAAGATAAATGTATCCTTTTGTTTCCATGGCAACAGAAAATTAAGTGATGCGAATGCCACTTTTTACGCACAGTCAAATACTTTAGAACACATTTAAATCAATGAAATAAAACACACTTTACATTTCATGATTCAAATCAGTCAAAACCACATATTATTTAGCTGAAGTAAATGGTTTTACAGTTTTGTTTCCATGGCAACAGAAACTTTAGTCTAGTGTTTTTCTTTTCTTTTTAATGTGTCTCCCATTACTGATATTCAAAGTTTTATACTGTATGTAGTGATAAAGATAGAATCGCATAGTAAACAGAATAAATTAAGTAAAACTGCGTGCTTTTTTTTGTAATAAATTTGACATATTTGTTGTCATGGTAACAGAAATTTCTGTGTTATGGTGATTTTTATTCATAACTTTGTGCTACAGTATTTGACAAATATGAAACTAACAAATAGGAATGCTTTTAGTGGCATTGCTCCTAAATTTCAGCTATGAAATTGATTAAAACAAACAGTTTTACAGTATACCATGTAGTGTGTTGTTGTTACCATAGCAACCATAATGATTGGTTTTCAAACTTGTTGTTGTTGTTTTTGAAGATGTCCCATGCTGACTTATATTTACAAGCGTTTTGATCAATATATTGAATAGGGCAGATTTTGGTCATTCGTGAACCAAGCCCTTTCTCCTAGACATGGGTAGTTCGAGCCATTGAGGGTTTATCATAGCGCCATGTCAAGAGGAAAATGGGGATAAATAAGGGATGTCTTTTCGATCTTTTATAAAATAATGGATTCTTTTACTATTGTATTTTTTTCTTTTCTTTGCTTCTTTTTTATTTTCGCTTAAACCATCATTGTGGTATAATGTTATCCTTCGTTACTGCGCTTTTGACTTATTTTCATTCTACTACAATGGATGGTTGTGTTTCTGATCACATATTGTCATAGTCATTGAGATAATAAGTACTTTTGTAATATTGATAATCTGCCATGACGTAATACAAAATAATAAATGTGTATTAGGAGAAGAACTAAATAAGCTTATGTTCTGTTCTAATCCTATCGTTTGTGTATATGTCATTTATGTATGCATGATCGTCGTATTTTGGAAATCTTGAAAATATGTTTAAACCAAATAATAGATTGTTGAATGTGTTCTCATTAGTATGACTTCGATGAGATGAATCTAACGAGTACACACAACATACATTTTAATGAAAGTAAAATCAGAAGAACTCCCTATATTTGTTTTCTTGAGCTATCGGAGGAATTTCCTATGAACTTAAAACCGAGTTCGAATCAGCCACATTAAACGAGCCTTTGAGTCATCGAATTTTTTTCTGTAGATAAGAGTAAATTCGGTATAAACACGACTTCAGATAATACAAGAAGATAGTTAATTGACGTCAATCTGTTTCCGCTTCGTCCAATTACCTCTGAATCTAATCAAAGCACTGACAGCACTGGTGGGTCGATTGTCGATGAGTGTAGGCTGGAAAAATGGTCCTGGACGGGTTTTCTTTAACCCCCAACTTCCTGTAATTTAAGCAAACAATGCAGATCCTGATCAGACGCCGCGTTCTGTGGCGTCTGATCTGGGTCTGCACTGTTTGCTCTTGTCCCAGTCCAGGTTTTACAGATAACCCTCTTTACACGCCAGGCTGACGTCACAGCGACAAGACTAGCGCGGCTATAAATAACGGTTACCTGGGTTTCGTACAAACCCGCGGTTTGATTTTATTGATGAATGATAAATACGTGGACAACAACCTTAGAGGCTCCATATTCCTCAGAAACAGACATTTTTATCCAAGAAAGGTTTAATAAATTGATATTTGGTATTAATACGATCATAAAATGTGATTGATATATGGTATTAATACGATCATAAAATGTGGCACTTGACAGCCGTAAAATTTCAGTTAGTTTCTCGTTCTTGAACTGGATCAAAAATGAAATGATTTTTTTATCGTATCTCTGAATTAATATTGCCTTTCTTGGGTAGCTACAATTGAGCCGTAACGACAGAAAATGTACCCTCGGACATGAGTTGTGCGCCCAGCGAAAATTCAGATCAGTCTGTGCATTTACGCAGTCAGATCAGAATCTTCACTGTGCTCATTTTGGATAGCCAGGGATGCAATGTTTCTTCATGCGGACAAGGAAGACGCTGATCAGAGTGCGCATTTAGGCGCACATGTCAGAAGGCACGTTTTCTCACGTTGCGGCTCATTTCGGCAATTCCTCAAGATGCCTGTTTGCACGAAGCAGATGCCATGTAGTACTACATGCATTTTGAGTTTATGTAATGTGTCAAGACTGGGTTCAAGTGTGTTTATCTGTTGTGGGCCTTGGTGCGTTGTCAACAAGAAGTACTTTGTGGGCATTGGTACTTTGTCAACAAGAAGTCCTTTGTGAGCCTTGGTGCTCTGTCAACAAGAAGTCCTTTGTGGGCCTTGGTACTTTATCAACAAGACAGAAGGGAAAAGACCCCTGCATCATTCGGGTTCTACGAATAAATCTGTAGAATTATAATGTTTTCTACTTCATAAGCGCCCTTTATCATTAAACTGTGCAACGCAACGTTTACCACAGAGTAACAGATACATACATGTAAAATGTTTACAAATTTGCGTTTGTTCTAATGCTATGAAATTAAGTTATTTATTGTATGTATACGTCTACGTGGTTGAAATAAAATATGGTTTAACTGAATTGTCTGCTTTATAGTTTGACCCAAATACTCAATTACCTAGTAACTGTATCAAGAGCCTTCAAGTTAAATGTAATGTACGATGCGTCATTATCCCAACCGGCAAACAGCATTTAGAAAAAGACGTTCAACGTGGATGCGTCATTGTCAACGTTCATACGAGTACATTGTGTCACATTGCGTGCCAACAGTTAATACTGTAAGAAACTACTAATGGGGCTATGAGCCTTGAAACGATTTATAGGAGGAAAGTTCCATCTCACTGGCTGGCTGACGCCAGCACTGATTGGCATTAATTGTATAACCCTTGCTGCAAATTAAGAAGATCAGATTAAGACATGAGTTCAAATTTTAATACCTTTACTGTGGTCTTTTAACCATAACCACTCTCTGGGCAAATTCAGCAGATGACAATTTGATATTTTTCTACTATTTTTTTTTCTAAGAAAACAGGTTATGTCATTTTACGCAAACTTAATGAAGTACTGATGAGTTGAAAGCTATTATCATTTCATTTTCTTTAAGAGAACTAGATTGTATTTCTGATTAGCTCTCATTTCTAAGCCAATCAGATGACTGTTTTATTAGGGAAAAAATAAAACTAAAAAAGAAGTATTTCAACCTGTTGCCTAATAAAAATTTTACTCAGCTCGCTAGGTGTTTACCAACTTTTGACTGGGCAGCTGGCCTGTAAATTATTATTTTTGTAAACATTTAATGAAATACTGCTGAGACGAAAGCTATTATCATTTCAGTTTGTCTAAGAGAACTAGACTGTATTCCTAATAAGCTCTCATTTCTAAGCCAATCAGATACAGGCAACCCGCACAGAACATGTTTTATACCCTATAGTAGGGAGCTGATAGCCCCGTTAGTAGAATTATACCTCTGTGTAAGGCAATTCAGCTTCGTATTCAGGCATTACGAAAACATGCCTATATAATATTGACCCCCTTAAACCCCAATTTTATATAGTAAAACTGGGGTTTACAGGGGTATACATTAGTTTTCTTATTTCTGCTCAAAACATAGATTGTTGGTACTCGTTAGAACGGCGAGGCGGGTCTAACGAGTACCACAATCTATGTTTTGAGCAGAAATATGAAAAATATCAGTTTTTTTTATCTGAAAACTTTCAGTTTTTAGAGGTGAACTTTTCTGAATAGGTATGTTTTCGTAATGGTTTGTTTTTTTTATAATTCTTGTCCCTCTCACTGCTCACTGCTTTGGTGCCACGTCCATTTTCATTCTTGCATATTTTCGATAACCGACATACAGTGAACCCTCTTTACAACGACAGCATTTTTTCCCCAAAGTCGTTGCCATTAAGATGAATTTGCTATTGTACGGAATACCTAAGGTAAGAAACTTCTTGATTTGTTCTTATCTTCTCCTAGAACAAATGTTTTGGATATTTGTTAGAATCGCCTCACTAAGGCGATTCTAACAAATATCTAAAACATATATATATTTTTAAAGTATTATATATAATAATCTTATATAATTTTTTTGTGACTAACTGTTACCTCTTAAGCGAAGGTTTCGTGACAGTCAAATTGTCATTATAACAAATTTTGTCATTGTATCGAGTGTCGGTATAAAGAGAATTGTTTGTATATTACTTTATGTTCGATTAGAAGTCGGTATAAATTATTCATTACTGATGCATCGTTTTTGTTAAGAAAACAGAACGCGGGCCGGGACAATCAAACAATTCACATTTAAGTTAAATTTTTTACACGTTTATATAGTGTGTATAATTTAGATCTTTACAGCTACTCCAGCTGCAAACTATACGTCGTGCAATACCCTCAACCCACAACGTCGTACCGACGTTATATCGACGTGGTTGCGACGTGTTCTGTGTTTGCTGGAATACGTATCAGTCATTCCTTACAACCTGTCCGGGAAAATCCACTATTTGTCATACATTCACGAAAATACTTCATCTGTGACTCATTCCGTGTATCGAATTATACAGTATAAATTAATTCATGTCAATGAATGTGAATTTATCACGTCCGCAAACTCGAGGGTCACCGGACGGTGAATTTGATAATGACTGATACACTGAAACTAAAAAAATCCCCTTTCTAGCTAAATTGGCGATAAAATATTTATTATAATATTTTTAACTTTACCACACTCTGGACAATTTAGCAGACGACATTTTTTTTTCATGCAAATCGTCTTCTAAATGCAAATCGTCTACGAGACGATTTGCTTGAAATGTCAAAGCCAATGTTTTGGTGAAAACAGGAGACATTTTTCAAAATGTCGTCTGCTGAAATTCTTACCTATCATTAAGAAAACTATTTAATATATCATGCAGGCATATGTTCGTTTTAAGTTCAGTGTTGTAGAAGTTCTAAAAATAATTATGATGACCACGTTAATTCAAAGCACCTTTTTCGTTTACTGAACTTGTTGAGGAAGTTCTTTTAGAAAATAACCTGTTATGTTTGATTTAAAAACAACAACAAAAAAACAAACAAAACAAGAAACACCGACGAAGTCCAAGACTTGATTTAGGGTCCAGGTTTTTTTCAGTAAACAAATTGTCACCAGTTGCACCTTTTATTTATGGTTTCGTTCTTATATTACGATATACCCTAGACTAGCTCCAGTCTCCAGTGACTAAACATTGTCCATATAATCCTGTTTGATAATCCATTTAAATAAAACCAAAATAATATCATGACTACAAAGGCTGGTCACAGTGACCAGCCTTTATAGTCATGCTATTATTTTGGTTTTACTTTAGTGGATTATCGAATAGGATTATAAGAAAAAAATAGTCACTGGAGACTGGAGCCAGTCTGCTACATATCTAATAACCCTAAGTATTGGTCCAGACAGACTTGTACAAACAAGGTAGGTCCAGATCTGACACTGCGGAACGCGGCGTCTGATCAGTGTCTATACTGTTTGCCACTCATCCAGCAATAATTTAGGCAAACAAACAAATAGGCGATTGGACTCTATCAAGTATTAGGACAGGTATGGCAAGTAGTTATGATGTCTAAATATTTAGGGTAAATGCGGTACATGGTATGTCAGTATTTGTTATAATAAATGTATATGGCATAAGTTAATTGTTTCTAAATGGATAATCTTTATGCAAAGAAACTATAAAATTTTGATGATCAAAACACACACTCATACACTCGCACTGAACTGTGCAAGGCGGGTCATACACAGTCAATTATTATATTGTGAATGATTTTGTCAATATTCGATATTGACAATAATACTGATGGTGTGTGGATCATATTGAACCCATGCGAATATTTTTAAGAATTCAAACTCAAGTAGACATATCGGCGGTTCGTAAATATTCTAGTCAATGATAATGGGACCCTAAAACATATTGCGCAATATTCATTTTAAAGACAGATACGGTAGGGTGAACATGTCCTGTACAAGGAAACAAGAAGAGAGAAAGTTCTCTCTTGAATGTATAGAAGTTAATAGAGAACTTCCAGCACTCTGGAAAGTAAAAGATAAAGATAACTCGAACCAAGCGTTTCATTATTCCTTAGTTCGTCTAAGAATCTCATGTGCCCGAATTGATTCCTTAGACGAAACTGTTTTTTCCCAAACGTTTCTCTTTTTGCGCTTTCTCTTATAAAATGCAAACACATCAACCCATGCTACGAGTGGATCTATGTTGCTCGTTCAACATGTATGGTCCAAATGGAAGAAATATTGTGCAGTATTATTGCGAAGTTTGGGGGCAACTTGATTCAGTATCATTGACAACAATTTTGATCGTGCATGGCCCGCTGAAGGGATATAATACTAGCACAGCCAAGACCTTGATCAGCCCACCTATCCCGAAAGTCGGTATATACAACCAAATGACAGAACTGTATTGTCGGACAAACGCGCGCGTCCAGCAAAGACTCAGATCAGCCTGCGGATGCGCACAGTCTAATCAGTGTCGATGTCCGCCTCCTGAAAGTTTATTTATCGCATATCGGATAAGGATTTCCGTAAACTACACCGGTGCTAGCAAATCTTATCTCACACACCCTTATCCGTCCCATGGGAAAGATAAAAATCGAGAATTCTCGCGAGTTTGATATACACTGGTTGTATAGAACGTAACGGTACGCCATCGTTAGGGTTGATGTCACTGAACGTAATGACGTCACTCAACGTCATGGTATTGTCATCACCAACGTCATGGTATTATAAGAATCTATCATGGGTGTGAGGGACATATAGAAAAATCCGTCCCTCGGGATCACAGTCTGACATTACTCGGCAAGCCTCGTGGTGCCAGACAGTAACCCTCGGGACGGAATTTTCTATGTCCCCCTCACACCCATGATAAATTCTTATAATCCTTCCCTATAGGCAGAGCACCTAGAGAAGATACTGATCAAATTGGGTAGTCTGATCCATAATCCATGTGTTCTGTGGACGCATACGTCTGTAGGTACATTTTCTTGCGTTGGGGTTCATATATATCCTTTATTCGATACTACATACCCAGTCAGCATTCTACGTAAATCTATATCGGGCCGTCATCGGCCCGTCAGGGTAGCTGACGGGCCGATGACGGCCCGATGTAGATTTACGTAGAATGCTAGCTGGGTATACGTGTTCAGTATCCAGTGACACTATAAGTCATCAGACTTGCGACTTATATCAGTCAACAGCAAACGCGCCTCAATGAAACTGCACAGAAGCCCTGCCTGGCGAGTCTTTCCTCTTTGCATATCCTCGGAATGTCTCTTTTTCATAGTAATGTACGACTATTGCTGATTTAAATGAACCGCAACGTGCAACAACGTACCTTCAGAGATGTGCTCCAAGCGAAGACTCAGGTCAGCCGATGCGCAGTTTGATTTGAGTCTTTATTCTGCGCACGACAGAGGGTACGTTTTTTTTTTTTTTTTTTTTTTTTTTCACGTAGCGGCTCAGATGTTTTTTTTTTTTTTTTTTTTTTTTTTTTTTCTAACATGTGTAAGCTATTTACATATGACAAGCAGTCATCCAGCAATGACATCAGGGCCCAGTTGTCCAAAGCATCGTAGCTTAACGAGCTCGTTAGTGGTCAAAATGCTAAAGCTACTCAAATTGTTTTCAGCAAAAATATTAGCGTATATGCCATATTTTATGTTCAAAGTTTTAACGATACGTTAACTAACGAAATCGTTAGTTTTGAACAACTGGGCCCAGATTGCTATCCAACAACCAATTTTGAAAGTAAAATGTAAAATTTGAAAAAAAAAAAAAAAAAAAAAAAAAAGGGGCAGATATGAAGAAATTTGTAACGGGATAATCTATTAATTTAGAAAGTCTGTTGGCAAAACGAATTTTTCGGATCAGTTAAAAAGACTATCATTTGCTACAATACTACAAAAAAGATGCAACAGAATAATCTGAGGCAAACTGCATGAATTGTTAGTAACCCAGTTATATTTGATAACTTTGCTTCCCTCTTTAATTGCACGGCGGTGGGTCGGTTCTCAGACTAAATGACGGCTCCTCAATCTGTTTCAGATGGCTGGCACCTGACTATCTTAGACTAGATTAGATCAGATTTGTTTGCATTAACACAACGGGATTGCGCACAAGTTATACCATATAAGATAGCCTTTTCCCTAATATACAACCAAATAGTGCATATGGTATAATGGTGAAAATGTGACTTTTCATAACAAATACAAAAAATGATACGTTAATATAGTACAGTTCGTCATGAGCAATAGCGACACCGTTTCAAACTCATTACGAAAACATGCCTATTCAAATATACTGAAATTTTTACCATCAAAAAATGAAAATTTTCAGATGAAAATTTCTGATAATTTTCATATTTCTGCTCAAAACATAGATTGTGGGTACTCGTTAGAACCGCCTCGCCGAGGCGGTTCTAACGAGTACCCACAATCTATGTTTTTGAGCAGAAATACGAAAATAATGTATACCCCTGTAAACCCCAGTTTTACTATATAAAAGTGGGGTTTAAGAGGGTCAAAATTATATAGGCATGTTTTCGTAATGTACAGTCCGGAAATATAGTCAATCATTATGTGAACTAATGGAGAATTCACACACTACTTTTTTATCCGAATCTACGGTTATCTTTAATAACTGCACTTATTCCTTTCGTTGCAATATGTTCTACAACCATTCAGTATTACTTCTAATGTCATAATTGGAATGAAACGTGAAGCTCTAATGAGGTTTCGGCGTTGTATTTAAAAAAAAAATCTACATTCGATAAACTATCTGAAAATAATGCGTATATTCAACGTCAGCACCACAGCTGCATGCTGGAGAGGGAACTATATTAACTCTACAAAGATCGTCCTTTTAATCGCAGTAGTTATGATGTATTCTTGTTAATATAACATTAAATTTTCTTTCACTGATACCAAGAAAATCATCGACCTTATCTTTGTGGTAGAAAAACTTAGCTTTGAAATCTGATCTGAAATCTGACATAATCATGTATTTATAGATCTAATTCATTCAAAAGTCTCATTGTAGATGGAAAGATGGAAATGTCGAAAAAACATTATCGCGAGAAAGGCATCTGAAAGCTTTGGCTATTTCCGAGATTATAATTAATACTGTCATTTACCCGATTTGGTAGAAGAGCTGATAAGAATTATGGAGCATTATTGTGTACTTTTCTTTTTTATATGAAATTTAGCTTCTTACGTTTTCGTCTGTCGGCTAATGTATCCCAACCGGTTTAAAAATATAAAGATGAAAATATTGGTAGTCCAGTTACAATTCTTGCTGCATTTTATTGTACTTGTTCCAGACTGTTTGCATCTGTCTGGTTACAACCATCCCAAACTTCACTTCCTTATTCCAAAAGGGGTCTTATATAAGTGCAATATATCCTGTTTAATATTTCTCTTGATAATATGTGTTTCAGTTTGCCTAGAAAAGATACCTGTTTTGCAGCTGACTTGATAATCAATATTAGTTGACCACTTGTTTTTGAAATGTTTCTTAGTTTCTACGAATTTTAGAAGTGTGTCACTCATTACAAGCTGTATATCATAATCACAATATATACTGGAAGATTGGCGTTCAGTATCCTTTCTATTTCAGCGGGATTGATAGAGAAGAAACTGAGTCAGTTATGCAAAAGCGAGCTATTCCTATTAATGAAATAGATATTTATATAGATAAGAAAGAGAATCGGGCCAAGAACAGATCCTTGGGGAACACCAGCTGTGACAAGTTTGATGGAAGACAATACGTTAACAGAAACTTTTTGATGCCGCTCATATAAAGAAAGGTAAGAGAAAAGTCCAGGGAGTGCCTCAATCTTCCCAGACACCAAGAGGAAGAGGAAAGAGACAAAACCAAACAAGCGCAGGTCGAACAAACGTACAAAAAGCACTAAGATTAGCTCTCTCTTCCCTAAGCAAGGTAATTGCAATGCTAAAAGGACTGAAAAACACATGAACAAAATAACACAAGGCAAGACTTAAAACTAATTGCCTCGTCAAATAAACCACAAAGCAACAAAGAGTAAGACTAATACCGGGACCACAGCCTTAGAACGGTCAATAGAATAAACCATCGGGGGCGTGGAGGGGAGGGGGGGGGGGTGGGTTAAAAAACTTTGACAGCCAACTAACTTCACCCTGGGTCCCTATGCCACTCTTATTCACAACTAGTAATTTTTTAACCAAGCCAGGAGATTACCCCTAATTGCATATTTTCTCTAATTTTTAAATTAGTACTAATTCTCGATGCCAAACTCTATCAAACCCTTTTGATAAATCACAGAAAACTTGACAGTTGATTTCATGATTTTCACGTGCTAAACATGTATGATGCATTACTTCTATTAAATGGTGGACTGTTGAATGTTCAGGCAAAAATCCAGATTGGCATTAATAAATAAGTGAATTGAAAATTAGATGGTTATGTACGTGTTTAAATACTACTCTTTCAAATGTCTTGTAAGGCGGTGGTTCCGGTGTTAGTCTTACTCTTTGTTGCTTTGTTGTTTATTCTACGAGGCGATTTGTTTTATGTCTTACCTTGTGTTATTATGTTCTTGTGTTTTTCAGTCATTTTAGCATTGCGATTACCTCGCTTGGGGAACATGCCATGTTTTTCTCTTAGAGAATTTCACTCCCACCTTCCCATCTATTACTATATCAAAGTCGGGTTAGTGGGGTATTACACTTCCATATGTTTCTGATGACTGAGACCATAAACCTCTGCCCAGATGCCAATAAAATGACTGTCTGTTATGCAATTAGTTAAGTAATACTGATAAGACAGTTAAATAGAAACCCACACACAAAATTCTTAAATAGAAATCACAATGAAGTAGCTCGAAACCGATTCTAAAATCTACATTTGCATAAAAAAATAATCAAATTACACATTTTAAACGGTTTTCTATGTTGAAAAATAAAGATTTTAAGACTACATATTACAGTGCAAGGAACCAATATTATCAGAGAAAAGTAGTCTACCAAGTAAATTTGGTGAACAGACTCATTAGTGTAAGAGAGCTGAGAGCAGTAGCCATAAAAAATCTGGTTGAATTATCAGTTAAGCATGTTTTTTTTTTTTCTTAGAGAAAACTTGTCATGAGAGAGGGCTAATTATAGTGCTTTTCGTACGTTTGTTCGTTTTGTGCTTGTTTGGTTTTGTCGGTTTCCTCCTCCTTTTATGATTGTAGCACTCCCTGGACTTTTCGCTTGCCCTCCTTTTTTGCCTACACAACTAATAAGGGAAATTGACCTATAATTAGAAATATCTGATTTATCACTTTTTTTGAATACTGGCATGACCACTGCCGATTACAATAAATGCGGATATAAACATTTCTGTAATGACAAATTAAAAAGTTTACATAAGGGGACTGCTGCTGATTTAGAAGTGTACTTGAGCATTCTGTGACTAATACCAACAGGGCTGCAGGCTTTATTTACCTGAAGTGAACTTATTATATCTATAATTTCAGTCCGATTAACGGTTATAAATTATTAATGTCAGTTGTCAGGCCAATCGTGGCCCTATTTGTAGCTTTCTCGTGTTCTGGCTTCAGATCACCATTGAGCGCTTTGCTTTGTTTCATCACAATGGTTTTGATTACATGTGTTTCACTGTGGTGGTTCACATGAGGTAGATGACCCCTTTATGGACCGAACATACATTTGTAATTTGGAGCTGAATCAGAATTAAGGGTGAGGTTTCGCGCGAATAAAACTGGTTTTAACTCAAGAAGTTTTTCTACTGATCGTTCCAAGGCGGTTCCTCTGTTGCAGTTCTTCTTTGTTTGTGCATCTATGGTTTCATATGTGGGGTTTGTTTCATTATTTGTTCCTCATCTCACCTTCTTTTAGTGCCACAAAAAGGCTGTGCTTCATGAATTTGACATTTCCTGGATATCTTCACTTATATTTTTACAGACTTTACTGGCATAGACACAAAAAGTAAAACACTGTGGAACAACAAAATGTATTATTCCACAATTTTCTTGTTGTCTTATCCAAGAAGAAATATTCACTTACCGTGACAGTTTTGGTTCTCATGAAGAACCATCATCAGACTGTGATTTTGACCTCCTGACATTACGATACTTGGACTGCTTACCACTAGACTGGTACACAAAAGCTTATAGATTCTCATACGGACCAATATTTCCAGTTTGGTTCACACTACCCTTTACACTGAACTCCGATAATCCGAACATCACTGGATTGGTGATTTTCGGTGGTTACGGAAGAAAAGGACAGGGAAGAAGAGGTGGTACATATAACCTCTGCATACAAGACATGTGGGTATCCGATACAAAAAGTTAAAGACTTAGTGGTAAATGAAAAGAAAGAAAAACCCTAAAAAACTGATAACGATAAATCCAAAGGCTGTGTGGTTATTCTATATGTCAGCGTAGCCAGGGTAATGAAAAAGGATGGCATACCGGTATCTATGAGACACGTTAAACGCTTAGGGAAGTCTTAGTACATGCCAAAGCTAAAGTGAAAAAGGGCAATACTTGTACTGTCGTGTACGAGATCCCGTGCCACAATTGAGAATTGAAATACAGTCCACTCTCGTTTTCTCGAACTCCAAGAGACTCTCTGAAATACTTCGAGATATCCGTACCTCGACATATCGGGTTTTCAGAATGAAGGAAATATAAATCGAACAACCACATTTTACAAATGTTTATGTAATTTTACTCCTGAAGTTAGAGATATATTGAAAATATTGTGGAAAAGAGAAATTTCTCCTCTTTTCCACAATATTTTGTTACCTGTTGTTAGATTTTCATGTTTAAAAAGGGACCAGATTTTCATTTCGAGATAAGCGGTCATTCGAGATAAGCGAGGTCGAGATAACGAGAGTCGACTGTACATAGATGAAAAGGGCAGAAACTCCCACATGAGACTGAACGAACATCAAAAAGATGTCAGAAATGTACCACAGGTGTACACCAGGTCAAGGCGAAAGTCATCTGAAACCTGCGTTAGTAATGGTCCAGTGACAAATCATATCGCTAAGGCTAACCATGTCATTGACAAGAAGTTGACAGGGAGAATACTCAGAGACTCAGACAAGTCAAAGAAGCTATCAGGACCAGTCAGTCTCCATACGTCCTGAACCGGGACATAAAACCTGAGCAAACAGACAACAAGAAAATTGTGGAATAATGTGATATTTTATTCTGATGAACCTGTTCAGTGAACAAAGATGTATGTTGTGCGTTTCGCAAGAACTGCTACAAAATCGCGAGAATGTCCGGAATATTGAATCAATATAAATGCTCATGCCTCGCGGTAATAAATGCAATTCCATGATGGCATTCATGTGATTACCATACCTCGTCGTAACAAACGAAATTCCATGATGACATTTCTATCATTGCCATACATCGTCGTAATAAACGCAGCTCAATGATGGCATTTTCATAATAGCTCGAGCAAACGTCAAATGGCATCCCTAAGTAGAGATGATATATCATTTTTAAAATAAAACACACACACGCACGCACACACACACACAGAAAACACGCACAGACTGCATTTTTGAACATCATCAGATCAGTCAAAATTACTTTGTAAGTCCACAATTTACCAAGACTACAGTTATCAAAATTTACACATTGATACCTTGATTCTAGTAAGAATGTGACCGACTGTTTTGTTTTTATTTTAGAAAATTATGGCATATTTATATCTCAGCCTTCAGAGATCCTGTATAGTAGACACTTTCAATTTATACTCATCACATGAGACAAAGTCATGTGCAAGTCGTACAACAAAGTAACTGTGCAAGACTTGTTTAAGAGTTCATGTCAGTTTTTAGAAATTCGGTGAGATTCTCATAAGGTTCCGCGCATGCTTAAGGGTTCATACTTCGACTTATTATTTTCTGTCAGACTTAAAATAAATTTATTTCGTGCGTTCATCACACTGAGGAAGACTGCAGGTCATTAGTCCGCATTTCTTGGCAATGTACTGTTTCAGGTACATTTCTGTATTGTGGATGAATTTGTGTTTTTAGTAATGTACACGCATTAGATTCAACCTGCCCTAGTAAAAAGAGTACAATTTTAGGTTAAAACCAGTATCTTGATAAGGCATTTAAGTAGAGATAACCGAAGCTAATAAGAGGACACTTTCTGCATGAGAAAGTAAGGGAATCTAAGTTGTACAAAACTTAAACGTTTTTTATTTGTGTCTCAGTGTATGCTATTGTCTGCACTTAAAACAGTAATAAAGTACGTCTTAGAAACTAAATCGTTTTACTGATAAAACATATATAAAATATACGTAACATTTGTTTGATTTATTATTTACATGAATGAACACTTTCATATGATTGTGAGTACAAATTAATTTGACAATTAAAACAATGCAATGAATTAGATATCCAAATGAGCATAAGCTTTCGTAAATGTACCTGCGTGCATCCATGCAGTGTGATCATCGTTGTAAAATACATCATCCAAGGTTTCCCTGTGCGGATGGTAAAGACTGATCAGGCTGATCTGCGTCTTTCCTGGGTGCGTATGTCCGAGTGTGATTTTCCAACAATGTTGTCCAGATACACAGGAACTAATGCATGTAAATGTATACACACTATTATTACAGTAACGTGATATGATGTTCTGCATCACGTCGAGTGGCTGTTCTCAGATCTTAAGACCACACGATACACTTGCCTGAGAACAACCACGAGACAAGATACTAAGCGTTAGGTCATGTTTCTATAGTAATAATATGTTAATCATATACCTTGATATTAATCTGTAAAGATCCAATCACAACAGGAGCAGGCAACATTTTTCTCTTTTTTTCTTTTCATAATGTGATAATTGTTTTTCGAACCTCATCATTTCATCTTTTGGTGCCTTGGGAAGTCTGTGCTTCGTGATTGTGACATTACCTGGGTATCTTCTCTTATATTTCTAATAGTTTGATTTTGTGAATCATCTGTCGAGCAAATGAGTCACGTGAAATGTAATGCCTTCTTTTCTCGAAATAAGTATGCTGCCTGCTATGATTTTAAATGGTAATTTAATAGGCTCTTCAAGCAGCTGAAGATTAAGGTCGCTTTGAATAAAAGACGTCAATGCTAATAAGCCTCGTCCGAGAACGCGTAAATGGATTTAGAAAAATCGAGACGCTCAAATGATCAAGATTTTCGGTTCAGACTTGTTTGAAAGCGGCATCGTTCATAGGTACTCTGTAAGTGATGTTTTCCCGAGGTCAGGTATGTTTGTTAGCAATTCGTACTTAGACAGCAAGTTTCTGCATATACGTATTTAATGTAAGCATTGATTCCCTACGTAGAAGAGTTCTCTTTTGGATTTGTTATCTTTATTACAGTTGTAGGAATCAATGCAGGCGTTCCTGCGGGTGTTTGCTTTTCATTATCAACTTATTTTGCCGCTGAAATGGAATTGTAGAATAGTTCCAAGAACATATTGTTCAAAGCCTCTCTCAGTGTAAAATGACTGTGTTTTAAAACTGGAAGTATGAAAGTCACTCATTTGTTGAATAATTCTTGAAAGGGACGTGTATGAACAAATTTCGTTTGTATTTTTAATAGCGAAGCGCGCCGCGAACGACGTGAGCTCTACTGTAGAGAATATGATCAAGGAAAAGTAACATACAACGATATATACTTTCAGCAGAAATTGCTTTGACCAATTTTCTTCCTTTTTCTTCCCGGAAGTTGGCAGAACTGACTGGATACCGCTATTCACAAAATTTGGGTCACACTAATAAGCGTCACGAAGTGACAAGAAACGAGTGTTAATAAGTGTCACGAACATATTTTGCTGATTATTTTTATTATTTATTATTGCTTTACATATATTTTTATATACTGATAGTCATTCTGTATGATGCTGTGAAGGACTTTTGAAGAGACTACAGGTCGGTCTGTGCTGTCCTCGCATTTAGGCTGTCTATTTTCATATTTCAAATTTACCAAAACGTATCTGTATAATAAGCTTACATGTTATCAATATGAAAAACATTTTGCCTGTATAACTTAGTTTCAACTGAATAGGTAGTACACTGTAGTAACTGACTACCAGCCGGGATTCAGACACTTAGCCAGATTGTCTGCTGCAATCTTCTTCGTACATACACTGATCAGGATATTTATAATTCTGACACTATGCGAAATTAAATCTGAAATGGCGAATGCATCAATTTGGCCACTTTATTAAAACATTTTAAACTACATACAGTCGAGCCTCAGTGGCTGTCTTTGGGGCCATGGAACTTTGTTCAAGACACTGAGGGTTTATCATTGCACCAGGTCAGGAGGCAAATGGGGATGATTTAGGATGTCTAGTCGATCTTTTATGAAAATAGTGTGTTGTAAGTACTCCTTAGAATCGCCTCGATGAAGCGATTCTAATGAGCACACACCATACAAATTCATGATTAAAAAAAAGAAAAGTTTCCAAAACAAAAAATTAAATAAAATAAATAAATAAAGAAACAAATAAAAAATAAATAAATAATTGTTTTCATGAGCTATGGAAAGAATTTTCTAGGGACTCAAAAAATGTGTTCGAATTAGCCATGGTAAACGAACCATCGGTGTTCGAGCTACTGAGGTTTGACTGTATGTGGTATTTTGTTTTATCATTGTGTATTCCTCATCTCTTTTTCTTTCAGTGCTTCGGAAGACTGTGCTTCGTGATAGTGGGATTTCCTGGGTATCTTCACTGATATCTTTAAAATGCTAAAATATACAAGGAGAGCCATAGGCTGCGTTCGCTTTGCTACGAAACGGAGTACGCCGATGCCTCGCATGCGCCTCCTTTACGCCGAACCATTTGTTTACCGGCTTACGCCAATCACATGACCGGCCAAAATTCGTGTTCGAGTGAAAAGAGTGCCACCGGCGAATAGAGAAAAATGGCGACCCCCACGGCCATAACAGCCTGCACAACAACAATAGTTGCTGTCACTGAGTTTTTTTGAAGAGGAAGAGGTTCCCGTCGAAATTATGTTTTGATGAAATGACTATTAATAAATGGTTATCGGACAAGTATCTTTTGGTCAGGACAAGTGATTTTTTTAGTTTACTTGTCCCTGGACAAGTGGATTTTTGTAATGTCACAACCCTGCTCATGTGAGCTAAGATAAGTACCTTCAGCCCTTGCAAGGGCAGCAATATCTTTTTTCAGGACAAAGGTATAGCTTTGACCGCTAATGAAAACTTCCACTTCTTCTATAGCTTGACTTGCACTAAAGAAAAATTAAAAAGGGAGGACCATTAATATTTATTCAAGCTTGTAAATAGCAACATCTGCCAGGGATACAGACTAACCTTTTTTTTCTTCAGGAGCAAGCTGGGCCCCTAAGACAATATGACTGGGGGCCCAGTCCGAAACTAGGGGGCCCAGGATTCAGGGGAAAATTGAACATTGCAACACCAGTGCCAATCATTGGCTTTCTTCATAATTGAAGTCAGAGATCCTCAAAATCTGTATTCCTCTAACTATTTACCATATTTACGATTTAGAATCAGTTGAATCAAGATTTGTAAACTTCCAACAGCTAGTGTCAGATTTGACAAGACTTCATGCTTTTACATACCACCCTTTTTCAGGGGCAAGCTGAGCCCCTTAACATTTACTTTTAGAGGCCAGGCCCAAACTTTAGGGGCACTGGGTGACTGGGCACCTGTTAGTCTGTTTCCCTGCCTGCTGTCCTTCTGCAAACAATAAACAAGCTGTTTTCTGCGTCATCTGAAAAGCTGCATGTCAGAAGCCATAGTATGGGAGCGGAAGTGACCGGACAAATGCGACTGAACGGCATGTAAGGACACTTGTGATGTTGTACATTGGATGATCGGTCACTTGCGGCATGGCAGATGGTGAAAACATAACACTTGTGGGAACATGGAATCTTACAATCACTTGCTTTGTTTCGTTTGTGGATTGGCATGAGAAAAGGCTGCTGTGTGAATGAACAACTCATCTAAGGCAAACCGCAGCCGTAGGCATAACCCTGTTGGCATGAGAAACGTTTGTCGTGTAAATAACCGTTTTATATTGGGGCATGGCAGCAGTGTTTATAACTGTGTTTTTCGTGATAAACGACTGTCGTGTAAAAACTATTTTACAGGGGGACATGGAAGCTGTGTAAAACAAAACAAAGCACATGGCTCTGCATCCAGGGCTGGAAAAATCTTAATACCCTCACTATACTCCAAACGGACATGTAGTGCCAACAAAATTTTGCGATTATTTTGCGATTTCCAACCTTTTTTAAAATTGCAGCAGACGACATGTTGATTTTTTTTTTTTGACAATCAGGCTGACATTTCATGTGAATGCCATTCACATGAAATGTCAGCCTGATTGTCTCCAAAAAATAGGGGAAAAATCAAATGTCGTCGACTGCAATTTTGCTCAGCGCAGAAGAGGTTGGAAATCGCACAACAGAGCTCATTTAAACTAAAACAGCGTAGGTGAAACTAAATTATACAAATTTGCAGAAACCACTGATCTGATTCCCAGACCGTCTCGTTTTTAAAAAAGCTATTTCTTGTTTGGACAAAAAACAAAACAACATCTAAATAGTTTCAGTCAGCTGCTTCAAAGCGTAAGAATGGTCACTAATATGACTGAGCTGTAATGATTATTTGGGCGCTACTTTTTACTAAATATATAGTCAGGATTTCAACAAAAAACTTCAGAAATTTACTAGGCCATATTTGTTTCTCCGCTTCGCAGATTCCACGCCTTGGTGAAAATTCGGCGAGCTTGGCGTACGCCGGTATTTCGCCTACTGGATGAGCCGGTCACATGAGAAATTCAAATAAAACGTACTCGCCGTTTCGTCGTCACGTGATCCAAATCAATCGAGTACTTCGCCGATTACGGACCACTACCTGCCGACGACCGGCGAAGCAAAAGAAACGCAGTCGTAGTCAATAATGTCATTTCTTTTATGCTTTTCAATGAAATATAGAGATTTCTCTGTGAAATCGAATTTGATTTTCACTGTTCCAAACAGTAAAAATATGATTTTCGAATATCCACTGTTTGGGACTACTTTGTTTTCTTGAAATCGAATTCCTCATAAATGCTGGGTCAAAAACATTGCCAAAATGTTTAAGACGTAGTAGCGAGCGCAGTGGTGAGTCCACGGCAGAGAATATGATCAAGGAAAAATAACAAACAACGGTATATTAATACTTTCAGCAGGACTTGCTCTGACCAATTTTCTTCCTTTTGTTCCCTGAAGTTGTCACCGGAAGTTGGCAGAAGGTGACTGGGGGCCGACTTATTATATCGCTATTCACAAAATTTGGGTCTCTTTAATAATCACCAAGAAGTGACAAGAAACGTGCGTCAAGAAGTTCATGAACAAATTTTGCTGATTACTTTTAATATCTATAATTGATTTACATATATTTTGATATCACGAAATATAATTTGCAATCTAGAATTACTTTATAGGAAACACTACATCACAAATTGTTGTATTTTGCATTTTTTCTATTGGTATTTTGTTAAAAAAATGCATACTTTTCAAAAACAAACAGTGGAAAGAAATCATGTCCGCAAGTGCTGTGCATTTTGAAAAAGTGACACGAAACTGTGAAAGAGAGACAAGACAGTTTAGTGAGGTGTGTCACGACAAAGTTAATGAAAACAAAATCAAATCTGTAAAAAGGCAAATAAAAAAGACATAAAAATGCCAATCTCAGCTTTAAAATTGCAGTTAATGTTTATGTGACCACTGATCATTATACCTTATTCCATCAAAATAAAAAATGAAACCTTCACGGTTTGCGGCCTCGACACGTCAGTTGAAACCATGCAAGAATCCAGACGAATTCCCTAGTGGAATTTTGAGGCGTTTCGTAGCTTAATCATTTACGGTGTTTTCTGATGAGGAAATGTAAATATTATACGAGCGGGTCTAACCTTAACAAAATCTCTATCCAGAGTGTTGATTACCATGTTGAAAACTGCCTGGTGAATAGAGTACAGTTTTCAGTTCTTAAGGCATTCATTTGTCATTTTGTCTCTCATGTCAGTGAAATATTCATTACGATAACACACCCGAACTATAAAAGAGCCTCTTTTATATCTGTAGAACCAGTATTTTGCAGGTGACAAGTTGTGATATTTTTCTTACTTCTGCTTCAAACGTAGGCTGAGGGAGCTAGTCATAACTGCCTCACTGAGGCGATTATAATGAGTACCTACAATCTATGCCTTGGAACAGAAATGAGAAAAATAATGTTAACCCATGTCAACCCCAGTTTGCTCTATATAAAGTAAGGATTACAAGGGTGTTCACTTCCCGGACATGAGGTTAACGTGATGGTTGCAAATTTAGTCTTTCAATAATAAGGCATATTTTCTTCTTTAGCAAGTAGTCTTATTTTGAGTGGTCTTAACGGTGAGGTTTGACTGTACATATATAATGTCACCAGGCACCAACATGGGTACAACATTAATTTGTATACCTATTGCTGTCTCAAGATTTACAAATATCCACTCAGTTGACATTTATGACATTTTCAGAAGGCAATGTTGTTAATTTGTTGCAGCTTATTTTTCAGACATGTCAACAAATAATTATTGCATCAGATTCAAGAGGCAGCTACTTTGCCAACTTCATCAGGCAACACAACATATTCAGCACTTCTAACTTAATCTGCATTCCAGTGCCAAAATTAAACTCTTTAACATGCTATAAAACAAAGATTCCCTGAAATTTACTCTTCAAAAGCATCAATTACTATTATAGCTGTCATTTGCAATTTAACTGAAACAATACATTACACTCGAGGCACAGAGATAATATACAATAATCCACAACAGAACACAAACAGCATTATCCAACAACTTCTAGATTTACCAGCCTCATTCAACACCAACATTTCATCTCAAAAGATTGCCACAGCACCACCTGCATCACTAAAGAAAAACGACGACTCTAGCACAGCATTTGTTTCGGTCAGAGAACTAAATTCAGAACAGAAAACACTGGAAGACATACGTTACATCAACACAGTTGTAGCAAGCATCAACACACAAAATAATTTAACAGCCATCAGATGGGATAGAGATATCCAGAAAACTAGCTCCAAAAACATGGCGTACATTGTCAAAATAAAAAAAGAACTTCTTGTATGCTCATATGTATGATGAGGTTAATCCTGATAATTGGTTGAGGGATAGATGGTTTTCTGTTGTGTGCAGGTCTATTAGAAATGAATTGAGCAGAGATGCTACTGTTCCTATCAGTGACATCGTATGATGCTGCTGATGATGACAGTGATGAGTCCGAGGAGGCCTCTGCACTTCCAACAGCTTTAAACTAAATATTAAAATAGTGACACTTTAACCTTCAGATCAGAACACATTTCAGTTTAATATGTGTATTTTGTTGTTTTTTGGATAGACGTATTCCATATTTAGGTGTGAGCTAGCGCACGACAAAAACCTACAATAAGCTTTGCGCGACCAGCGAAGACTCCGATCAGCCTGCACATCCGTGCAGTCTGATCAGTCCGCTGACCGCATGTGCCTTTAACAGCCTCCAGGCTATCCAAAGAGGGATAAACGAGAACCTTTGTCATACTAGGTGGATGTATAGGCTGATCTGAGTCTTTACTGATCGGACAGGCCTTTTTGTAGGTTTTGTCGTGCGCTGGCTCATATCTTATTTTGAATGAATCTACTTAACTGTCCTTAACGAATAGTTGTCCTTCTGGTGGGTGGCATGAACGTCGCTAACCATGTTATGCCCCATTTTCATCTCATTCATCTATTCCACAGTATACCTACTTTTTTCAAGGTTCTGATTATGAACCTTTATAAAATCAATATGACATGGTGGGTGACATGGCAGTCGTTAGCCAATCATAAAGACATATATAAAACTCCCCTCTATTCGCTATACATTTATATTGCGCCCCAACCATTTTGACCCTACCATCTTTATGTAGGAACAGATGCCCGTGGTGGGTGACGTGAGTCCCTCTCTAACCAGTATCACTTACATTCAAATTAATTCAAACAACTATTCTAATCCGTTCACCTTACTTGTTACCCCTCCCCATACCATAGACAGACACGTCTTTGCCCATACTTACCACAACCCAAATGGAAAGTGCTGAAGACAACAAGACTGAGGCCCTCCCCGGGTTTTTGTGGAACAGGAGAACCAGACCTTTTTCTTCAGGGGAACAAGGGAACAAAAGTCTAAAAATGAAAAGAACAGGGGAACAAAGGCAATTTTGGGAAACAGGGAAGAGAGAAAATCAGGATTTTGATTTTGGGAAGCAAAAAATGCCGATTTCTTTCACGGGAACAAGGTTACATGTAACCCACCCCTCCCACCCCCTGAAAGGGTCTCAAGACTACATAGGTTTTAAGTTACCTGTAAGAAAGATCAGGATGTTAGCTGGGTCTTCTACTCGTATATTCATTCTTTAATGATGCTATCATGACTTTTGAAGAGACTATTTAGCGAGATAGGCCTGTGCTGTGCTCGCATTTGGGCTAAGCCAATTTTCATATTACACTTGTCTGAAACTATGTAAAGAGGTTAACGTTCCGCGTTAGAACCGCTGACGTCACTTATTGTTCTGGCGTAACTTTTTTTCTGCAAACGACGTCAGGCGGACGATCACCTACTGTGGCATTTTCTTTGTGTAGATTTCTTGTATTTGTTGCTTTAAAATTCATTTGGCCTCATTTTCTAGGTTCAAAACTACATTTTTACCCAATATTATGCCCCTGAACATGCTGAGCAAGACCAAAATGACGCGAAATGGCTAAGAAAAAAAAGTTAATTTCCAACGTAAGTGTCGAAGAGTAGGTAGAAGTTTAACTATTGTGAATAAAAGCATAAAAAAAAAAAAAAAAAAAAAAAGAAAATTTGATTTTTTTTTTTATCAGTGTAGGATCGAATTTTATTTCATTCATGAACAACAAAACATGAATTTTCACTCATGGCTATCGTCACTCGTGAAAATACTACATTAGGTGTTCATTCGGTGAAATAAAGTTCGATCTTACACTGAAATATCCTCTATATATAAATGACTTGAATACATATGACACTCATTTTCTTTTGAGAACATCAAAAGATCCTACTAAATTAAACTGGAGAAAAATGATGATCATCAATTCATATCTTGTGGCTTAACCGGGGATATAACAGAAATTTGTTACTTGTTTTTAGAGTACATTTGGGTGTTTCGCTAGGTTAAATTGTTTTTCTTATACATGCATACAATGTAAAGTATCTCGCCCTGTATCCGCAAGTGGTGTGTTCCATGAATCCAGAAATATATACAGCAACTATAGTATTTTCAACATTTCATGTGTGTGTGTGTTGTTGTTATTGTATTTAGCTTCCAAGTACCATGTTCCCCGTCAACAGCAGTGTATGTTCAAGCCACGAGGTCCACGGTAACAGGTTTTAGTCATTCAGATTTAGCGTTAGACCGAGACCAGGTATGAACACCTATTAATATAACTAGATTGCAGGAAGTGCTGCAAGATTATCATCAAACAAAATGAATGCAAAAATAAATATGGGGGACACTCCCTCCCATGCATCGGATCAGTCTTTGTGTCGGAAGATTTTTTTTGTCATCAAATTACATTTCGAAGATATAAAGATAACTATTAAATCTTTCAACCAACCCTGCACACCAAACCAATAACCTTTGCAAACAGTGTACATCCAGATAAGACGGCTTGTAACAAGCCGTCTCATCAGGATGTTATCTGTTTTTGACATTCCGTTTTAGTTTTTTTTTTTTTTTTTTTTTTTTTTTTTTAATAGCACCCCTATTTGCAACAATGGATATGTCCAAATTCAAAATTGGACAAGCCTACTTCAGAAACTAAGGGGTGAAAGGGTTAATGTAAATATTATTGTAGTGCAATTACTACTACGGATTGTGATGCTAGTGCATCTGTCCTCTTTAGAGAAGCGACACGATTCCTAACGGTGTTGTATCGGATATCGTCGAGACCGCATACAGGTAGGCTCGTTAAAATTGTGGAACTGATTAAGTGTTATCCAGACAAAGTATGTTTGTGCTTACCCAGCCAAACTCAAACTGTGTATATGTCGTATCAGCTGATAAGAACATACAAATACAATTTAAAACAGTAAATGGCCCTGCTTATTGTTTCGTTATGACATAAATTTCTGCACTGGGCAGATCGTGTTTAGCAATGTTTTACCGCATTAAACATTGCGGTCATCTCATGTCAACAGCTGCCCACTTTGATTTCTGTTTCTTTCTCTGCATGCTTTGTTTGTGGTTTGTGTACAGGTTTGTGTATGCAACCTTCCATATTTAGGGCTATATTCTACAGTATCCAAGGAGCTGCAAGTCATGATGAGACTCAAATAGACACCTGGGCTATTTCGTTCCTTTCATATTCGCGTATGACAAAACGCCATTTTCCATGCGTTGCTCATCGTATAGTTTCTTTCATGCAATAGGAGACGGTCCACACCATTCTGCACTAGCCAGCTACATTAAAGGATGCACAATCAAGGAAAGCAACTCTGTCAAAATTGTTTTACTTCACAACAGCTCTTCTGTAAACGAAATGATTTGCTACTCTACCCTGGAAATAAAATTATTTTGATTTAGGCGTAAATAAATAATAGCTATGTTTCCACTTACCCGACCGACCCTGTTTCAAACACCCGACTCATCTATTTTTATCAGTAAAAAATGCAAAATAAAAACTTAAAGCACCGACTCCCAATAAAATACCTGTATTTTCATAAAATTACAGGCCCGACTCTGTTCTTTTCTGGAGAAAAAAAATAGAAAAAAAAAAAAAAAAAAAAAAAAAAAAAAAAACAACAAAAAACGTTTCTCCTACCTACCGACCATTTTTTTCAGCATGTTAGTGGAAACACAGCTATTTTTTACGCCTAACTAGCAGAAACGAATGATGAAGATTCTCAACAGAAATACAGCCTTGATTCGGTCAACAGCCAATTCCTTGGGGATTATCTTTGATTTATGAGCGCTCAGAATTTGGCGTAAATCCCCATGAAGTCCCAGTTGCATGTCATAGGGTCCATTTTACACAAGTTTTCATACCTGCTTCATGCTAACCTAGAAGGGTGCACCGGATGTGTTATTGCACGGGTACCGTGTCAATACACAATCCGTGTCAACTATACAAATAGTCCCGATTATATTCGGATACCTTCTTTTCTTGAAAAAATAACAGGTAAATTTGAACAGGCCTATGAAAACTTGTGTTTTATTTTAATTAAACGAATGTTTGCTGGGAGAGTGTGTTTGATTGGATGGTTTAACTTTAACCTTGCATGTTGGCCTTTATGCATGCCACCTCCGCGCCTTTTTCTTTTTCTCTGTCATTCGGCCATCAACAGTCGAAGGGGATCGAGACATCAACTTAAATCAGCTTGTCTCATTTCATTTGTGCTACTCATTCTTCTGTCAAAGAAGATGAATTGTTTAGTTGCCAGGTATGTGCTACTTTCTCTGCCTTTCTATTATTGCTACTGAAATAGTGCTGTGCATTTTTGTACTCTTATATTCTTGTCTTGGTAGCAAATATTCTTTTGTACAGCAGTCCTTAGGTTCGAATCCCATATTCTTGGATTTCTTCCCAAGGCAAATAGTATTAACTTTACGTAGCTTCACACCCGTTAATATAGAAATATAGGCGCTAGCTATCAAAGCTGAGGTTCTTCCATTAAAGAGTTTAATAAATATTTAGATGAATTATCAGAATTCATTGTGTATACCAGATTCCTGATTATTGTAATTGGCTGGCTTATATATATATATATATATATATATATATATATATATATATATATATATATATATATATATATATATATATATATATATATATATATATATATATATATATGCACCAGTCCTGATGTATGAGAGGGATACATCCTAGCTCATATTGTCAGTTGTCGCTGGAATTTACAATCACGGGAGTACTGGGTATATACGGGTCTGTGCAAGTTATTATTTTTAGTAATTATATAGGGTATATGTTTTACTTTAAACTGTTCTCTTGTCAATGTTGTGTGAAATGTCTTGTACTGTTGGAAAATAACCCCTGTGAAATGCCGTATGTGGCAAGCAGCATTTCATATGGGCTGTACCAACCTATGCCGATATGAATTATACTATTTCTTTATGGAAATAGTGTTATGTCTGTATTGTGCTGGTAATTGTGATGTCTTGTATATTAGCGTGTTAAAAGTCTTCCAACTTATCTGTCATTCAAACCACAAAAATTGAGTCTCGTGACATACACATTATCTCTCATTCCACATATGGGTTTCTTTACTCATCAGTTGATCAACATACAAAGAAAACATGAAAATGAAGGTTGCAATTGGACAAATCCGAAAGGTTTTGGTGGTTTGTCTCGTTTGCAGCGGCCTCCTTACCCATCAAACACCGAAGAAGGTCATAAACACAGATGTCGTATAGGTGGTCTAGTATTTGGCTCTTATATACACATGGTACATTTTTTTTTACCACAGAAGGCCACAATCAAAACGACATTGTGTAAAGCACATTGCAAGAACGAAGGACGAGAGCATATTCTGCATTCTAGCATCTAAGAAGCCCCGAACTGTTTAAAAGCAGTCGAAAAAGTGATAAAGGCTGAAGAAAGGATCAGTCAAAGGAAACATTTGACAAACTTGTCTCTCTAAGCAGTTCTGTCACAGTGTCACGGACGGCTTTACTGTCCCACCACTTCATCATAATGTAATATATACTTTCTGGACCCATCACAAAAACATGCCTATGCAATTTTGACCCCCTCAAACCCCACTTTTATATAGTAAAATTGGGGTTTACAGGGGTATACATTATTTTTCTTATTTCTGCTCAAAACATAGACTGTGGGTACTCGTTAGAACCGCCTCGACGAGGCAGTTCTAACGAGTACGCACAATCTATGTTTTGAGCAGAAATATGAAAAATATCAGAATTTTTTATCTGAAAAATTGCCATTTTTTGGTGGTAAAATTTTCAGTGTATTTGAATAGGCGCGTTTTCGTAATGTTTCGGATCAGAAGTCCATTTTAAGTAGTTTGAAATATACATTATCGCTTCAGCGGATACTAGGAGGTGTAAGTGATATGACACTTTCAGATATTTATTGTAATCACTGAATAATTTCATCTGAATAAAATCATTTATTCTTTTAGGGTGACATTTTACCATGTTCAAGCTTTTTCACTTATTTTTATGATTGTCTCCAAAAAGATAATGTTTTATCAAAGAATTTATTCCCAGCTGTTTCTCGCTTCCCAATTTTGGGTCGACTGTTGACAATCTAGCTATAGTATACAAAAGCTAAAATTTATTGAAGGTAGTTGTCCAGGTGATTATCATTGATCAATGCAATCAAACCGCGCGTCACACGAAATCCAGGTAACGGTTGTTTATAGCCGCGCTAATCTTGTCAGTGTGACGTCAGAGTGCCGTGTAAAGAGGGTTATGGCAGAACGCGGCATCTGATCAGGATCTACACTCTTTGCTTAAATTACAGGAAGTTAAGGATTAAATGAAACAGCCTTACGTTCCCATTCAGGACCATTTTCCTAGACTACACTAAAAAACAATCGACCCACCAGTGCTGTCAGCGCTTTGATTTTTTCATTAAATCGCGGGTGCTCGTGTGACAGAACAACTTTCATCTGTTGTGTGCATTTGTCGTGCTTGTGGATCATGGCAGATGAGGTAGATGAGGTATCTCGTTGAGACAGCGCCCCGCCCACGATTTATGCGATTATTGTGTGTGTTCGTTTGGGCGATGATTACTGTTTGCGACACCCCGGCTTCAGTATTTTTCTTTAAAGTGCCGCCGAAATGTTAAATGCAGAAACGTATTCGTATATGCATTTGACACACTAAATTTGGTAGGTTATATTTTGATTTGAGCCGGATGCACAGCATTTCCTACAAGACTGCACATGCGGCCAGCCATCACGAAAACATGCCTATATAATTTTGATCCCCTTAATCCCCACTTTTATGCAGTGAAACTGTGGTTTACAGGGGTATACATTAATTTTCTTGTTTCTGCTCAAAAAATAGATTGTTGGCACTCGTTAGAACCGCCTCGCCGAGGCGGTTCTAACAAGTACCCACAATCTATGTTTTGAGCAGAAATATGAAAACTACCAGAATTTTTCATCTGGAAGTTTTCATGTTTTGGTGGTAAAATTTTCAATATATTTGAATAGGAATAGGCGTGTTTTCGTAATGGACGACACCTCCGCGCAGGCTGATCAGTCTTCGCTGTCCACCTGAAGACGCTTTGGATCCTTGATAAACCACAGAGGACTCTGATCAGATTGCATGGATGCTGGACGCATATGAGGTCTTGAACGAAATGCTGTTCCCGGCATATTTGCTAAAATACAGATATTAATTTAAACCTTGTCCCTTTTCAGCGAAAACTGCAATTCTCTCAACTTTTGGGTCTCAAAGAAATGCCTTTGAGTGTTAAGGAATTTGAAATATGTATTCTTTATCTGATAATGAATTATGACCAAAGATGTAATTCTTTCACAACATGGTTCTACTGTCTCAACGGACTTGTATTTAAGGAAACATATCGACTATGTATGTTTTTTGGGCCGCGGAAGCTAGGGAATAAAATCTATAACGGTTGCTCTTAGATAAAAAGAACACATAAACAAACGAAAATCAGTATCCAGGATTTATTGAAATACTTGATAAAAAGAACATAGTAACGATTTTCTTAAGATTGTTTTTATTATAGCAGTGTAGTTTGCAAGTACGACCCCTGATGCAGTCACCCTCTTTATACCGACACACGATACGGCAAAATTCGTTATAATGACAATTTGAATGTCACGAAACCTTCGCTCGGGAGCTGACAGTTAATGAGAAATTATGCACGAATATTGCATTAAAACTTCAAGCAACATGTATTTTGGATATTTGTTAGAATTACCTCACTGAGGCAATTCTAACAAATATCCAAAACATATGCTCTATGAGTAAATAAGAATAAAACAAGGCCTTTCTTACACATCATTCTGTTAATTAAGGATTCTTTACAACAACAAATTCATTTTAATGGCGCCATCTTTAGGAACAAATGCTGTTATAACGAGGGTTCACTATACTGGCTTGAGCAGAACCCGATTTTACAAGACACAAGAATGAGATCGATGATCCCGAGGAAATTACAAATAAAAATAGACCCAAAACATTCAAAAATATTTTATTCAATTGTCTTTTGAATGAAAGCGTCACAAGAAATATGGTGACGACTGATCCACATGGTTCAAAGAAATCATTTACACAGTTAAACAATGGCTGACGGGATTCACGAAAAACGAGAGATCATAATAGATCACCTGATCCTTCGGCTTAGATGAGCTAAAATAACTTCAAGGAGAGTATTTACCGCCGCTTTCTGCAGAAATTTATTTTTCAAATTAAATGGCTCGCTGATCTCACAAGAGGATATAAACTACAGTACAGCAAAGTACGGAAAGACTCCTTTGGAAGTTTATTTGTACTTTGATGTAGTGTAGTTTAGAAAAGCCTCTGCACCATACTTCCCGCTGTAATAACTATAAATATCTATTCTGAAAGATGGATGCCTTTTAAATGGAAAACACTTGTGAGAAATAAAATTGGAGACTGACTTTTAATAAGTTTCTTCATGAGTAGCAGTTTAATACAAAATATGCGCATGCTCTTCAGAAATTCCTATTTTAGTAGGACTTTAATTTCCAGTGTACCAAAATGGTATACGAACACACAAAAAAACTATGTGTCTGCTGTTGTTCAGGTTTTATGGTTTAGTGATAAAATAGATGAAACATTCAGGGATTAATCTCATTTTGGGACATAAAATCTGTGACAAAGCCGTTAATGTCCCTGATGGATTGCTAACAGTCGTCAAGTATTGTATTTCTAAGTAGATCAGGGAATGTATAACGTAACGCAATTACTCAAGTTTCCATAAACATTCAGTTTATCTACAGAAAAACAAAACCTGTTATTGTCACGCATAAACTGAACGTGAAATATCTGTAAACGTTTTACTCGTATTTGAGCCGAGGCACAGCATTTCCTGCAAGAGTGCATTCACATTGTCTCGCTCAGCAAAGAATCACATTAGCCTGCATGTTCGTTCAGATAGATTAGAGTCTGGACTCTTTGGAATCTTTGCTGCCAAAACGTTCCCTGCGAAGACTCTGATCAGACTGCGCGGATGCGCAGGCTGATCTCAGTCTTCGCTGGGTGCACATGGAATTGTATAGGAAATGTTGTGGCTCGGCTTATTTTACAAGAAGATTACACTGTAAAAATTCCCGTAGATTTTAATGTAAGTACTAGCAACTGGCAGCCAGTGCCTTTTACCGTAGCTTTACGGGAGCCAGCGTTGAGTATTTGCGGTGAGCCCGTATAGGAAGTTTTGTTAGGTTTTCTCGTAGGATGGCGGTATTCTTAAGTTTTTCGGTAGCTCAATCGCTACCATGTCCTACATTGACCTACCTTGCCCTACACTGCCCTACCATGTGTAATTATTACTGTAAATCATCTACAGGCGCCTATAAAATTTATGGTACATGTACTGGCAGCCAGTTGCCAGTATTTACCGTAAAATCTACGGAATCTCTTTACAGTTAATACAGTGGATAGTCTATTAAATGTCAAAGAACTATAAAGAACACATCGTTGCTGCATGCTTGCTTGCCTTCTGTGCACTTCTGTGCACTTGCCATGTTGTTGCTTTGGTTTCTTTGCGCCAGATGTAACACACTGACAAACACAGCACTTAATTAAATGCTGCACGTTGTTACATGAATACTGGATGAAGACGTTTTAATTAATGTATACCATTTTCAGATGTGACAGAAGCGTAGGCTGTCGCACACTGTGAATTGTTAGCACGGTTTATATCATTCACGCCTATTTTTATTACTGGCGTTGAGGCAAATTCGTTGGCCTTTTTTTCCTTGCTGTGATAAGTGGTGCTTATTTAACCCATTTATGCCGAATGACCTCTTCTACCTTCACTCTTCGGATCGGTCCAATTCCAATAAAAGGGGTGCATGGTTAGTTTTTATTATTACAATATTTTACAGAAATTCCTGTACCTAATGCAAACAGTGTTGACTCTGATCAGACGCCGCGATCTGGGTCTACACTGTTTGCCAATGTCCCTTTTATGGAACGCCAGGCATAAATAGGTTAAAATCAAAGATTACTTGACCTCTGTGTTCGCAGTGTGATATAAAGAAATTCGTGCTTGGTGCACCAAAAGCTGGTACTTACTTCCTAGAAAAATTAAACAGCAGTTTCTGTCCACCAAACTTGCGATATTCACAACTGCTGTTTCAGCGATTTCTTTATCTCATTAAATTTATTTCCTTCTTTAAAATTATCCACAAGCCAAGAAACTTAGTAATATCCTGAAATAGTTCATACATCATTTGTTTTGATTTCTCTGCTAACTGCATCTTGACACATGAGTATAAAAATAATGCATAATGATTTCCAGTTGATCAGAGTTTTACCAGAGTGTAGATTATGGTGAAATTCTAGTTTTCAATTTACTTGTATTTTGTCGAGGTTTTATTAAAAAGGTTTCTTTTGCTCTGTATTTCAGATGACGGTCAAATCCCCGACTTTGTTTCTCACAATGTTGATGGGTTATTGTACATATTTGTTCTGTGTTGATCCACTGATATGATGGAGAATTATTAGCTGACTGTATAGTAGCAGGGATTGCATCGGTTCAAACAGCCATGGCTGAGTATTTGTAAAGCATGTTGAGAGGACTTTAGGATTAACCCCTATCCTTGTGTCTGTGAGTAGTTCAGTCCAGAAATAAATTAACAAAAAGCTACTTGTGATCACTCCGATCTGTATTAGAAACTTGGTGCATCAGTAGAAGTCAATAAAGTGAGTTTGGTCGTTTGTGTTTGATCAGATGATAATTCGTTAAAAACTTCTTTTTTCAAAAAAAAAAAAAAAAAAAAAAAAAAAGACTTCACGTGTTATTGAAATCTCCTTTGCTGTGAAAAATAATACACTTTTTCTTAAATATTGTCCGGTTTTATTTATGGTCATTATATTGAAGTTTAAATTTTTATCTCTGCTTGGCAAGGTTAGGATCCGTTCACTTTAAATGGATGGTTTAAATTATTACTTAGATTTATATACACCCATAGAAGAGGTTTCATTTTGTTTTCAGGCAAACCTCCATTCCACCACTTTATAAGTAAAAATGTGAAATGGGTGATGGAGGTGGTGGTTGTGATGGTGGTGGTGGTGATGTGTGTCTAATTGTTTTCTTTAACGGGTGGGGGCTCAGAAATCAAGAAAACCTTAACATGATGCTTAGTGGATCACTGCTGGGACAAATCGTAAAAAAAAATCGCAGTTAAAACATAGGAAAAGAAACAGAAATGAAATTACATTATAAAATCAAACTCACAAAAATGTTAATGAGACTACTACGGAAATGACACAATCACGAAGCACAACCTTCCCGAGTTTCCAAAAGAAGAAGAGAATGAGGAATAAACAATAACATAGCTAATGCCACATACGAACCCACCGACGAACGAATCAAGAAGAACTGCAACAGGGGAACACCTTTGGACTAACAGGGATTAGGGGGATTTAGGGGTTAGGGGGATTAAATCAATTTTACTCGCGCGAAACTTCACTCTTATTCTGATGCAGCTACACATTACAAATACAGTCGACTCTCATTATCTCGAAATCCAAGGGACTCTCTGAAATACTTCGAGATATCCGTATCTCGACATATCAGAATTGCAGACTTGAGGAAAAAAAAATTCAAACAACAACAGTACACAAATATATATGCATTTGGACTCTTGAAGTTAGAGATATATCGAAAATATTGTGGAAAAGAGGAGAAATTGCTCCTTAGGAGCAATTTCTCCTCTTTTCCACAATATTTTTTACTTGTTGTTAGATTTTCATGTTTAGGCACGGACAAGATTTTCACTTCGAGATAAGCGGTTATTCGAGACAAGCGAGGTCGAGATAACGAGGGCCGACTGTATATGTTTGGTCCGCCTAGGGGCCATTTACCTCATCAGTGAAACATCACAGCGAAACACATATAATCACAATATGATGAAGCAGAGTAAAGGGCCAAATGGCGATAAGAATCCAGAACACAATAAAACTACAAACCGGACTAGTCTGGGCCCGACACAGACAGTCAGGCACAAGTCCGGTGCTCAGTCGAACGGTACTACAACTGAGCCACTTCATGACAAAACCAACAAAATGACATGTGCGCCCAGCGAAGACTCAGATCAGCCTGGGCATCCGACCAGCCTGATCAGAGTCTTCGCTGTGCTCTCAATGGGTAGCTGAGGTCCCAAACTTTCTGCATGTGGACAGCGAAGACAATCTCTTATCAGACAGGGGGGATGCCCAGGCTGATCTGAGTCTTTGCTGGGGGCACCTGCCATTTTGTTGGTTTTGTCGAGCGCTCGCTCACATGTTATTGTGTACCTGTGTACAAAGTTAAAGCTACATAAGACACATAAGTAACTGCTTCTGTATAGCTGTTAACTGAATCTGTGTAGCAATATAATGGACAAATGGAGCTCTTCATCCCTGGTCGGTAATCCATTTAAGAGTCGGCAAACAAAAATATGCATATATGGATTTCCCTGTTCCAGTTATGTGAAATCTGCTTCGGCAGCTGGGGCGGAGGAAACCATTACTTTAATTCAATGGCCCAAGCGGCGATGCAGCAGCATGTTGTGGAGCATGGAGAGCATAACAAGACACAACAGAAAGCATGGTCATCCACGGCATCCGGGTTTAGCTCCAGCTGTCTCGACACTATCTTGACTCTGGATCAAGCTAGGTCAGGACGAGAGTGTGAGATTGACTCAGCGCGCCTCTCCCTCACAAAATCCAACTCACAGAGCATGTCATCTTAATTAGCAACACACAGTCACAGCAACAAAGCTTTAAGAGGACTGGATACGCCTTCAAGGGAGGCTTCGCTGCCAACATTAATTTCCTCCAGTCATAAAAATGCTCTACTGTACGAGGAAACAATTTGCTCCCCGCGGGAGGAAATTCTTTCCTTTTAGAGTAGACCCCGTTACAGAAGGGGCCTGATCAACAGGAAAGTGAAAAGGAAATCGCAAAAATTGTCTTCCTTGTATATAATTGCAGAAAATACATCAAATTTGTTGTCCTCTTAATCCATTTATGCCTACCGTCCCTTAAAACGGACATTGGCAACAGAAACGTCTTTGTAAAAACAGAGTACTAATAAAAACTAACCAGACGCCCCTTCTATTGGAAATTGACCAGTCCAAAACATGAGGTAGAAGAGTTTAGATATTTCTACAAAACGTGATAATAAAAGAAACTAACCAGACACCCCTTATATAAAAATAGACCTGTCAAACGAGTTAAGGTGGAAGAGTTCATTCGGCATAAATGGATTAAGTAGACATACGATGACGCAGAAAAGTGGACAATATTCCTCCACTCCTGACAAGGGAGAGAACTTTTGTACCTTCCTGTTTGCTTTCTTGCACGCCGAGCCCACAAATAGTCCACACTAAAGGGAAACCCGAGGAGCAAATTCTTTCCTTTAAGAGTAGATCCAATTTCATAAGGGGCGGGGGCAAAACCACAACTTAAAGGGAAAACAAGATCTAAAATATTGTTCTAGCATCCCATAGAATGGAAACTGGCAAACAGAGTAGACCCAGATCAGACGCCGCATTCTGCGGCGTCTGATCAGGGTCTACACTGTTTGCATTATCTACAGGAATTTCTATAAAAAAAGAGTACTAACCAGACACCCCTTCGTTTGGAAATGACCAGTCCAAAAAGCTGAGGTAGAAGAGTCCACCGGGCATAAATGGGTTAAGTACTACCAAAGCCCTCCAAACTGCACATGCCATCGCTACTGTGAACAGATGTGTGCATGGCTGCGAAAATGATACTGTTACGAAAAGAAACACTGATAAGAGTATAATGCATGCCTATTATTTTTTTTCTCATTCAAAGGCAATTTAATTTTAACTGGGTCGAAGAAACTCTTGTCACTTGTTATCGAGCGGAAACTAGCTTTTAACATTCGGAATCTGTTCATTAAAATCTCACTTTGAATGCGTTGAAAGTTGACAGTTTCGGTATCGTAATGGGGACATGGATAGAATTTCATGGGAGAAAATTCAGTCAGACCGTTTGTTTATCTTCTGAAAAGGTGTTTTCTCTAAAAGTAAAGAATTTAGTTAAACTTTTCAGAAGGGGCTTGCAGGAAAGCAAAATGCCGATCATGAAGAAATTTTAATGCGTGTCAAGTGTCATATTTCACGTCATTATCTGCACATTACTGTCGACTTTAAATCATATTTCACGTCATGTTCTGCATATTACTGTCGAGTTTAAATTCTTTCATTGCCATAGGCGATGATAAAAGGCTTTTGCAACCAGCACATATCCAGATGAGACGGCTCATAAAGGGCCGTCTCATCAGGATCTACGCTGGTTGACATTCAGTCTTTCAATTTTACATATTAGCCTATTTCTAATTGGTTGTCTGTTAAACAACAAAGCAGACGACAAATGCCGTCTGAACGAAACAGTCAAGCTGAATGTGTGATCCGTAACGTAGGAAACTGTATTTTCGGGCATACGCGCCCAACAAAGATTCATCCGAGCAGTCTGATCAGAGCCTCCGTTGTTCACATTTTCCATGCTTGGTAATCCAAAAATCGCAAAGTGAAGATTCCGATTTGACTGCACGAATGCGTAGGCTGATCTGAACCTTCGCTTGGAGCAAATATCCAAAGGTACGTTATCTGACGTTTCGGGTAATGTGTTTTAACATCATTAAACAGGAGGATAAGATTGGTTCAGAATGCAACGAAACTAGACAATCTTGAAGAACCAAGTATCTGGAAGTAGATTGATCAAAACTGGAATGAGAAACTTACCGGTATTTAAAGATTTTAAAGAGGCTTTTTCTTAAAATGCACGACGGTGGGTAAATTTTGAGACTACATTACGGCTCCCTCCTCAGTCTGTTGGTCCGTGCCTGGCTATCAATGTCTGTGGTCGGGCACATCGTGCTTCTGTTTGTGGCTTTCTTGTGTTCTGGCTTCAGATCGCCAAGCGCCCTTAGTTTTGTTTCATCACAGTGTTTTTGATTATATGTGTTTCACTGTAATGTTTCACAGATGAGGTAGAGAACACCTATGCGGGCCGAACATATATTGTTAATTTTAATTTGGAGCTGCACTGGAATTAAGGATGAGGTTTGCGCGAGTAAAACTGTTTTAAGTCCCCAGCGGTTTATTCTGCTGTACCTTCCAAAGGGGATATCCTGATGTTGATCTATTTTTTGTAAATATAGCATTGTCGCCACCCGCTATTCTTGTTGTGATATTAGCATAATGGTCGTCTTCTTCAAAGTCTGTCCACTTGACTTTCGTTTTTCTTTCTGTTTGTATTTTTTTTATGTTGGGAACTGCGTCAAGAGATGAGGGTTTTGCGTGAATAAAACTGGTTTCAGTCTCCTAGTAGTTTTCCTACTGAAAGTTCCAAGGCGGTTTCTCTGTTGCAGTTCTTCTTGGTTTGTGTATCTGTTGTTTTTTATGTTTTTATGTTTATGCATTGACTGAGTTGGGAGCCATTATGCAAACCGACTTTTTATGTACATTGTATTTCTGTATAGTATCGGGACGCAGGGTGAAGTTGGCTAGCAGTAAAATTGCTTTAAACCCCCTGGTGGTTTATTCTACTGACCGTTCTAAGGCGGTGGTCCCGGTGTTAGTCCTACTCTTTGCTGCTTTGTGGTTTATTCTACGAGGCGATTTGTTTTATGTCTTACCTTGTGTTATTTTGTTCTTGTGTTTTTCAGTCCTTTCAGCATTGCGATTTCCTCGCTTGGGGAAGAGAGAGCTAATCTTAGTGCTTTTCGTACGTTTGTTCGATTTGTGCTTGTTTGGATTTGTCTGTTTTCTCTTCCTCTTGGTATCTGGGAAGAGCTGCGGTTTGTGATTGTGGCACTCCCTGGACTTTTCCCTTACTTTCTTTTGATATGTGGCGTTTGTGTTGGCCTTATTTATCAATTAATTATCTCCTTCTTTTGGAACTTCCTGATTATGACATTTCTTGGGTATGTTCACTTAAACATTACGAAAACACACTTATTCAAATATCTATTTCACCTCCAAAAACTGAAAATCTTCATATAAAAAAACTCTGATTTTTTTTTCATATTTCTGCTCAAAAACATAGATTGTGGGTGCTCGTTAGAACCGCCTCGGCGAGGCGGTTCTAACGAGTACCCACAATCTATGTATTTGAGCAGAAATAAGAGAAATAAATTATACCCCTGTAAACCCCAGTTTTACTGTGTGAAAGTAGAGTTTAAGGGGACCAAAATTATATAGGATGTTTTCACATCCGTAACAATTTTGACACTTTATGAGTTTATACTGCCTTAAATAAAATGCAAAACTAGAAGAAATAGTATACCAGCACACATCAATACTTCAACTCTAATTTTGTGTATATCTAATAACGTATTTGAGTTTGCTTAAAATATTTTTTTTTTTCAGAATGGCGATGGCATTTAATATTGTAAACTATTCGTTAGTTCTTTATTTGGACTCATTTGTGAAAGTAGAGTTCTGCCTAATTTCAGGAAAGACTAGGGTTCTTTGAGATAACATCACTAGTACCTGGACATTTGATATCTACCTTTGGTAAAGAGCACTGAAAACAGATTTGATTGGTCCATGCTAGATTGGCTAGTATGAAAACACATTAGACTGTCAGGACTTATTTTATAGCTGACCACATTCTTTCACATGTATGTCGGTAGTATTTCGTACAGGTCCTAAAGGCTATAAGTAGTCATAACAAGCAAACTAAGGCGAGCTAATTTAAAGTTTTGTTTTCCATCGTAAACTTTGCATACAAAGCTATGAAAAAATAAAAAAAGAAAAAAAAAAAAAAAAAAAAAAAAAGAAAAAATAAAAAAAGAAAAAAAAGAAAATGATAAAAAATGTATCAAAATCTACAGCAATAATAAACTTGACAACTAACTAACTAACTAACTAACTAAATAAATAAATAAATAAATAAATACTTTTTATATAATATTACTGTAAAGAGAGAGAGAGAGAGAGAGAGAGAGAGAGAGAGAGAGAGAAACTACATCAAATAGCTACAACAATTATAGTAATGGCAAACCTGAAATATATAAATACATCTATAAGTAAAATCAGTAAGTTGAACGCCCATGTAATCAACTCCCCTTTTTCATCTATTAAGTGAAGTAAAAAAAGGAAAACAATGGTATACAAGGCTATACAATATTTGGCACTGTCTTTACTCTCTGTTTCTAACCCTAATCTAAATTTACATTTTTGCCAGCCTTCTTCTTTGCTTTAAATTTGTGTAATGGTCGTAATTTTTTTATTACTTCTAAGGATCATAAACAGACTAAATGCCGAGTCCTTCTTCAGTCTGTTTGAGCTCATGATCATTGCTGTCTGTGTTCAGGTTCATCGTGGACCGACTTGTGGTTACCCTTTGCTCTGGTTTCATATTGACATGACGAGTTTTACTTTATTTCATTGCGATTTATGATTGTTCGTCTTTTACTGATAATATAGAGGATTCTGCAGGGACCGAACATATAAGTTTGTAATTTTGCACTGCATCAGAATTGAGCGTGATGTTTCGAGCGAACAAAACTTATTTGCCCTCTCTCTAGACCAGTAGCTGTTTCTAATGGCTGTGGAGTGGGAGGTTGCATGTCGTTTGTCGTTTATTGTGTGTCTTATAAGAGTGATGTTTCAAGCGAGTAAAAATTATTTACATCTCTCTAACACGGTAGTTGTTTCTTATGGCCGTAGAGGGAGGTTGTATCATTACAAAATACGCCTATTCAAATATATTGAAAATTTCACCATCAAAAACTGAAAGTTTTCAGATAAAAAAGACTCTTATATTTTTCATATTTCTGCTCAAAACATAGATTGTGGGTACTCGTTAGAACCGCCATGCAGAGGCGGTTCTAACGAGTACCCACAATCTATCTTTGAGCAGAAGTAGAAAAATAATGTATACCCCTGTAAGCCCCAGTTTTACTATATAAAATGGGGTTTAAGGGGTCAAAATTATATAGGTATGTTTTCGTGGTGTGTTGTTTGTATGTCGGGTATTGCAAAAGCGCAGTTGTGTCTTATCGTTGTTTGTTCCTCATCTTTTCTTTTTGAGGCGCCTCTGGAAGGCTGTGCTTCATGGTTATGGCCCTTTCTGGTTATATCGTACAATTTCAGGGTATGCATTTATAAGTGTATGACAGCTCATCAGTGTATGACAGCTTTAAATGTTTATAGACTCATCGTCTGAAATTAGCCCCGCCTTCTACATATGTCTGGGTACCTGAATAAAAACACACACACACAAACACACACACACAAAAACAAAAACAAAAAAAAAAAAAAAAAAAAAAAAGAAAAACAACAACAGACTTTCTGTCTCATCCAAAATTCCAGTGGAAGAGACGTCATGAAAGATATGACGCAATTAAACTAAGATAATGTCTTATAAGTAGGAAGCCGTTAGAAAAGTAAATCTTCTGCAGTATTTAGTCAATAAATACAGTGAATTTACAAAGTATAGATCGAAGAATGTTTACTGTCGTGTCAAAGATTAGATGAATCCAACAAAAATCCGTATTTAGGTAAAATTTGGCCATATATAGCCTTTCGGACTTTTTCGGACTTGTTCACAAAGCATTCAGCAATGTCGACGCGAATATATCTGAAATATAAGGTCAGAGATGAGATATTACTGAACAGACTAGTGAAGCAGACACATTCATAGTCGTCAAAACAAACAAGTAATATTATGTATGGGTACCATGTGCGTTTGTGTCTATATTTTAGAACTTATATTATTAGTAGTTGTACACAATATTCTGCGTTTCGTTCAGATTTTAAATATTTATTACCTTTCTTTTATATTTTCTTGCTCACAAAATTAAATTACAATTAAAAATCAATCGTATTACAAATGATAATATCAGTTAATACAGAATCACTGTCAAATTAGCACCAGTGCATGAGCACTTCCCGCACACACCACACACGTCTTCCTCTCGCTTGCCGTATCAGACTCGTGGGAATAATAACAAATAAGAGCTGATGTTTGTAGAAATGAAATATTCTTTTCATGTCAGTAACTTAACATTGTTTGAGACTGGGTATAAAAAGATCTATACAATGCTAATGTCAATGTTCATAATGGCCCTACTACAGCCATTCAATATGATCGGGATCGTTGATTCCTGTGGTTGAGATGTTTGGTAGTGTGCAGAGACCACCCAGCTAGCATTCTTTATAAATCTATAGCGGGCCGTTATCGGCCCGTCAGCTACCCTGACGGGCCGATAACGGCCCGCTATAGATTTATAAAGAATGCTTACTGGGCAGCGATTACCAAAGCACTTCATCAGGATGTAAATTTTTGTAGGTGCATTATGTCGTTTTATTTATTGATTCATTTTCTTTTTGTTATTATTTTCATGTGCTTTGTTGTGTTATTGTTCGGACATGAACAATAAGTCTTACAAGAAAAATCATTACGAAAACACACCTATTCAAATATATAGAAAATTTCATCTCCAAAACCTGGACATTTTCAGATAATAAAGCTCAGATATTTTTTATATTTCTGCTCAAAACATAGATTGTGGGTACTCGTTAGAACCGCCTCGGTGAGGCGGTTCTAACGAGTACCCACAATCTATGTGTTTGAACAGAAGTAAGAAACAATAATGTATACCGCTGTAAACCCCAGTTTTACTATATAAAAGTGGTGTTTAAGGGGGTCAAAATTATATAGGCATGTTTTCGTGATGAGTATTGTAGAACATGCTGAGAAAGATCCACTTGCATGGAAGGAAAATATGGATACATGTATAATATAGCATTCGTCTTGCTGTCTTCCTTATTCCATGGTACCGCCAAGAGCACATATTTTTGTAGGCTTTGGAATCTTATGTAGACTATTTTTTAACTGATGTTGAAAGGCTATTTATGGAGTAAAAGAAAAAAAAGCGTGGATTAATAAAAACAAGTAACATTGTATATAATAAAAGGTAGAACTCGCGACCTGAAAAATTCTCAACTGTATTTGTTCCAACACACTAACCAGCTTAGCTTTCAAAACACGGGCAAAAGTGTATACTTTCTCAGTTATACAGAGCAGATAAACCGGAAAATATCCAGTGTCGAAAGTTTTTCCCGTAACTACCTGCCTGACCTTGACCCTGGATTGGTCTAATATTGAAAGTACATTGACATGATAGTATATATACGTATATTTAGTATATATGCGTAGTTAAAGTGAAATGTACAAAATAAATGTAACGGAAATAAAACTTTCCTTTAAAATAATCACTAGAGTTTGTTATATTTCATGAAAGTCGCCATATTCTTTTTTTCTCCGATTTTAAGAAGCGCCCGCAAGACACATGCATTCTCTGTATTTTATTACGTGAGGTCCCTTTTGTTGCGTTGTATATTACAGTAATGCTTATAAACAGCCTAGTTTGCATTCTTTATAAATCTATAGCGGGCCGTTATCGGCCCGTCAGCTACCCTGACGGGTCGACAACGGCCGCTATAGATTTAAAAAGAATGCTTACTGGGAAACGCGATAAAACCGAGTCTGCTATTTTCATTTCTGTTTGGCGTGTTCCTAGCTTCTGGGGAATTTATCCTCTCAATACATATTCCCTCTTACAGGCGACATAAATCGCATTGGGACCCTGTCTTTAAACTGCTGTAGGACGTAAGGATATTGCGTGTTTTGTTTGGTTGTTTTATTAGTCCTCATGAACGAACTCTGCAACTCTTTGTTTTTGATTTGTTCTTTTTTTCCAAAGAATCTCTATATTCAACGACTTTAAAGGTTCGAAACTTTCTTACCTATTGCCAAGTTTCGATTCAATTTGCATAAAAATCATGGTTTGTCAAGATCGTTCAATTCAGTTATGTCCCTCAATTAGCATCAGCGTTTCCTTTCCATTTAATGTAACACTTGAAATCATTTGAATTAAATAAAAGCATGCCTAGTTACAAATGTATCGCATGAATATTGAGTTTCCACTTAGAGTGCAAATAAGCCAATTTATGTCTGAAGAGTATAACCCAATTCCACTTCGTAAGTTTACTGTACGTAACAGTTGGCCTTCGATGTCAAAGTCTAGGCGTTAGAACTATTTTGATGTACTGTCACAAAAAACAATCCCAGTGTCATTAACCCTTTAAGCCCTGTAAACCAAAACAGACACCTTTGCAAGTAGTGTAGATCCAGATGAGATGGTAACGAGCAGTCTCATCAGGGTCGACACTGTTTGCTTGTGCTTTTGAATGTTTGACTGAATTCCTTATTTGTAACAATGTACATTCCCAATCCAAAGATGAAAAGGTTCACATTATAAACTCAAGAGTGAAAAGATTAAATGATCATTATTGTGGATCCGTTGTTGCGATGCACTTAGATAAATTAATATTCAAGAACTTTAACTTCTGTTAGACAAGGAAATGTCGCACATGTTTGGAAGTCGTATAAAGTTCGTAAAATTGAATAAAAGTGCTTATCACAAAATAATCGCTATCAAAGTGATATCCCTAAACACTCTGAACAGATACAATATCAAACATTAATGGAAACAAACATAGAAGCAGAAGTGTTATTTAAAACACTCTGAACAGATACATTATCAAACATTAATGGAGACAAACATAGCAGCAGAAGTATTATTTAAGATAAACACCTCATAAAATGCATAAGGAGTTATGATTTCATAAAGTGTTCCTAGGTTCGAAGCATTTACCATTGAATATGCTATAAATTATCACCAAAATTGAGATAAACAGTCGCGAATTTTAGCTTGAATCAATACGTTTCAGACATTAATGTCAAAATATCATTTTCTCGTACAGTTATAAACGCCTACAAGTTTAGGCTAACAAATTACCCTGTTATAAATATCTATCTTTAAATTTCCACTGATAAAAATGAACCTACCCATACATTTGATATTCTGTACAAACAGATATCCCAGCTAGCATACTACGTAAATCTACATCGGGCCGTCATCGGCCCGTCAGCTACCCTGACGGGCCGATGACGGCCCGATATAGATTTACGTAGAATGCTGACTGGGAGTGTACCGGCAGATACAAATGAGCCTGAACCCTTAAATCGCCAAGAAAAACTGCATCTGAAAATGTCGTCTGTTTATGTCGTCTGCTGAATATTCTTGCAGACTTTTCAAACCTATTTTTGCATACAGACAAACAGTGTGGACCCGAATCAGACTGCTCCTAAAGGAGCAGTCTGATCTGGGTCCACACTGTTTGTAAAAATGATTTTTAAAATCACAAGCAGATGACAAAGCAGACGACAATAGTTGTGATTGGCGCTTTAAGGGTTAAAGAAAGAAATCGTACCTTTTGACATGTGCACCTAACGAATATTCAAATGGCCTGCACATCCGCGTCGTCTGTTCAGAGTCTTTGTTATCCGCATGAAGAAATTTCGTGTCCTTGACTATAAAAAAATCGCCCATTGAAGACTCTCATCAGACTGGCTGATCTGATTATTTCGCTGGGCGCACATATCCGAAGGTACGGTTTCTAACATTGCAACTCAAATGTATACTGTTTTTACCAGTTGATAGAATGGCGCTACCATTAGTTACAGTAAAACCTCCATTGTTTGGACCTCTTTAGGATCATGGAAATTTGTTTGAAATATGGGTAGTTCGGGCCACTAAGGCTTAAGCTGGTATTAGTGCCGTGTGGCGGCGGTAGAACGTCTCCCTGTACTTTACCATAGTGCAGATTATATTTCGTTTCCTTTGGGATCAGTGGGCCCATTGTGGTATATTTAAAAAAAATGGAGTTCTGCTCATGTATACGCTAGAGGGCGTAAGCAGTGTTGCAAACTTCATTACTGCTTATGAAGAGTCTCAATAAAACCGACTCCCATTTTCTAATCCGTAGTGTGTTCTTTGTTTCCAAAGGCAATCTTTTTGACGTTTTTTAATCATAATGCCAGGTCAGGAAGCGAATGGCGATGATTTAGGAAAATCTTTTTGATGAGGCGATTCTAATGAGTATACATAACATACAATTTCATGAAAAAATTAGAAACTGAAATCCTTAAATATTTGTGTTCACAATATACAAGTTCATGATAAAAAATATCCTTAAATATTTGTTTCTTGAGCTTCAAAAACGAGTTCGATTGAGCCATGGAAAACGAGCCATCGGTGTTAGAAACATTGAAGTTCGTTTGTATTTGGATACTATTACACAGTAAACATCTCATATAGATCATCACGTAGAGAATTCAGTAGTGGTTTGACTCCTGTAAAAGTAGCTACGTCACCATACATATACCTGACTGTCTATACCTATGGACGCAGTTTGATCACCTATGGACGCAGTTTGATCTGCCGAAATTGCTTTGTCAGTTTATGTCATCTTTACGTAAAGCAGGTGACAATATTTATACTTGGCATATTTTCGGCCATATTTACAAAAGAGAGACAATTGTTGTGACTTTCTGTTTGTTTTCCAGTAAATTGTATACCTTCTGAAAGGGGTTCTACTTTAAAAGGAAAGAAATGTCTTGCACACCAGATAAGGAAATCCTAGGTTTAACCTTGGGATAGAAATTCTTATCCTACCCAGGTTGTTCAACCCAAGGTAAGATAAAAATCGAGAATTCTCGACATCCCACAGTGATGTTATCACAATATTGTGGACGTGAACAGTTGAAGTGACTGCATTACTAAAATAATCTACATTCAGAAAAGTGTGCAAGAAAAAGAATCTATCATGGGTGTGAGAAGTAGATAGAACAATCCGTCTCTCGGCAAGCCTCGTGATGCCAGACAGTGATCCTTTTCCTACCTACTCCTCACACCAATGATAGAGCCTTATATTCTTCCACCGTACGCAAACTTTCTTTTCAGAAGGGAGACATAACAATGTTCAGAGTGTTGCCTCACCTATAGATGTGAATCAATTTCTCTTAAGAGGACAAACAGCAGCAATAACTGATTTACCATGCCACATGATGTAAAAACGTTTGCTCTGTTGATCAAAAATAGCTCAAGATAATAATACTAAGCTGTGGCAGGAAAGTATTAATGTCTTACTTCACTAATTTATATATATGCTGGGTACAGATCTGTCGTTCAGACAAGTGGGAGCGCTTTATTTCTCGCAATCAGCTAACAATACATACCACATGAATGTTATGAAAATATTAACAAAATCTCTGTCTAAAGGGACTAAATACATTAGACAGGTTTCTGGCTTTTTGTTTAAAGGGGGACACTTTTGTTTGACTTCCTGTTTGCTTTCCTGCACGCAAGACCCCTTCTACAAATGTGTCTACTATAAAAGGAAACACTATCAAGTGGGATGAAAGTCTTTTCTTTTAGTGTATACCCTTTCAGAAGGAAGACAACGCAAGTTCCTTTCAGAAGGGAGACAATACAAGTTTGACAGAAATACCACCAAACCCTGAAAGTGTATTTTTCACTTTAAATTCCGTTTACACCCACAATGTTTACCATTGGAATTTATTATCACTCACCGAAGGCGTAAGGGTACAGTTTATGCGTTACCCGTGTGTCCGCCCGTCCTTGTTTGTCTGTCTATCCGGCCTTCCTTCCGGAGTCACATTTTTGTAACCCTTGATCAGTTTTGATTCAATGTTTAAATAAATGATCATAATTTTGGTCTTTCAACATCTTGAAAGTTTCATTAGAATTGACTTATTTACTTAAGAGTCAATGACCATTGACATAGTCTGAATATCATGTGAAAGCCTTTTTGTCCACCCGGAGCAATATTATCTTGGTAATGCTATTCATACTTGAAGTCAAGATCTATAGTAATGCTGTCTCGATAGCCTGACAGTGTCATCAGAATTGACCGCTCTATTAGGAAGTCGTTGCCTTTGACTTTGGCATAGTCTTAATAGGATTACTGTGCAAAAGCTGTTTTTTACTCATCAGGAGCCATATCTTTGCATTTATGAATCAAATGTGAATCATAGATAGGATAAATGGTTATAGCTATGGTTTCTTTGATAATTTGGTGTGAATGGATCTGTTACTCAGAAGTTATTGCCCTTAGCAAAGTCCAAATAAGCACATTTGGTCCGTCCATTCGGTGTCATACATTTAACTTTGTAACCTTTGATGAAGGTAAATAATACTGTCCATCCAAGAAATTTCAATATCAAGATAATTTCTTCAAAACTGATCTGTTTTTATTTCTATCTGGATCTTTGAGGATTTTTGAGGATATTCTGGTTACTTTGAAAGTCGAATACCGATAAAGTCGGTCCTGGGGAGCCGTATACAGCCTCACATACCACATACCTGTATAAGAAGAGATTTTATAAACTGAGTCTACGATTTTCGCATCTTAATGTGTTCGCAGTGGTCAAAGACAACCGTTTAGATTTATATTTTACACTTCTTAATACACTTTTTTTTATCACAAATTATATTTTATTATGACAGCGGGTGTTAGGGCCGTATGGCGGCCGTAATATGTCTTCACAGAGGTGTAATCTTTATCTTCTAATCCTTTTGCAATCATTGAGCCCATTCTCGGAGTTTTGAGAATTTATATTCGACACTTTAGTTTTTTTTTTCTTGTTTGTTTTTCATTTGCGCCTATGTGTGTTCATTGTTAGAATCAATTGTTCCATTGCTGCAGTTTTTGTTTGTTCGTGCGTCAGTGGTTTCATATGTGGCATTAGTTTACTTATTGTTTGACAGTTCCCTTCCCTTGAAAGTGCATTCTTCCGCTTAAATAATATTGAACTGATGCAAATTATGCACTTAAGCATAATTTGAAAACAAAATTATGTCCACCCACCAAGTGGGTGGGTGGGGGGGTGGTGAGGGGGGAAGGGGGGTGGGGCAGTAGTGTACACATTGTTTTTAGTGCGGATCCTGTCGGCGTAGCCACTTGTCTGCACTCTATCTCCTTATTGAATGGACAGATTTTGGCCAAACTTACATAAATACATGTATATTATTGGGAGGGGGAAAAATGCTGATTAGATTTTGGTGACCTTGACCCCATTTTCAAGGTCACAGGAGGGCTTAGATTGTTGGAAAATGGGGCGTAGCCTCTTGTCCGCACTCTTATCTCCTTATTGAATGGACAGATTTTAGCCAAACTTACACATATCATTGAGAGAGGAAAAATGCTGATTAGATTTTGGTGACCTTGACCCTATTTCCAAGGTCACAGGAGGGCTTAGATTGTTGGAAAATGGGGCGTAGCCTCTTCTCTGCACTCTATCTCATTATTGAATGGACAGATTTTATCCAAACTTACACAAATATATCATTGGAAGAGGGTAAAATGCTGATTAGATTTTGGTGACCTTGACATCATTTTCAAGGTCACAAGGGGGCTTAGATTGTTGGAAAATGGCTTGTCCGCACCCTATCTCTTAAAGAAATGAATAAATTTTAACCAAACTTGCACATCTATATGCGTGGACATGTAAAATAATTGATTATATTTTGGTGACCTTGACCCCATTTTCAAGGTCACAGGAGGGCTTAGATTGATGGAAAATGGCTTGTCCGCACCCTATCTCTTGTAGGAATAAATAGATTTTGACCAAACTTGCACATCTACAATGCTGGGACATGTAAAAGAACTGATTAGACTTTAGTGGCCTTGACCCCATTTTCAAGGTCACAGGAGGGCTTAGATGGTTGGAAAATGGCTTGTCCGCATCCTATCTTATGTAGAAATGAATAGATTTTGACCAAACTTGCACATCTACAATGCTTGGACATATAAGTGAAGTGATTAGATTTTGATGACCTTGACCCCATTTTCAAGGTCACGGGAGGGCTTAGATTTGTTAGAAATGGTTTGTATGCACCCTATCTCCTGAATGAATAAATGGATTTTGACCAAACTTGTACAGCTGTATTGTTGAGACATGGAAAAGAACTGATTAGATTTTGGTGACCTTGTCCCCATTTTCAAGGTCACAGTAAGGCTTAAATTGTTGGAAAATTGCTTGTCTGCACCCTATCTCCTAAATGAATGAATGGATTTTGACCAAACTTCTACATATTAATTGTTGAGACATGGAAAAGAACTGATTAGGTTTTGATAACCTTGACCCCATTTTCAAGGTCACACTAAGGCTTAGATTGGTGGAAAATAGCTTGTCTGCACCTTGTCTCCTGAAGGAATGAGTAGATTTCGACCAGACTTGCACAGCTATATTGTTGGGACATGGATCGGAACTGATTATATTTTGGTGACCTTCACTTCATTTTCAAGGTCAGACTAGGGCTTACATTGTTGGTAAATGGCTTGTCTGCACCCTATCTCCTAAAGGAATTGATTTTGACCTAACTTGTACATCTATATTGTTGTGACATGGAAAAGAACTGATTAGATTTTGATGACCTTGACCCAATTTTCAAGGTCACACTAGGGCTTAGATTGTTGGAAAATGGCTTGTCTGCACTGTATCTCTTGAAGGAATGGATGGATTTTAACTAAACTTGCACAGCCAAATTGTTGTGGCATGGAAAATTACTAATTTTATTTTGGTGACCTTGACCCCATTTAAAAGGTCGCAGGAGGGCTCAGATTGTTGGATAATGGCTTGTCTGCACGCTATCTGCTGAATAAATGGATGAATTTTGACCAAACTTGCACAGCTATATTGTTGAGACAGAGACAAGAACTGAATAGATGTTTTATAACCTTGATCCCATTTTCAAGGTTACACAAGGGCTATGATTTTAGAAAATGGCTTGTCAGCACCCTATCTCATTGAGGAATGGATGAATTTTAACCAAACTTACATATAGGTATATTGTGACCTTGAGTTTATTATAGATACAATCTATTTTAACAATATGGCTGTTCAAACTGGTGGGTGGACATACGTTTACCTCCGAAAACACTGTTCTAGTTAATATTCATTTTAATTCTAGCATTCTAATTCCATGGCAACATGAGGTGTTGTTATACAATATAAACATGACAAAATATTTAGACGTAAACGTCTAAGTACCGGCGCAAATTTTGTTTATGTTTACACAGAGATATGGGACAAGGGTATACTAAAGTTTAATAAATTTTCAATGTAACAGGCAAAAACGAACAACAATGTGATTCTTTAATTTTTGTTTTTATTAAGCTATATGAAATTTCTAGATTAAAATGAAATGATTGAAATGAAAATACAATAGACATTAATCTGTTTATAACACAGTTTGTTATAAGATTATTTATGTTTGCCGGGATTGTCACACACCGACCACACCGGCAAATATAAAAAGTCCTTAATGAGCTAGTCGTATAGTCTACCATATGTAAAAATCAAAAGCTATATTCAGAGACCGGCGCGATTCCCGCACCGGTCAATTACAAACAAAACGAGACACTATGTTTTTGCACTCTTTTGTGCAATGTACGAGTATTCATACAGTTTACTCATGATGATTTTAGAAATGAAAACGAAAACCACCGCTTTCAAGGCACGCGCAGTCTCGTACATGCAGATAATCATTTAACCTTTTCATCCCTAAGTTTCTGAAACGGGCTAATCAATTTCTGAATTTGGCCACATTCATAGTTGCAAATAGGGGTGTAGAAAAAAAAACATGAATAGAATGGCAACCTGCGTTGATCGTCATCATCTGGATATGCACTGTTTGAATTGCTCTGTATTCGTATTTGTCTACAGAGATGAAAGTGTTGAACAGGACAGTAAGTCAAGTACGCCCAACAAGACAGTAAAACGCCTTAGTTTGCAAAGTTATGTACAGTCGAACCGCAATAACTTGAACATCTTTGAGACTATGTAAATTTGTTCTGGACATGGATACATGTAGTTCGAGCCACTGAGGGTGAATCATAACACGTGGTCAGGGGTTAAATGGATATAATTTAGAGAAGTCGTTTCAATGTCTATACGATAATGGTATGCTGAGTGTACTCATTAACATCGCCTTATTTAGGCGATTCTTATGATTCTAATGGGAACACACAACATACATTTCATGATAAAATGAGAAAATTTCCCTGAAATATCCGTGAATATTTGCTGTCTGGGCTATCAAGAGAATTTCCTGGGACTAAACAACGAGTTCGAATTTTCCACGGAAAACGAGCCATCGGTGTTCGAGTCATTTACTATTTATACATGGAGCAAACAATTTTGTTTCAGGGGATAGTGATATACGTCCAAGGGAGACAACTATGATAAAATTGATTTTACTCACTTTTGAATAAAATTCGACCCTAAAAGGAAAGGAAGTCCTTCTTTTCAGAAAAGACACTTTTAAAAAAGAGATTCGTGTACAAAAAAAGCTAACAGGAAGTCACAAAAGTTGTATCTCTCGTCAAAAATGGCGGAAAATCTACCGATTGTATCATAGGGATCAAACATGGCTTTTCATGCATTAACATTCGCCAGGTCTCGAGGGAGGTATTGAAAACCGAGGCCGGAGGCCGCGGTTTTCAACACCTCCCTAGGGACATGGCGAATGTTAATGCATTGAAAAACCATGTTCGATCGCAATTATTGCATAAAAACTGAAAACATTTGCTACATTTTGCGTTATTTCTTGCACTATTTTGTTTCGTCTTTTCACCGATGTCTCGCGAAAGCAATTTCCACGGACTATGCTCGTTCTAGGGCCGGGCAGTACACATCTCGTAACGGCAACAAATCTGTGGCCCGGCACGATCATATTGAAAGTTGCGTAGCGTGCATTAACAGCGCGTGAATTGCCTTGTTAATACACGGCTTTCCGTCGATTAATGCACGGCTGTTAATAACGTATGACACTGCTTTTTATGCAATAATATACATTGAACAAGTACACAATTTGCTACAAGTGCAGCAAAATGTATTGCACGGCATAACAATGATTTTGTCCGTAAACATAATATGTTTCAAGTGGTATTATTAAGGTTTGAGATGAAAGTGTTTGTACAAACTGTGAAATATAATTAGTACATTATCAAAGTTTTATTAATATAAATTTGTATGACAACAGGCTAGTTAAGATTGATTGAACATGTTCCAAGAAGCGTTTTGCTGTTGGCGAATTGATGGATAGATGTTTCAACCGCATGTCAAAAGGAAGGGTAGTGAAACCCCAAACCAGAACCCAAAACCGAGGCTGAATTCAAACCTGAATAGGAATAAAAGTATGTGGTGAATTGTGTTTGTTGTGAGTTTATACTATGAGGTATTAAATGAATAACACGAAAAGGAATTTATAATCCGACGTGTTACTAGTTTAATCTTGGATTTTTCATCTCGTAAGGTATGAAATCCCGTATCCTAGCGTTTCTTAATTTATCCCAACACATTTTATGAAAAATTAATTTCTTGCTGCTCAGTTCTTTCAGATATTATATAATTTAATGTGGTTAATTTAGAATATATACCAGAAACGTTAAATTCATGATTTCTTTAAAATTCTATCTATTTAATTTGTTTCTAAAAATATACCAAATAGAAAATAAGACACTGACTGCAATTTTCATACTCTCTCTCTCTCTCTCTCAGCAACCACAGAAGGCGACATACCTATCTAAAGGGGAGTAGACCGGGGAGAAAAGAATATTTCTGGCATTATCAGTGTAAGACAGATATTTTGTAGATTGTGAATTATAAACATTCCAATTATTGTCCAATTTTCTATCTGTTCTTTTTTTGGAATTACATTAAATTAAGTGAAAAGTCATAGAATTAAACGTTTTAGGTTTCAGTTTTGTGTTCATTTATCCGCGTATGAATTATTACTATGTTAAAGAAGCTGTGTACCAAAGACATTAATTGTTTGTCAAAGAGTATTGAAAAAAAAAAAAAAAAAAAAAAAAAAAAAAAAAACTGGAGGAAAATTAGGTAAGTTGGTTCATACTGTTGGTCAGTTTGTACCCATATTCGATAAATATAATATACTTTTATGCTTCAGTTTGTATGGAGACCACTCGGTAGTTGAAAAATACTACTTATTACAGATATGTACAAATGGAATGTTGAACATACACGACTGTTTTCCTCTGCTTATAATGCCTTTAATTGCTAACATTACATAATTATGCAATATAAATTTATCAAAGACATAGTCCTCAATATTCTCATATCTTAAAACACATATATATATGATAAAGAACAAAAATATCTAAAACTAAATGTAGAAAATATTTACTGTTAAGATGAGGTTGACGATAAAAGTTTCAAATCAATGCTGAAGTAAGAAAAGAGAAATCTCTACTGACTAAAACCGCTCTAAATAGATGTATTAACACCGTTAATTGCAATCAAAACATAACACTCATAATTAAGTGTATCTAAAGTGGAATCGACCTTGTGAAATTTGAGATCACCCTACATGTACAAAAATATGTTTATATCTTTTGACAGACAAAAGTTCTTCAACTGTCCAGCCTGCAAAACTGACCAATTGCAAAGAATAATAGAATATGTACCACTGACAAGCATGGCCAAAGACTGCTGAGGTAAGAATAAGAAATAATATGTCGCTAGCTGTTTTCAATCAGGTCTATAAACGTTTAGCTTCAGAAAATGGAGCTCAACTCATGTATACGTTAGAGGCGTATACAGTGTTTGCAAACTTCATTTCTGCTTATGAAGCGCCTAATTAAAACCAAGAGTCCCATTTTCTAATCCGTTGTGTGTTCTTTATTTCCTAAGACATTCTTTTTGATGTTTATTTTACCCATTAGTGGCTTAATAAATGTTTGAAAATCTGATGACAATCAATAGAGCTGTATCGTAATACAACATTGTAATATATACATTTTGGTATATTTCCACCAAACAAATAATCCTTTTGCGGATTCCTTGTGTGTGTGTGTTTTTTTTTTTTTTTTTTTTTCATTTGGAGAGTTAAACTCTTTGTACACATGTACACATAAACACATAAAAGCAAACTACAGGGTTACTCTTCAAAATGCCAACTGTGGTTGGCTCAGATAATTGGACAGGTCCACTCGTATTAATATATCTGGACACAATATTATAAAATCTGACACTTTCACTGGTAAGTTGTCCAGCCTAGGTTTCTGCGTGCTTGTTTCCTTTGGAATGAAATAAAAAGTAAGAGAAAAGTCCAGGGAGTGCCACAATCACAAACCGCAGCCCTTCCCAGTCACCAAGAGAAAGAGGAAACAGACAAAGCCAAACAAGCGCAAATCGAACAAACGTACGAAAAGCACTAAGATTAGCTCTCTCTACCCCAATCAAGGTAATTGCAATGCTAAAAGAATTGAAAAACACAAAAACAAAAATACACAAGGTAAGACATAAAACAAATAGCCTCGTAGAGTAAACTACAAAGCAACAAAGAGTAAGACTAACACCGGGACCACCGCCTTAGAACGGTCAGTAGAATAAACCACCTGGAAGGTTTAAAACACTTTTACAGCTAGCCACCCTGGGTCCCGATGCTACTCTTAATACAGAAATACATAAAAAAATCGGTTCGCATAAAGGCTCCCAACTCAGTCAATGCATCAAAGCGAAGACATAAAAATCAAATTAATCACAATGATAAACAAAGACGAGTACCCATGGTTAATTTACTAATATGCCAGGGTAAATGAAAACCAGTAGTTGAACCACGGCGGGCCAAGCCAAAGACATATCGTCAAACCCCAACCCACTGGTTAAAGTTTTACGAAGAGGCCGTCGTTGAGTCTGAGGCCCGAACCGCCGTCGTGAAATTAAAAAGTGAAGCATAGCCATCAACACTGATTGGGTTGACAACTAGGCATGCAGTCTAACGCATAATATCCAGACTATAGCCAATTCTTTTATAACGGTTAATAAGTTTTCTGAATTGATCCGAAAAGTTAGATTTTCCCACATTTTTTTCTAAATCTTTTCACTAAGTCACCGTAAAATTCTGGTTCAGATACCTTGTTGCGGAAGTTTTTTTCAGACTGATGCTATATTTTTCTACCAAGGCAATGTGTCTGCGATAAAATTTCGAAAACGCCTTACGAAGTTTAAAATAACGATAGCCCTGTCTAAGAAGTTTGGCAGTAAGGGCTTTATTACGGCAGTTAAAGTCACTAAGATTTGAAGAAGCTCTGGCGAATCTAATAAGTTGAGATATGTATACCACATATGAAGTACGCCGGGGGACATCGCCATCCGGAAAAGGGAATTTGACTATATCAAAATCAAAATCTTCCCGTTAATCATAAATTTTGGTGGAAACTGTACCATTAGATATACATAGATTCAAATAAAAAAAAAGGTGCCTCGGTATGAGAAGAATTGGCTCTATTTAATTGGAGTTATGTAGGGTGTATGCGATCCACCATTTGGTCAAAGTAAATATTGTCAATATTTAATAAATCATCAAGATATCTTGGTTGAATTGAATGCCTCAGTAATGTCAGCCTGATTTTCCCATGAGAGAGACTTCATGAAATCTCTCAAATAACAAAAGAGAAACAAATCTGCAACAAGAGGAACACAATTAGTTCCCATCGGAATACCTGATTAAAATTACTGGCAGCTCTACCCCGGAGACGCCAGCAGCCCATAAATTTCGCCGGCCCCGATGGGCGGGCGCCGTGATATCTGATTACCCGATAATGAGTGTATGTCGGTAATTGGTACCTGGAGTGACAGTACACTATCTCTCGCCTACCTTAAATGCAGTTTATTGCTTCTGGCATTTTCTGATGAACTTTAAACAAGTTAATACCTTTAAATATTTTTGCGAGACTATACATTATGAATTAGAAACTACAGCAAAAAAGAACATCACAAAAATCAACACCGGAAATTGTTTAATTGAAAACTTTGAGTATCGTAACCGCATTACGCCATAAAAGTACGAAAGACTTATCTCCCCCTACTCTACGCTAATAAAATGGAATACATTTTCTCCCTCTGACTTTATCATAAATAATACTTTTACATCTAATACAAAATAAATTAGAAACAACTTATACAATATGGTGGAATTGACTCTGTATTTGTTTATTGGGACCAGTAGATTTGAGATGGCTTGGGTACGAATATACTTGATTACGAATTGTCCCGTATGAAAGGAAACCTTTTTCCTCCAACCCGAAAATACAACAACAAAAAATAAATATATAAATGAATAAATAACAAATATATATTTACGCTGTCATTTCCAATATGCAGAGCTTATATATAGACCACTACAATGTTATTATTTTCATCCGTGCTACTGACCACATGATTACAATGTTATGCCATGTGACCAATAATTGCGGTTGGCACAAACCATTTCTGGTTCCATCAACTGATGTAAGCCAAATATTACGCGGACAAATAATTACCTTTGGTTAGTTTTCACTTTTAAATTTTATCTTGTGTTTAAAAATACAGCTTCCAGAAGCAATTTGACTGCTTTTCTTGAAATAAATACAACTGTTTCAATGATATTTTTTTTCAGATATCTGCAGCTACGCGCTAAACCGTAACATTGGTTTTATGGTAAGCATTTCAACGCCTAGTTTTAGCTAGTTGATAAAATACTTTTGTATGTATTAATCTCTATGGTTTTTACATTTAAATGAACAGTCGATGAGAATTTGTTCTGAATATAAAGTTTTGACGAAAGAAAGCTTTTTTTTTTCTGAAAAAAATTTTTTCTGAAAAAAAAAAAAAAAAACAACAAAAAAAAAAACAAAACAAAAAAAAAAAAAAAAAAAAAAAAACAACAAAAAAAAAAAAAACAAAAAAAAAAAAAAAAAACAAAAACAAAAACAAAAAAAAACAACAACATCGGCCATTTCACTGTCTGATTAATGTAAACAACTACATTCTGCCAACCATACCAGAACGAAGCTGCAAGCTACTCCGTTTAAATCTTCATTAACGTCCGAGTGACTCTGAATGATTTTATTGTGTGACGCAGTATTTGTAGTGATCTAACAGAGAAATAACGACGGAAGCTTACAGGTTGAGAACTACAAGGAATAATCGGTCATTTCCTACACCAGAGAAAAAAGTAACTAGGTAGAAAACCTTATTAGTATTCACATCGCTAACCATGCTAACTGCATCGTGCAAACAAATTGTTTTACGCATGGCTTCAAAATAAAACCAAACCGTATTTGTATGATACTATATTTGTTTATAATGCATACATTATTTCATGAAGCAGGTCGGAATTCGGTTTATGAAGGATAGGTTGAAATAACTAGACATGTTTTCAAAAAAAAAAAAAAAAAAAAATATCTTCCCCACAAGTTGCAACTCATATATAGAAAATCGTCTGATGATGCTTTATATTTCTAAAAATTTTCATGACCATATCTTGACTGGTTTTCAACTTCTACAGCGGAAACAAAGCTATTGTCAAACTTCAAAGGGGAATAACTCAAACATATTTAGACAAGAATTACAATTCTTGTGGTTTGCACATTATCTGATGATGTTTTATATTTCTGTAAAGTTTCATGAAAATATCTTGAAAGGCTTTCTACTTATACAACGGCAACGAAACTATCATTGTCAATTTTCAAAGGAGAATAACTTCTAAAATGTATAAACAAGTTATTGTTCTTGTCGTGTGCACGTCTTCTGATGATATATTATATATCTATGAAATTTCATGAGAATATCCAGACCGGTTTTTAATTTATAGAGCGGACACGCAACTACTATTGTCAAATTTCTAATGGGAAAAACTCTTAAAATATATAAACAAGAGTTATAGGTCTTGTGATTTGCAGGTCGTCTGATAATGCTTTATATTTTATGAAGTTTCATGAAAATACCTTTAACGGTTTTGAAGATATAGAGCGGAAATGATTTTGTAACAGACCAACGGACGGACAGATAGACAGACAATGGTTACGGTTCTTGAAGTCTGCACGACGTCTGATGATGCTTTATATTCCTATGAAGTTTCATGAAAATGTCTTGAATGGTTTTCAGGTAATAGACCGGACACGAAATGACCATTGTCAAAGTTCAAAGAGTAATAACTCCAGAAATGTATAGACAAGAGTTACGGTTCTTGTGGCTTGCACATTGTCTGAGTATGCTTTATGTTTCTATGAAGTTTCATGAAAATGTCTTGAACCGTTTTCAAGTTATAGACCGGACACGAAATGACCATTGTCAAATTTCAAAGGGTAATAATTCCAAAAATGTATGGGCAGGAGTTACGATTCTTGTGGTCTACACATTGTCTGATGATGCTTTAAATTTCTGTGAAGTTTCCTGAAAACATCTTGAACAGTTTTCAAGTTATAGAGCGGACACGACATTACAATTGTCAAATTTCAAAGAGGAATACCTAAAAAATGTATTGACAAGAGTTATGGTTCTTGTGGTATGCACGTCGTCTGATAATGCTTTATATTTCTATGAAGTTTCATGTAAATAACTTGAACGGTTTTGAAGTTATAGAGCGGACAAGATTTTGTAATAGACAGACAGACAGACAGACGGACAGACAAACAGACAGACAACCAAATTAAAACAATATGTCCCCCACTTTCAAGTGGGGGCGGAGACATATACACAGTGTCTGTAAGCCTGGGTTATCAGGCGGGCTGCACACGATTATGCGTCGATATCAGTCAGGCAAATACATTGTAAGAATCCAAGACATCCGAGTTTAATCCGTCTGTTTACCATTTCGCTCAATTACATTCAAACCCTGATGGATTTTGACGTTTTTATGTATGAAAAAAAAAATGTTTTTAAGGAGCCTGCTTTTTTAAGTTCGACAGATGTTTACATGACTCTCAAAAGCAGAAGACACATCATTCAATTCAGGCACCTCGTAATACACATTTAACAGCTTATTACCATGTCATTTGTTTGCTAAATTGAATGTATTACTCGCGGCTATATCAAATCCTTTTTCTAGACATTCTCCATACATTTAAAAGTTAAATGTGTCTTTGTACTGATCATGATATTTCCGCTGGTAAAACTGGAATTGTAAAACACGTATCTTGTGTATTCTTATCACAACTAAACAATTTTCCAGTAATATGACTTAATGCGACCGTCGCAGTCAATATGATTTTAACTGACCCTTACCATGAGAAAAAAGGCATTTTTTCATATGCGCTGCGTCAAGCGTAAAAGTGTCTTCGACAAGCGAAAAGTGGGCGGATTCGCTTCTTCCCGCACATGCGCAAGGTCTCATCCGGTATTTGCTCTCCATTTATACATTTTATATTATAACATTTTGTTAGCTGGCAGTAAAAGCCATGGTCAGACTGTGCCAATGCGCAGGCTGATCTTGGCCTGGCTGTTCACATATACCCGGCGACACGCTTTCGCGGTCAATATACAAACACTGTTTCAGCGATCATTCTTCGCACCAGCTCAGTTCGAAGGCGACCAGTAGCTTTTGTTAGAGCATTTTGAAATATTCCATGCTTATGAAAGCGGATGGTGTTGTATCAGAGATTAATAGGGCTTTCTACTGTTCGTATGACGCGGCTTAAGGAGCCTTGGTGTACTTTGTACATTTTCGCCATTTTCGCCAAAGGTAACAATATTGGTAGCTTCAAGCTTCATTTGTGCTGTACTGCACACAAGTCTATCTCTGAAAAGGAGGTCTTTTCTTAAAAAAAAAAAAAAAAAGAAAGACAATTCTTTCGTTTTAGAGTAGACACCTTTTTAGAAAGGACCAAGCAATTTGGACAGAATTGTTTCCCTTAAAGTGCATCACATCCTCTTAATAACAAAAGCATGATGCTATCTATTAGAGCAGATAATATTGCGTCGTGCTACCTTAGAGGTAGGGAATTAAAGGCCGTCAAGCATAGTTTTTTAAAACAAAATTACCGTGCTTCGGTTCGATTGAACTGTAATTCTGTGTTGATGCATCTTACCAGCTCGCAATTCTAGCATCCGAAAATCTTGCAGTACATTTTTATCATGAAGCTTTAAAGATGAGAAAAAATGAAAGGAAAATGTTCGCCTATATCATCAGATGCGGCATAAGAACATCTGTCCTCTTAAGAATGTGCACCAAAAATCATATGGGGCCATCTTTTTGTACTAAAATAACCAACTGACTTCCGGTCTAACATTGTGTACAAAACGGTTTTCTTGTCCGTGTTGCTATAGCAATGATCTTCGATGCTCCTTAAAACAACCATGCATTATGATTTAATTCCAGATAGAAACGTTAAAATTGTTTTTATCTTAAAGGAGGCAACTAAGGTTTATGTACACTTTTACTTTTGAGTAGTCGGGATAAGGAATTATGTGACGTATATCATTGGTGACGTAAAACAAACCAGCTGATGGGTAAAACACAGAGACGGCACACCGCGTATTATTTTAGGTTTGGGATTGGTTCAGGAAGTGGGTGAGAAAAATGGGATGGCATAACTCATTTGTTTTGCATTTGATAATTCTGTTACGTGAGGCCATATGCTTGTCTAAAGAATACATAGCTTTTGCGCTTGCACAGTCAACTATTCAACCTTCAAATATGTCATCCTTTGAGCTCATATTTCTCCGGTACCGAACAAACTGAATAAAATCATTCGGCATTAAGGTAGACTCATCCGTCTCTGACGTTTTTGCAAGAGTACATACATTTTTTTATACGGGACAAGTTTTGCACCAAAATATAGGAAACAGGTATCACTGGAAGGACAAAAATGGAAGCTGTGTCATGCCAAAGACAGGGCTTCTTTTTCAGAAATTTAACTATTTCATCTCTGAATTTTCTGATATAGGCTCTTTCACTTTTGAATTTGGACATGTTCATTGATGCAAATAACAAACAGTGTAGCTCCTGATGAGACGGCTCGTTATGAGCCGTCTCATCTGGAGCTACACTGTTTGCACAAGTATCCATTTCGGTCAGTCGGACTGAAAAGTTTGAAATTTTTAAAACATGAACAAACCGAGTTGTTTAACTAGTTTTGTTCTTTAACCGTTCGGCATGTGAGAGCTATGATTAAATAATCATCAGAAATAGCAACTTTTTTCTTCATTTTTTTCTAAACAAAGTATAGTCCAAAAATGCGGATGCTGATTGAAAATCGAGTCAAGACGACAGCCTTGGCTTGCATACCGTCCTACTGCAATACACCATCAGTGTCAGTTGAGCAGAGCCAAGCAAAACATGCCTTCGAAGCATTCGTAGTGTGATCAGGGCCTTCGCTGTCCGCTGCCAGAATCATTGGATACCATAGAATGCATCAATGGAAAGCAATCTCCTGGTGATTTTTTGCGCATGCACATGATAATGTGAATCCGCACATTTTACGCAAACTCGAAAACACCTTCTTGATTGACGTGGCCCAACTATAGCTGTCTAGGGAGAGATGCAGAAATAGGACCACTCTCAGATTAGAAACGTTGTTTGCCTACTGTCTAATGTACTAGATTGCCAAAACAGTGTTACATGTACCATGCAAAATGCCCTTGTCTTTTATCGAAGGGCACAGTAGCATTCACGCACAAAAAAGTGAATGTGTCATCTTTGAGCTACGGTATCACAGGCCAGGTGCACTTTGTGTTGCCTGTCGAAAGAAAACCATGTAACAGAAGAGGGTCGTCGCCTGACAGAAGACCGAAACATGCGTATGCTAAGTAAATAAAAAATTCTATTAATATCAAGGGCTGGTTACAAAAATAATCACTTTGATATAGTTTTGAAGCTAAAACAATGTTGACAGAGTTACCTTCCCTCCACTGACCTTACGGGAATTGGATACACTTTCAAGAGAGGTAACGCTTTAAAATTTGTTTGCCTCCCTTCTAAAACAAGGTCTACTCAACACGGAAGAATTTGCTTCCCTTGGGAGCAAATCCTTTCCCTTAAGAGCAGATCCCTTTTCTAAAGAGACTTGATAAGCAGAAAAGCAAACAAGGAGTTGTCTATTTTGAAGAAATGGCGGAAAATCTATCAAGTGTATTTAATCTGAAGTCCAGGAAAAGTCTCGCCTTTCAGAAAGGGCTGTTTTCCGTACGAAAGACGGTATAATTTAAGATACTGTTAAAGGGGAAATAGTCGGGAACATTTAGATTTTAATAATACGTATATGAACAATTGCATGTGCAGGAACTTTCATAAATTTGCGAAAAGTGCAGCTGCGAACGAATAGACATTCTGTTCAAGGACTGTTTTTCGAACGAAAGACGGTATAGATTAAGATACCATTAAAGGGGAATTGTCGGGAACATCTAGATTTAAATACTACAAGAACAATGGCTGTGTACAGGAACTTTCATAAAGGGGTGTCCATAAGGCCCTTTTTCTGTCTCGTAACAAAAGTCTTAATTTGTTTTGCTGATACATTACCTATCATGTCTAATTTACTAAAACGAGCAAGGTATAACTGGGTGTGATACATTTTAAAAGAGAAACAGTGCTTAAAATAAGGTACCTCAGGTTCATACTGAATTACCCCACCCACTTCCATGATCATGTTATTCCAAAACTAGGACTTACGTTACAAAATTTTGTAACGTAAGTCCTAGTTTTGGAATAACATGATCATGGAAGTGGGTGGGGTAATTCAGTATGAACCTGAGGTACCATATTTTAAGCACTGTTTCTCTTTTAAAATATATCACACCCAGTTATACCTTGCTCGTTTTGTTAGACAAATGCAAATGCCCTAGGTAATAGCCTATCCCACTTACCTCCCTTTAAAGAAAACTATTACATCTGCAGCAAGTTTTTGATGAAAAGTTTCAAGTTTTGTTAATTTTACAGCTTGGAATTCAATAAAATCTAGACTTTTGTTACGAGGTAGAAAAAGGGCCTTATGGACCCCCACCCTCGCTCCCTCCATTTGCGAAAAGTGCAGCTGCGAACGAATTGAACATTCTGTGAAATAAGGATATCTTGCAATTACCTTTCAACGTAGTCTGGACGTTCTCAGCGAACAGATTAATGTGTTTTCTTACTTTTATCAGAAAATAAGATGTGACAATCAGAGATGATTTGCATGAAACGAAAAGCCTATTATCTGGATTCAGTTTAGAAAGAATATTAAAAAATATTGCCTGCTGCAAAATTTATCCTGGATGATAAACGTTAAACCATAAATATATTTCTTTAAACCCTCTTTTAGGATAGGTTTTGTGCTGGCGTCATTATTGTTTGTTATCTGAACTTAAATATTTCCATGACATACTTAATTCTTTTCCGCCGAAAACAGCCAAGTACAACACAGTGTATCGTACCATTAGAAAAGATTAATGCAATACACACAGATCCCAGCGGGCACATTATGTTTATACATTGTCGCATTAACGTCGATGCAACATCATGACGTTGCAATGACGTTACTACGACATTATTTTTACAGTTTAAATGTAATCGTCAACGATAATGTAGCCATTTTTGTTGCAGTTCATTTCTCGTTGCAACCCAAAGGCTATTACTTGATCAAGGCCGCGCATAAGGGCGGGGCTATGTGAGCGTCCGCCTGTAATGTTCTTTGTTTACAGGGTTTAGCGTGACGTCGGTCATGTTTGCGTGACGTTGGTCACGTATCTCTATGACGTTAAGCGCGGGAAATCCGCCTCTGGGCTGTTCCAAGACCTCCGTTAAGTGGAATTTAATTCCTACTATTAGGAAACCATTCGAATTTAAATGTAAGGTAAGGTAAGAGCTGATAATGATTTGTTAAATATAAATACAAGAATTTAAATTTTGAAGTTTTGAGCTCACTAGATGATCAAATAACATTAGGATATTTCAAGGTCTCCGAGAAGCCCACAAACATCAAAATAGCCTAATGTTTTTCATTACCAAGTGCAAGCTCAAAATCTGAATTTCAATTGTTAATCATAAGCGTCACGTACCCACTGGGATTATTCAATATCAAAAAGTCTGTAGGTTTTGAAAAATAGCACATCAAATGTGTTTCGATGTTTCGGAATTAATTTTCTACTGACGTTTATAGGGATGTTGAATAACGAGGGAGTCACTTTTAAAATGCTACTATTCTAATGTCGCTAAGTCAAATATCACAATAAATATTTGTTTTTTGCTGCATTCGTTCTAACAGTGTTCTTTCTATTGAAAACAATTTAGTAGGAGGAACCAATTCTTTCATTTTAGAGTAGATCCCTATTCAAAGAGGTTTTAGTCCTTTTAGAATTGCGATTACCTCGCTTGGGGAAGAGAGAGCTAATCTTAGTGCTTTTCGTACGTTTGTTCGGTTTGTGCTTGTTTAGATTTGTCGGTTTCCTCTTCCTCTTGGGGTCTGGGAAGGGCTGCGGTTTGTGATTGTCCCTGGACTTTTCTCTTACCTGTTTTGGTGTGCAAAACTATTAAACAGACAGTTACCAAAGTTGTCGTGAAACACGGCAGAAAATCTATCAACGGTATTAAGTCCAATACAGCTTTAATGCAGTGCTCGATCTGGTTAGGGACACAAGCTCGTCAATGTGTTGTCACACGAACACAGCTGAATTACCAAATAACTGTAATGAAACAAAGCAGAAGCCAGAGTAAGAGAAGACACTAGTAAGGCAACGATTTATCCAAGACTACGAGGGGTGACTCAGGTGAGCCGCTGATCATTCACGCATCGCACAGCTAGGTCAGTCCGAGTGCAAATTTGGCCAATGTATTCTGACAATAATTACATGAATTGTCAAGGTACTCATTAAATTTCTGAGTGCATTGGCAATAAAGGCATATGGCTTATATGAGTGTATACTGGTAAGTTTTAACAGACATGTAATCAGAATGAAATTAATTATTCATAGCTCTGAGCTTATTCCAAAAAGAAAATCTACCCCATGTCATATAGAAATAATACAGCTGCGAATTGGATCATTCTGATTATGGCATTGCTGCTATTTTTAAGAATCTACACACTCGAAAGATTGTGGCTACCTAAAGCGGTAATCAGATTTGTAGACATCTTCAATATTGGCATATTCTTACAGTGAATTTACAAGTTTTATTGTATTCTGACCGGCTTAACGAGTTGTACACGTTTGAAGCATCCATATGTAAATCGCATAACGCCGTAAGAAAATTAAAGTTTTAAACGACAGCACAACCAATTTACTTAAAGGAATGAAACGAAAGAAAAGACATCTAGATCACTTTAGATAATATGAATCCTATTAGGAAATTGTTAAAATTTCACTTTAATGCATACTAAATAAGATAAATTAAGGGGACCGGTTGCATTTGATAGATTTTCCGCCATTTAGCACAAAGGACACACCATTTGTAACTTCGTCTTTCCTTTTCTGCACACCATGTCATTTTGTAAAGGAGTTTACTCTAAAAGGGAAGAATTTGCTCCCGGTGGGATCAAATTCTTTCGTTTTAGAATAGGCTTCTTTTCAGATAGGAGATAAACACTTTTAACACGACCGCTTCCCCTTACAAAGTATCACCCCAACTTAATGCAGAAGTACCCTCTGAAATTTGAAGGCGCTGGTCTCAATGGGATACAAACTTTTCAGTAATTAGTTTTTTTTTATATTAACCTATGACAAAACTACTGAAATGCTTTGTCAAGACTAAAAATTCTGAAAGAAGAACGTTTAAGTACATTGGAGGTAATTATTAAAGACACAAACAAATAAAACATAAAACCTCTACTCGTTTTTCTTCCCTACACATTCTAAAAGTTAGGTCAACATTAATACCTTTACTGTGTATTCAGGAAAGGTGACAAACCTGGTAGATTTATAGCCATTCTCTAAAGAGAGACAACTTTATGACTTTTCATTAGCTTTCCTGCACATCAAGCCCCTTCTGAAAAAGAGTCTACTCTATAAGGAAAGAATATGCTCCATTTGAGAGCAAATTCTTTCCTTTTAGAGTAGATCTCTTCAGAAGGGCCAATGCAAGTTTGAAAGAGTTGTTTCCCTTGAAAGTGAATCCCTCCCCTACAAACAATAGCTGAATATGTAGCACTGCTCCCCGATAGGATAATATCATTCTACGCGAGTTCATCACGAAAACATACCTATATAATTTTGACCCCCTTAAACCCCACTTTTATAAAGTAAAACTGGGGTTTACAGGGGTATGCATTATTTTTCTTATTTCTGCTCAAAAACACAGATCGTGGGTACTCGTTAGAACCGCCTCGTCGTATGTTTTGAGCAGAAATTTGAAAACTATCAGACTTTTTTATCTGGAAATTTTCATTTTTTCGGTCGTAAAATTTTCAGTACATTTGAATAGGCATGTTTTCGTAATGTGAGCTGCTCTCGACCATGTGTCAGATGTCCCTTTAAGCGTCCATGGTGTTTTTTTTGTAAATTTCGTCTGTTCATCTTGGAAACATCTTCTATTCTCAAACTCGCAGTAGAAAATTCTCTTTGGAAACAGGTTGTCAGGTATATGGTAACATGACAAACCTTTCTTAGCCGTGCCTGTGTCAGAAAAATATATGTTTGACATTCCTGCCAATGATTGATATTCGAAAGAACCACAGCTTTCTATACCTCCAGTTTACAATATGTACGAGTGTATTAAGCTACATAATGTCAGGTTAACTTAATATCTTAATATCAATGATTTGGCGATAATAAGGGATATGTCGGAATCGTTTTGCCTCCACTTTGAAAAGGGGTCTACTTGTAGGGTGACTTGTAGATCAAAAATAGCTAAAATCGTGCCGATCGGAAATCCAAGATGGCCGCCATGGCCGCCATCTTGAAAATCTATTTTTGGCTTCTTCTCCTGAACCGAAAGGCCAATTGACTCCAAACTTGCTAGGAAGCATCAGGGTGACTTGTACTAGTAGATCAAAAATACCTAAAATCGTGCCGATCGGAAATCCAAGATGGCCGCCATGGCCGCCATCTTGAAAATTTATTTGTCGCTTCTCCTCCTGAACCGAAAGGCCAATTGACTCCAAACTTGCTCGGAAGCATCAGAGTGACTTGTAGATCAAAAATAACTAAAATCGTGCCGATCGGAAATCCAAGATGGCCACAATGGCCGCCATCTTGAAAATCTATTTTTCGCTTCTTCTCCTGAACCGAAAGGTCAATTGACTCCAAACTTGCTAGGAAGCATTAGAGTGACTTGTAGATCAAAAATAACTAAAATCCTGCCGATCGGAAATCCAAGATGGCCGCCATGGCCGCCATCTTGAAAATCTATTTTTCGCTTCTTCACCTTAATCGAAAGGCCAATTGACTCCAAACTTGTTAGGAAACATCAGGGTGACTTGTAGATGAAAAATGGCTAAAATCGTGCCGATCGGAAATCCAAGATGGCCGCCATGGCCGCCATCTTGAAAATCTATTTTTCTTCTCCTGAACCGAAAGGCCAACTGACTCCAAACTTGCTCAGAAGCATCATGGTGACTTGTAGATCAAAAATAGCTAAAATCGTGCTGATCGAAAATCCAAGATGGCCGCAATGGCAGCCATCTTGAAAATCTATTTTTTGCTTCTTCTCCTTAACGCAAAAGACAATTGACTCCAAACTTGCTCGGAAGCATCATGGTGACTTGTAGATCAAAAATAGCTAAAATCGTTCCAATCGAAAATCCAAGATGGCCGCCATGAAAGCCATCTTGTAAGTCTATTTTTTGCTGCTTCTCCTGAACCAAAAGGCCAATTGACTCCAAACTTGCAAGGAAGCATCGGGGTGACTTAATTAAGCAATCATCATGAATCTTGCTCAAAATGTTTGTCTTGATGATTTCTAGGTCATGTTCGAAACTGGGTCACCTGGGGTCAAAAACTAGGTCACCTGGCCAAATCAGCGGAAACCTTGTTATTACTCTAGCGGTCACATTTTTCAAGTAATCATCATGAATCTTGCTAAAAATGTTTGTCTTGATGATTTTTAGGTCAAATTTGAAACTGGGTCACTTTGGGTCAAAAACTAGGTCACCTGGCGGAAAACTTTGTTAACACACTAGCGGTCACATTTTTAAGCAATCATCCTGAATCTTGCTCAAAATGTTTGTCTTGATGATTTCTAGATCAAGTTCGAAACTGGGTCACCTGTGGTCAAAAACTAGATCACCTGGGCAAATCAGCGCAAAACCTTGTTAACACTCTAGTGGTCATATTTTTCAAGCAGTCATCATAAATCTTGCTCAAAATGTTTGTCTTGATGATTTCTAGGTCAAGTTTGAAACTGGGTTACATGGGGTCAAAAACTAGGTCACCAGGCCAAATCAGCAGAAAATTAACACTCCAGACGTCACATTTTTTTAAAAAGTCATCATAAGTATTGCTCAAAATGTTCGTCTTGATGATTTCTAGGTTACGTTTAAAACTGGGTCACTTGATATGAGAAACTAGGTCACCTGGCCAAATCAAAGGAAAACCTTGTTGATGCTCTAGAGGTCACATTTTTGAAGTGATCATCATGAATCTTGCTCAAAATGTTTGTGTTGTATATTTTTCTATCCAGTGACCTTCTTTTTCCGTTTAGGTCAGTTTCTCAGTAATTATTGGTCCTACAGAGTGATATTTAGTACTTGTGAAGAGTTTGTGTTTAAGTCAGTTTCTCAGTAACTATTGCTCCTACAGCCAGTGATACTTAGTACATGCATACATCTTAGCATGGCCTCTTGAGTGCAGTCATCCATATTTGACATTGACCTTTATTTCACAGTCCATTAGACATGCTACATTGTCTTACTTGTTAATATAATCATTTTGAATTTTGATCAGAATGTTTTCCTTGATCAGTTCTAGATCAGGTTCTCAAAGTGCTATGATGCTCAGGTGAGCGTTACAGGGCCATCATGGCCCTCTTGTTTATTATAGTGATTAATTTGATTTTTATGTTTTCGCTTTGATGCATTGATTGTGTTGGGAGCCTTTATGCGAACCGAATTTATATGTATTTCTGTATTAAGAGTAGCATCGGGACCCAGGGTGAAGTTGGCTAGCTGTAAAAGTGTCTTAAACCCCTCGGTGGTTACTCTACTGACCATTCCGAGGCGATGGTCCCGGTGTTAGTCTTACTCTTTGTTGCTTTGTGGTTTATTCTACGAGGCGATTTGTTTTATGTCTTACCTTGTGTTATTTTGTTCTTGTGTTAAGTCCTTTTAGCATTGCGATCACCTCGCTTGGGGAAGAGAGCTAATCTTAGTGTTTTTGTACGTTTGTTCAGTTTGCGCTTGTTTGGTTTTGTCTGTTTCCTCTTCCTCTTTGTGTCTTGGAAGGGCTGCGGTTTGTGATTGTGACACTCCCTGGACTGTTCTCTTACCTTTTTTGTTAGTGATTAGGAAACTTCAAACTAAACAGGTAGTGACAAAAGTTATCTCGAGTAATTGCGGAAAATTTGCCAATGTTATCCGTTCCTCTTAAATTTTTAGATGATCGTTTTTCTTTACGGTTACATACGGCGATTATGTCAAGGTACCAATTAATATTGCTAGATAAGGATTGGTGGCCAAGAACATAGTTGGAGTGTTTAAAGACAATGTGTATGTTTTGCATTGACTTGAAGGTCTAAAATGGTAGGCTTTAACTGTAGTTTAACTGATCTGTTGTTTATTGATGATGTCTCTCAATGACAGTCAGATTTATTAGGGTCATTCTTGCAAGTATTGTAAAATATGTGTGAAATGAACACTTGCTCCGCATTCAGCGGGTGTTTACTGTAGGACACGTTTGAAGAGACCGACTGTGCATTCCAACATAATAAACACATTAACGTACAATTGCAATTAATTTATTCGGCGGTCATTTAAGTGATTTCCAACAGGGTATATGTTTACTGTATGTTTTTTGTTTTGTTTTGTTTTAATTTTTACTTCCGTTTTCTTCTAGTCGATAGTTAGTTGATACATTAACTATAGATCTCTTTGATATTCCTAAATATTCGTTCATTAAAACCGTCTGTTGTACTCACCCTAAACTTTGAACAAGTTCAATTATAAATGTGCGTACATTAAAACCGTATTTTGTACTCATCCTAACTTCGAACGTTCAAATGTAAACATTTCTTTCATTAAAATCGCTTGTTGTACTCATCCTGAACTTTAAACAATTTCAAATGTAAATACCTATGCTTACATTAAAATCAATTGTTGTACTCATTCTAAATTTGAGCAAGTTCAAATGTAAATATATTTGCATTAAACCCATTTGTTGTACTCATCCTAAACTTTGAACAAGTTCAAATGTAAATATGTGTATATTAAACCAATTGTTGGACAAATCCTAAACTTTGAACAAGCTCAAATGTAAATATGTGTATATTAAACCACTTCTTGGACTAATCCTAAACTTTGAACAAGCTCAAATGTAAATATGTGTATATTAAACCACTTCTTGGACTAATCCTAAACTTTGAACAAGTTCAAATGTAAATATATGTGTAATAAACCACTCGCTGGACTAATCTACTTTGAACAAGTTCAAATGTAAATATATGTAAATTAAAATCACCTGTTGGACTCATCCTAAACTTTGAACAAGCTCAAATGTAAATATATGTAAATTAAAATCACCTGTTGGACTCATCCTAAACTTTGAACAAGTTCAAATGTAAATATATGTAAATTAAAATTACCTGTTGGACTCACCCTAAACTTTGAACAAGCTCAAATGTAAATATTGAACAAGCTCAAATGTAAATATATGTAAATTAAAATTACCTGTTGGACTCATCCTAAACTTTGAACAAGTTCAAATGTAAATATATGTACATTAAAATCACTTATTGGACTCATCCTAAACTTTAAATAAGTACCAATGTAAATAACTATGTGTACATTAAAACCACTTGTTGTACTCATTCTAAACTTGGAACAAGTTCAAATGTAACTATGTGTACATTAAAACCACTTGATGTACTCTAAACAACTTTACTCAAGTTCAAATATAAATATATGTATATTAAAATCGCTTATTATACGCATCCTAAATTTTGAACAAGCACAACTGTAAATATGTGTATATTAAAAAGCTTGTTTCAAATTTCAAATGATAACATGCGTATATTAAAATCGTTTGTTCTACTCATCCAAAACTTCGAACAAATTCAAATATAAATATGTGTACATTAAAATCGCTTGTTATACCGATCCTTATATTTCAACAAATTTAAATGTAAATATGTGTCTATGGAAACCGCTAGTTGTCCTCATCCTATACTAAATGTAAATATATAGACACCAAACACATGGTGTATCGGTCCAAAACTCTAAACAACTTGAAGTATAGATATGAAGTATAGATATGAAGACACGAAAAAACACCTACTGTGTGCAACTTAAAGTTTCAACAAATTGAAAAAAAAAACAACAAAAAAAAAAAAAAAAAAAAAACAAAAAAAAAAAAAACGAAAATCTCCGTCAAAGTGAGAATCAGCAAAATAACAGGGATTTAGAATTTGATTAATGTGATTTTCCGAAGAAACTTTGCATGTCTATAAGTCATACACAAAGTTGATTATTCCATTTACGGCAATCTCTTTCGATTGGTATAGTGACGATGTATTCGATGAAAAGTCAAAACAATTTATCTGTTCTTTTTCAGGAATAGAAGCTTCAAATATCATTCACGACTACTAAAGCTAACAAATGTCCGATTATAACTTTGGATTAATATATTTTGATAATTATGACAAGTTAGGATTGAATATCCTTTTTAACACTTGCTGATCAGTCTTTGCCGTCGCCCGAGAAACCATGGACCTTTAGCCATCATCCAAAACGCACACACTGAAGATTAATGAAGATCAATCATTCGTTTGTCATGATTCGGCAGTTACCGTCCTGAATTTAATAGTGGGCAGTTTTGCCTATCATGCAAGGGGAAGAACTCTTTCGTGAATCACATGCCCTTTCGTGAATTACATGCATCTGGGGTACATATATGTCACAATATAGGAAAAGTAACACATTGATTAATGAAAAGGCATGTGAAAAATAGATTGGTATAACTTTTGAACCGACAAGACTTTTCCATGTGGTCCTGGTTGCTGCAGGACTTTTTTCGTGTTTTATCCCGTTTGTTGCATTATTCTTGTATTTTGTGGGCCTGTCAGTCATTGCGCTCACTCATAAGGAAGTAGGTAAGGTTAGCTAATAAGAGCTGAAAAGATAATCGATTATCAGTCCTGCCATTATGATCGGTAGTCGATTAGTAATCACTGAAGATTTGGTTACAATTTTACCTGTGTGTCTGAGCATGACTCTTACCATATGTTATACTTTACTGTATGTATTTGATCAGATAGGCCTGAGCAAACAGTGTAGGCCTAGATGAACGCCGCAAAAAGCGGCGACTCATCAGGGTCTAAACTGTTTGCCACTCATCCAGCTATTTTTAGACACAACATTGGACAGTAAATTGTACATGTACTTGTTCAAATTTTGGATAAAGTATGGTAAGGAGTTGAGGTGTCTGAATACTAAGGGTAAATACGGTAAAGTAACAGACATAGAAATCAAATGATCGATTATTAGCAAATCTGTAACGATATTCATTTTTGTTGAAGTTCGATCAATTAATCGATTAGCCGATTAATTGTGCCAGCCATAGAAGTTGGGACCGGTTGCTTTGCTTTTCAGTGTTTTGTAACATATATATGTGCTGTTTTTCATAGTTTGTTTACTATTTTGTCATTGGTAGGCCATATTCAGTAACTATGGTCCTTCTTGGAATCGTCCCTGTTATTTTTCAGTGCAACGTTCATTATTGTTCACGCCATCACGGCAGCGAAATTCATTGATTTTGAGATTTTCTTAAAATTTGATCTTTAAGTGATAATGCGAAAACATGTCCATGGAATATTTAACGATGCGAATGCGAAAACCTGATCACAGCCAGAATCAAATCTTACTTGAGCGGAATAATTTGAACAAACTTGAATAATTTGAACACGCTTGGCTTGGGAGCTCTGATAAAATTAGATAACATTTGTTGATCAGGCAAATTCTGTCACTAGTACTCTGAAAAAGGAATTTGTGAACGTATTTTCCTCGATACATTACGAAAACAAGCCTATTCAAATATACTGAAAATTTTACCATCAAAAAATGAAAAAAAAAAATCAGATAAAAATTCTTATATTTTTCATATTTCTACTCAAAACATAGATTGCGGGTACTCGTTAGAACCGCCTCGGCGAGGCGGTTCTAACGAGTACCCACAATCTATGTTTTTGAGCAGAGATAAGAAAAATAATATATACCCCTGTAAACCCCAGTTTTACTATACAAAAATGGGGTTTAATGGGGTCAAAATTATATAGGCATGTTTTCGTGATGAGTACTCTAAAATAGGAATTTGTGAACGTATTTTCCTCGATACATTTGCAAGTTATATAAATACAAGACAAAATATTTAGACGTAAATGTCTAATAACGGCGCATATTTTGTTCATGTTACTTAGAATATATGGACAAGGGTATACTAAAGTTTAATAAATTTTCAATGTAACAGGTAAAATAGAACAATATTGTGATTCTATAATGTATGCTTTTATTTAGCTTTATGTAATTTCTTGATTAAGAAATATGTGCGAATCCTAGTCATTTTAGGATCTTCACGAGATTTATTTTATACATTAGTATTTAAAAAAACAAAACAAAAAACATGCCAGAAATTAAATAAGATACTTGATCTTATCTAGAAGCTTATTTTAGCATGCGTCAGATATGAATATGTTTGAACGTTTTAAGTATATGAATGGGTCCTTTTTTTAAAAGTCCAAGTATATGAATGGAGCGAGTTTTCAGATTCTAGCATACAAAACTATACCAAAATCACCTGTAGATTCTCCAACACCACCCGAGACGCGAGTCTTAAACACGAAATTTGTTTATCAGTTTTGTATGCTTATTCTTTAGACTCTTAACATTGAAATGGTTTTTATTTTATTTCTGACATAGTTTTCCGATATAGGAGCCTTAGTTAGACCCAAGTCTGCTGCAGTAAAACCGGAAAATGAAATAAATGACCAACAACGTAAACACAGAACAGTAAGAAACCACAACAAAAGAACCGAGTTATAATCCTCGCCCTCAATTTTCAGTGTGCTTCAAAACACTTATTTATGCGGCTCGTTGAGCGATCTTCTAACTCATTGCGCAATTGTACAATCTCGCCAGAACCTTAGCTAGTTGCTCATATGAGCATTCTCAGCCAAACAACCAGGTCCTAGCCCCTCTGAGTGTCTCAACATGCGCATTCAAAGTTAGACATTACCGAAATCAACAAATTAATAGCTTGGATGAAAAGTCAGACACTGGTGTTACCGACAGATACAAACACTTAAATGCGTGGGTGAAACGTCACAAACCGACGATCCCGGCAAATATAAAAAATCCTTTGTGAGCTAATCGAACACTCTCGTACCATGCATAAAATCCAAAGCTATATTAACAGACCGGCGCTATTCGCGCGCCGGTAAAAAAAACAGTTACCCACAAATGTGGCACCATAATTGTTTCTGGCGGGTCTTCTGTTGCAGTTCTGTTTTGTTTGTATGTCGGTTATAGCAAATATGCCGTTGTTTTTGTCGTTGTTTGTTCTTCATTCCTTCTTTCGGTGCCTCGCAAGCTGTGCTTCATGATTGTGTCCTTCCATGGTAATTTCATTTATATTTTTTTCATACGTGTGTTTGGTTCCATAGCGTGAATAAACTTAAAATTCCTTATTCGCAAATAATTTTGATAAAGTATCTACAGACAGTCAACGGCTTATCCCCAGACGATCCTTTGCGAAATCACACGAGCAAGTCGTACATTACCCAGTCAACTTGTAAGGGTTTATGCATTTAGTATAGTTCTATAGCATAGCCAAATGAGTCGCAACGTAAAACCTGCTGTCGGCCATGTGCGCCCAGCGAATATTCAGATCAGCCTGCGGATTCCCACAGTCGGATTAGAATCTTCACTGTGCGTATTTCGGCTAGCCAAGGACGCAACGTTTCTTCATGCGGACAACGAAGACTCTAATCAGACTGCAAGGATGCGCAAGCTGATTTTAGTCTTCGTTGGGCACACATGTCAGAGGGCACATGTCTTCTCGTTGCGGCTCTCATCACGAAAACATACCTATATAATTTTGACCCCCCTTAAACCCCATTTTTATATAGTAAATCTGGGGTTTGCAGGGTATACCTTATTTTTCCCATTTCTGCACAAAAACATAGATTGTAGGTACTCGTTAGAACCGCCTCGCTGAGGCGGTTCTAACGAGTACCCACAATCTATGTTTTGAGCAGAAATAGGAAAAATATCAGGATTTTCTATCTGAAGGTTTTCATTTTTTGGTGGCGAAATTTTCAATATATTTGAATAGGCGAGTTTTCATAATGAATTGTTTTCGGCAGTTCTCAGGAAATATCGTTATAAGGTTTCCCTTGTCTCCTTGTGATACCAAGTATGCATAGGGTGGATCATAGCGGCCGCAGAAAACAAACTGCCGAAAGTTGTGATGACCGGCGGTAGTTGCAATTCATTTAAACAGTGCTTTTACAGGAGTGACTGAACGGTTCCTTAGACCGAAAAAGGATTGTATAAGTTGAAAAACTACTTTACGACGAGCGCAAACGCACAATGAAATATGTTTCACATAATATGGGAATCCCAGTCTAAGTGGTTTTTGACAGCAGCTCCATGTAAATTGATTTAAGACTTCTTTTTAAAATTATGGATGTTTTGGTTCTTAACGGATAGCGTTTCCGATAACACAATATGAATTTTAAACAAATTGTCAGTATCTATAACTGATAGAATGCATAAAATGTTATTTCTTCGTTGTTCCACAAATATATAGGAAATATATTCAAACAAACAATATTAACACTGTAATAAACTTTATTGAAACTTTACAAAAACAAGTCGATGGAAACATTACTTTAACCTTTACCACTGTCTAGGCTAATTTAGCAGACGATACATTTATGATATTTGTCTTAATTTTCCTAGAAACCAGGCGTTGTCATTTCATGCAAATTGTCTTCATTGGAGACAATTTGCACGAAATGTCAAAACTGTTTTGTGGGAAAATAAGAACACTATTTCAAAATGTCGTCTGCTGAGCATTTTACCAAGGGTGTTAAGCGGCTTTTATCTCTATGAATGTATATCTAATCAGCTATGAAGTGGGCTGTGCTGTAACAATTTACTCCGGATTCTGATTACAACAACATATTTTGGGATCGATTGTTTACAATCGCGCCGTAGTATACAAACGCTAAATTTCTTTTAAGTAGTTGTCCATGTAATTATCACTGGTCAATGCAATCAAATCGCGCGTTAGACGAATTCCAGGTAACGGTTATTCTTTTCGATGTGACGTCAGAGTGCTGTTGATAGAGGGTTATGTATAAAACGTGGACTGGAACATTTGGGACATTGCCAAACAGTGCAGACCAGATCAGACGCCGCAGAACGCGACGTTTGATCAAGGTCTGCACTGTTTGCTTAAATTACAAGAATTTAAGGGTTCAATGAAATTGTCTTGAATCCCCGTTCAGGACCATTTTTCCAGCCTAGACTCAGAGACAGCTGACCTCCAGTGCTGTTAGTGCTTTGATTATATATAGTTTTACTTCACCCATTATTTCTTCAATGAACTGCATCACAGAACGTGCCTATATAAATTTGACCCACTTAAACCCCACTTTTATATAGTATAACTGAGGTTTACAGGGGTATACATTATTTTTCTTATTTTTGCAAAAAAAACAACAAAAAAACAACAACACAAAACACACACACACACACACACACACACGCACACACACACACACACACACACACACACACACACACACACACAAGAACATAGATTGTGGTACTTGTAAGAACCGCTTCGCCGAGGCGGTTCTAACGAGTACCCACAATCTATGTTTTGAGCAGAAATATGAAAAAATACCAGAGATTTTTATCTGAAAACGTTTATTTTTTGGATGAAATTTTCTATATATTTGAATAGGCGTGTGTTCGTAATTTTCTCTCATGAATGTAGTTTCTTTCCTTTTAGAATTTACACCTTTTTAGAAGGGGCTTGATGTACCCTTGGTGTACAGAAAAGCAAATAGGAAACATATAAGTGAAAATACCCAGAAAATACCACAATCACGAAGCTCAGTCGTCCCGAGACACCAAAGGAAGGAGAGATGAGAAACAAATAAGGACACCAAACACGCCACACAGGAAATCACAGACGAACAAAGAAAAAAAGAACTGCAACAGAGGAACCGCCTTGGAACGTTCAGTAGGAAAACTCCACTCCCGGACCCTCCCACCACCTCTTCATTCTGATGTAGTCCTAAATTACAAATATTAGTTCGGTCCGCATAAGCGTAAATAAAAGACTTGGCGTAATATATGCCGAAGTATTGAAATCAAGCAGGGGTACATTTCCTACAAGACTGCATGTATGTGCGCCCAGCCAAGACAGATCAGCCTGCGCATCCGCGCAGTCGGATCAGAGCCTTCGAAGGGCACTCTGTGTGTAGCCAGTGACCCAAAGAACCGTCAAATCGACTCTGATCAGACTGCGTGGATGCGAAGGCTGATGTGAGTATTCGATTGGCGCACATGCAATCATGTAAGAAATGCTGTGCCCCGGCTCATATGCGAAGAGGCGAGCAGACCTGAGACTGCAGGCTAGTCTAGGCAGTCACCTTTACTGCCGATAAATATAATATATAATTGATGGTTAAGATTAAATGCCCCTGAGAAGGAAGCAGGGATGTGCAGGTTTATCTGAACCTTCGCAGTTGTAATATGAGTCAGCGCATGACAAAACCAAACAAAATTGCATGTGCGCTCAGCGAAGACTCAGATCAGCCTGGGGATTTTCGCTGTCCGCATGAAGAAGCTTTGGGTCCTTAGCTACCCACTGAGCGCACAGCGAAGACTCTGATCAGCCTGGGCGGATGCACAGGCTGGTCAGAGTCTTCGCTGGGCGCACATGCCATTTTGTTGGTTTTGTCATGACGTGCCTCATGTGGCAATTTAAGCGGACTGTCTGCACCTGATATGTATTCCGCCGTTTCTGTAGGAATGAAACCGTTTTTAAATGACTTCCTGTTTGCTTTCCTGCACATTAAAACTATGTGTAGATACGCAGGAAATGCCACAATCAATGAGCACAATACTCTTAAGGCACCAAAAGAAAGAGAGATGAGAAACAGTTCAGCACGGAACACACGCCAAATATTAAACCACAAACGCATAAACGAAGAATAACGGCAACAGAGGAACCACCTTAGAACCGTCAGTAGGAAAACTACTACCGTCCTTTCGACATCACTCGGAAAGATGTGTATTGCTTGGCGTTTATTTTAAATGAAAATATTTTGTTCTGATTGACCATATCTTATCAGAAAGTATTTGTCATCTCTGTTTCTGTGTTTTGTTCTCAAATATTTACCCTAAAATAAAATTTACGGCCAAAAATTGGTCTGACCTATCCAATTTCTAGTAAAGTGATTTTTTGGAATTTTTGTCTAAGAAAATATGTTTTACTTTTCTTCGCCGAATTTAAATTATTGATGTTTCATAACAATATTGTGGAAATTTCAGAAAAAAAAATTCACAAGCGGAACTTGTCAAAAATCTACCTCAAAGTTACCTATGCTACAGATTTCTGCATATTTTGCATTCATTTTTTTTACTATGGGAATGTGGAACTATTTGATTGTTTTTTTTTTTAAAAAGCAAAACACAATGACTAGAATGAAACTTTTTGTGCATAGGTAGTTATGACAAATGGTTTTGCATTAAATCATTACAAATTTTACAAATTTACTCCTTCTGTGTAAAGCGCCAACCAAAACACGACTTTCTGAAAGGTGTCGAAAGCACAATAACTTAAAGTCTTTTTTCAAAATCAGTTTACTCTAAAGGAAAACACATTGCTCCTAAGGTGAACATTTTGTTTTCGTTTTGGGGTACATACGTTTCCCGAAGGGCGACAAAACCTGTTTTGCAAAGCTGCCTTCGTTACTCGTTAAAGTGTTTATGGTATACAGGGTCGACCAATTTTCCAATTGTACGATGCATGTTGATGAAAAGACTACAACTTAATTACTTAAGTTCTTCGTGGAACTCGTGGAACCAGGGCCAGGAATAAAAGTGCATAAACTAACATGAGGAGTCACAAAAAGCAAATGGTCTTAAGGAGTACTCATTTTAAGGGTGGCAACTCTATCAAAGTGGATTTTGACCCATTTCACAAAGGCGTCTACTCTGAAAAGAAAGCTTTTGCTCCCCTGGGAGCAATTGTTTTCCTTTTAGAGAGGACACCTTTTCAGAGCTTGTGCAGTAAGGCAAACGGGAAGTCAGGAAACTTATCTCCCTTGGCGGAAATGGCAGAAAATCTACCAAGTGTATTTAGTACCCTTGATGCATGCGCAAAACCTGAAAGAATAGGGTCTTCACTTTCAACGAAGTACCTACCTGTATTAGAATGTTTTGTTCCGTTGTTAGTACGTTTAAACCCTTTTCAGTCCGGCAGACAACAGATACTGTGCAAACAATGTAGATCTTTATGAGACGGCTCGTAACGAGCACGTCTCATCAGGACTTACACTATTTGCGATTTCATTTTTCAGTTTAGACTGAACTCTCTCTTAGCTTCAGAGGACATGTCAAAATTGAAGGATGGGAGAGTTCACATCAGAAAGGCAGGGATAAAAGGATTAAATTGTTTGGAGGTCTCACTTGCATTGAAAGAAAATATTATGTTAGATATTATTAATTAGAAACGTACATGTATGTTAAACGGATTAGATAAATAAATAAATACATAAATAGATAAATAAATTATGTAACGCATTTGTAAAGAGCGATCGGCTAGATTAGCCTGCAATCTGTCCTTTGAAATGCCGTTTGCTTATCTCAAGCCGTTGATTTTCTTATAATCTATATAAACTTTTACATACAGTCATTAAATTGCTGTTAAAATCGCATAACAATATTATTTTAATGTTAATACCAATTTTAAAACATCGTAACCAACACCATTTAAAGCTCGATAGAATTTTTATATTATATATAATAATGCCCATTGAAATAATACGGTATCTGCCACTGATTTAATGGGCCCATTCATTTAATTTCACTTAATTTCATTTAAATTAATTATTGCAAAAGAAACCCGTTGATACGTAAAATAATAAGTTTGTTTGTGTTGAAGTTTTACGGCCCAGTCTGCCCAATGGGGTCATGTCGAGCGCGGGCAGTTTACCTAGCCACACTTTTACTGGTCAGGCTTAGTCCTCCAAGCGGTTAACCAGTATTGTGTACATTCTTTCGCCAGAAACTGACAACTGCCCTTCTTGAATCAGCGGAAGGGAGACAATGACCGTAGAAAATTCATAGCCATGGTACGGCAGTTCCATGATGGTATGCTTGCAAGGGTCCAAAATGATGGCGAGTTTTCTGATCATTTTGGACCCTTGCAAGCATACCATCATGGAACTGCCGTACCATGGCTATGAATGCCAATTGGAATGTCACGAAACCTTCGCTCAAGGAGTGAGAGTTAATGAGAAATAATGCAAGAATATTACATAAAAACTTATAGCAACATATGTTTTGGCTATTTGTTAGAATCACCTCACGTTAAAGCATACGTTCTATGAAGAAATAAGGTCTTCTTTAGGTTTCATTCTGTCCATTAAGAATTATTTACAACAGCACATTCATTTTAATAGCACCAAATGCTGTCGTTGTAATGAGGGCTCACTGTATATAGTAAAAATAGTGGTATATGGGTTTTTTAATGTCAAGTAAATGCTATCAAAAGCCGCTATTTCTGTGAGTTAGTGCCATCTATTTAAAAATGCAAAAATTAAACAAATCACATAAGAAACATTATTGTGTTGTTATATCCAAGTAAATCTGTTTGTTTGCATACAAACTATCATCTAGCTCATATATGCAACATATCCTTGTCTACAGGTGACTTTTATTTGTGCCTTAAAAATAAATGTCTAATTTACTATTAAAAATGGTGGCACTCATGCTCAGAGTTATATAAAATTTAAACTATAGTATCTTCCTTTGATCGATTTGTATCGAATTTGCACCAAGATGCTCGTTTTCTGAAGCTGGATATTTTAAGAAAGAACTTTTATTGAGTGGGCCTTTCCCTTTAACAAAATGCTAAGGCATTAATAATACCATTAATTACATTGCATTTAATGACTGACATGACCCTTAAAATGGTGAAGACTCTTTTAAGTATGTTAATGTGACCATGATAAACTAGTATATTTTAATGAGGTTTTCATGGACCTTTAATGAAGCAATAATTCAGTAGCAGCTGCTATTAAAATGGCATCTGTGGACTTTTCATGGCATGACTATAAGGAGTGCCATTAAATTGGCACCTAACAATATCGTAAAATATTTAAACTTAATTTCATTGCAATTGCGCCAGTTAAATAAATGACACAATTAGATACTTAATTGCAGCAATTGGCCTTAAACTCTTCTAACTCTCTAACAGTTTTATATGCTGATGCGGCCATTAAAATCAGTAGTGCTTGTATGATTTTCATATGAGTTAAATGACACGCTTATGGGTAACAATGACCATTTGAATGTTTATATTATTAACAGTCTTCTATTTATCTGTAAGAAGAGTTTAACAGGTTTTTCAGGTTGTATTCTTAATTTTAAGTACACAGATTAAGCTCCAAAGGAGGGACATGCACGAGGAGGATGCCCATGTATACGGCGCCTGTGTTATTAGATTTTCAGGAAATTTCAGCTGATTGTTTTATAAGTAGCGACGCTTTCCCCGGCCCAGTAGCTTGTGTACTGACCGTTCAGGACGGTTCCCTCTCTGACAGTTCTTCTTTATTCGCGCATAGCGGTTTGATACGTGACGTTTGCTTTATCGTTGTTCCTCATCTCTCTTTCTTTTTGTGCCTCGGGAGGGCTGTGCTTTCTGATTGCACTGCAGTTCCTTGACCATATACTTTGAGATGGATGACGGACAACGAATATATCAGTAACATCGCTGGAGCTGTCATCTGGGTGAGATAATAAAGACTGTAAAGCTACAGAACAATATTCGTGACCCTGAAATAGAGCTGTAATTATGTAAATGAGATTTATCAAACACAGACCATCTTGTGAGAATGTACTTGTCATCGCCTCAGTTGTTTACCCCTAACAGCATGTACAAAAAATGTTTCTACTACATACCGACCAAAACAATGTACTTTGGCATATGAGATATTATGTTGGTAAATGATTCACCACTGTTGGTAATGAAATACAGGAACAATGTAGCATGTTCTCATTGAACCTAACAAAACGTTCAAAGTCATCTCGAGATAATTCTTCATTTTCTTTTTCAAATTATAACTTAGTTGGTTTAACGCCTAATACCTGTTACTCAATAACATACCATATATATATCATGCAAGTAGAAATAACTGACCATAAGTTTTTAGCATTTTACTTTGAATTACTAGTTCCGCCCGAATTTTGATCACTCAATCCCAATTTTCTCTTTTTCTACATTATCTCTATTTCTACAAATCTGCAAATTGAAAAGGGAATATAAAAAAGGTAAGAGAAAAGTCCAGGGAGTGCCGCAATCACAAACCGCAGCCCTTCCCAGACGTCAAGAAGAAACCGACAAATCCAGTTGTTTTTTTTTTATCACTTGTTAAAAGACTTTTTATCGCAACTAATGAAATTTAACCGCCTATGCATCAAACAGTGATATATGTACACTAAGGCCAGGAAGGACAGACTGTTCTAGACCTTTTGCTAGTAACATATGCGCAGTAGTCCGTATCCTTGAAGAGGTTGAAGAAATATCTGTAATTCGTCTGTTATAACTATAAGACAACACACAAACAGTTATTTAAGGGGAATGGATATACTTGATGGATTTCCGTCATTTTGTACAAGGGAGAAAACTTCTGTGAGTCCTTATTTGTGTTACTGCATATGAAGCCCCTTATGAAAAGGGATATGCTATTAAAGGAACCGTTTTGCTCGCATGGGGGCCAATTTGTTTTCTTTTTAGAGTAGACCTCTTCTCGGGAGAGGACAAAATATTTTGAAAAAAGTTGCCCCACCCCCTCGTCAGAAAGTGTATCAATTCCCCTCAAACGATATATACTCGTAAGGCACCTAAGACGTGTTTCCACATAAAACTACTCAAGATAATATTTCTGGTGACATTTGCAGATCTGAAAATATAATTATATTTAACATCTATAGGTAATCTTTGTAGATTGCAAATATTAATAAATCTTTGTACATTACAAATAATAGTAAGTCTTTGTACTTTACACATACTAGTGAATCTTTGTACATTATAAATGCTCGTAGATCATTTAAGGATATCATCTTTGTATGAAATAAACCTTTGTTTTTATACATTACAGATGCTGTCAAATCTTTGTACAAAAATAGTCTGGCTAATTTTCATACTTTATGATTGGAATAGACCTATGGTGTTGGATTTGGATTAACGGCTGTTACAGCTATAGCACGACGGTATCTGGATGTGGCAGGGACCTCGTCGTTCGGCTGCGTAGATTGCTCCTTACTGAAATATGCCCTCAAACAGGTCATGATATTCAGCACAGTCCATCCACCTACTTTCTTAATGCTGAGTATGAAATGAGAGAACAGCTAGTACCACTTTTAAAGTCTCTGGTATGATTTGACCTGGGATCGAACCGGCATTTTTTGCACGCAAAAAGCAAAGCTGATGCTCTTGTAACTGAGCTATTGAGGCAGTTTGGCAATCGTTATCGGTCAGCTCTCATTTTTGTATCGATCATGGCCAAGTTTAATCAAGTAGAAGTTGAAAACAAAGAGTGTAATGTTTCACACAATTTTTCTGATATCGTAAGACTTTCAGAGGACATATTAAGGTAGATTATTTGGTGGCAAATCCGGCATAATTTTCTCCAGCCTTATGAAACGCATATTGTGGGTACTCATTAGAAGCACATAGCTCTTGATAAGACGCTATTTTCAACCAAAAAGTATCTGTATTTTTCTTATTTCTCGACGAAATCATATGTTGTGGTACTCATTAGAAGTGCCTCAACGAGGCGCTTCTAATGAGTACCCACAACATATGTTTTCGTTGAGAAATAAGAAAACTATTTTACTGATACCCACTCTTATCTAGATCTATGGAAGCACCTCTGCGAGGCGCTTCTAATGAGTACCCACTACATATTTAGAAATATTTAGAAATAGAAAACGTATTCCATAATTATCATAAAATAATCCTTGAAAGTCCTGTGGTAAGTGGATCAAGTAAAAAAATTATGTAATGCTTCACATTACCATGGTTCATTTAAAGTTTCCTCTATTACAAATGACACTATTCTAAATCCGTGAATACGCCTTCGAAATGATTACGAAACAGCGATGTTCCATCCTCCAATCAAGAATATTACATTTTCATCACAGATCATTGTGGACATAGAATAATAACCTCTAGTCATAAGCCATAAATGCATTTTACTGTTTACTAGGATGGTTTGTGTAGTAAATGACAATACTGGGTTCTAGACTGACATCTCCTGACATCTGAAGAAGAAGTGAATGTTTGAAGCTCCATCATATCTCCGGTATTCCGCCGTAATATCCTGTCGTGGGTCTTCCGACTAAAAAGAACCCGTATGCTTCTCCGAAAGTTGCGTGACATGAAGCAATATATGATAGGATTGATGCAGGACTGTACGTAAGGTAGACAATCCACAGATACCTGTAACAGCAATAGCAACATATAAAAAACTTAAAAACATATTGTCATTATCAATCATGCATCTAAATATACTTAAGGGCAAACGTTCTGTTCTGTTTTTTTTTTTCTTGTTTTGTACTTTTTTCTTCAAGTGTAAATCAAAACCTATATTGTGTAATTTACTTGTTTGTATTGAGGTTCTACGGCCCAGTCAACCCAGTGGGGTCATGTCGACGCTTTCTGGTTGTGTAACCGTTACGATACCTGGTTAAGGTACCACTGCGCGAACATATGGGATTCGATTTATCTTCAAAACTGAACATTCAAAGCAGTACTGGAAGATTGGCCTTTAGAATATGATTAAGACAAATGCACTGGCTGTGATGACGATGTGTTTCCTTATTACATGTGTTTGAACATTTTATGTTTCTGCTCTATATTTTGCAATAACTTTTAATTTTAAATTTTAGTGAAATTTGTTCAGCGATAAAACTGTAGCGGGTGACCGTCAATTTCTCCAAAACTCCCAGCACCCTACATTTGACAGATATTGTTCGTTCGATTAGTGTTTACCATTTTTTAAGATTTACAGAGAAAAAAAAAATTACTATAAAGCCCGCTTTTTACATGTTATATCACAATGCTTGATTGGAACGATAGTAGATCAGTCAAGCAGATATGAGGATCGATGATATGTATAAAAGTGGTTATTTGCGTTCGTACATGTGCCAGTAAAACTAATGTGTTAGCTAGTTAGTTAATAAGTTAGTTAGTGACAATGAAACTTTAATGATTCGAACAACTATGGCTCGATAAAATGTGTAAAAGCGGTTATTTGCTTTCGTACAGGTGCCAGTAAAACTAGTCTATTAGTTAGTTAGTTAGTTAGTTAATAAGTAAGTTAGTTACAATAGAACTTCAATGACTCGAACAAAGATGGCTCGATAAAATGTGTAAAAGCGGTTATTTGCGTTCGTAGACATGCCAGTAAAACGAATGTAATAGTTAATTAGTTAAATAATTAGTTAATTAGTTAAAAAAACTTCAATGACTCGAACAACGATAGCTCGATAAAATGTGTAAAAACGGTTATTTGCTTGCGTACATGTACCAGTAAAACTAATATATTAGTTAGTTAGTTAGTTAGTTACAATAGCGCTTCAATGATTCGAACAACGATGACTTGATAAATGTGTAAAAGCGGTTATTTGCTTGCGTACATGTACCAGTAAAAACTAAAGTTAGTTAATAAGTTAGTTAGTTACAATGGAACTTAAATGATTCGAACAACGATGGCTCGATAAAGTGTGTAAAAGTGATTATTTGCTTTCGTACATGTGCCCTTAAAACTAATATATTAGTTTGTTAGTTAGTTAATTAGTTACTTAGTTCATTAGTTACTTAGTTAGTAAGTTACTTAGTTAGTCATTTAGTTTGTTACAATAGAATACAATGACTCGAAAAACGTTTATCGTTTGTCGTGACTGATTCGAAGTTGTTCCTGAGTAGAATTTCCGATAGTTCAGAAACAAACAAATATCTAGGGACCTTTTAGGGAATGTTCTTATTTTATCAGAATAATGTATGTTGTGTGTAGTCAGTAGACATGCACCTTTGGGGCGATCCTTATAAGTACACTCAAAATACCATTCATTTATAGAAGCTCGAAAAGGCATCCTTCAATTATCCCCATTTGCCGCATGACTTGTCGCTATGACTAACACTAACCCAGCAGGCACACAACATCAAAATGACATCGTACCAAAGACGTCATTTGGACGTTGTGTGGCCACTGGGAAATGACTCGAAATACATATGTCTGAAACAAATTTGAATGGTCCCAAAGATGTTCGAGTCATTGAAGTTCGACTGCATTTAGCACGTTAGTCAGCTAGTTGGCTGGGCGAAAATGTGTCTTTGTTCATATGCAAACAGCTATCCTGTCCACAAACAGAATCATTGGATACTATAGAATGTTTCAATGGAGTGCAAATGCCCGGATGAGACTTTGCGCATGTGCAGGATGACGTGAATCGGCACATTTTGCGCATGTTTGAAGGCTCTTTTCGCTTGACGCCGTCCACTTGAATTAGGCAATGAGAATGACTGTCTTCGGGGCATGTGCGAACAGTAAAGATACTGACAATCCAATGAAACTTGATCCAATGAATCTGTAACAGGACAGCGAAAAACCTGGCCCCGAGTTTATAAAACTTTTTTCATGCTCAACTCAGCTGAGTATGAAATTTTCTCCGCTAATAAATATGAAAATGCCAACAATAGTTGGCATTTTCATATTTATTAGAAGAGAAATATTCATGGTCAGCTATGTTTAGCAAAAAAAAAAAAAAAAAAAAATTGCAATTGTTAGTATTTTGAGATTTATTAGCAGGACAAATTTCATGCTCAGCTGAGTAGAGCATGAAAAAAGTTTTATAACCTCGAGGCCTGATCCGACCGCACTCATGCATAGACTGATCTGGTTCTTTGCTGTCCACATATGCATTAAAGGCACATTTTCACATAACATCGCTCATTTCAGCCACCTCATGACAAAACCAACAAAATGGTATGTGCGCCCAGCGAAGACTCAGATCAGCCTGGGCATCCGCCCAGTCTGATCAGAGTCTTCGCTATCCGCATAAAGAAGGCTTGGGTCCATTTTAGCGTACAGCGAACATTCTGACAGACTGGGCGGATGCCGAGGCTGGTCTGAGTGTTCGCTGGGCGCACATCCATTTTGTTGGCTTTGTCATAAGGTGGCACTATTTACCAAATGTCGGATCATCAAATATAGGCATGGCTCAAATAATTTCATTCTTCGTGAATTGATATGAATAAAGGTGCACATGAAATAGTGGAAGATTGGGAAACAATGATAAATCATAGGTACATTTCCCCAATCCTATCTCATTTCCCTACATTTCATTAATGTTTCGGGAGATCACTTCCATTATTCTTTCTCGCCATATTCGCGATTTGTATGTAGCACTATTACTATATTTCCCTGTTTTATCTTTTTCCGTTCGGCGGATTTTTTCTTATAATTTTTTTTATTATTTTCTTTGTCGATGTACCTCAATAAAGCGTAATCTCATAGCTAATTTCTCTTTCTTCAATGTATTGTTTGCTTTCAAATCTCTTTTACTCAGACTTTATACTTATTGAATAATACCTATTATCTTATCCAGCACCTATGTATTTGATATGGTAAACACACATATTTACTTTATATTTTTTAGTGGTGATGAAATAATAATAATAATAACAATAACACTAATAAAACAGGAAAAAATATACTTCAACGTTTTATGTATTTTACCATATTATTTTGCGCAGTTATATTTTATTGATTTTAAAGACAAAACTTCTCATTAAAATATCTTGGAACGATATTTTTACTCGTATCATGAAATTTTATTCCGTTATATCATACAGATGTTACCTTTTACAAAATCACGCCCATTCAAACTAGAGTATCAAATACAAGTTCTATGAAAATAATACACAATAACTCGATTCTTTTTAGAAACAGCTGTTAAACATTTTTATTTTTCTATGTAAATTGATCTAAAAATTAAATAAAAAACAAAACTAGATTACGCATTTCAGACTAGCAGTGAGTGTAAACTAAGACAGATTATAATTGCCAAAGCAAAAATCAAACTTCCAGTAATTCATCACGAAAACACGCCTATATAATTTTGACCCCCTTAAACCCTACTTTTACATAGTAAAACTGGGGTTTACAGGGATATACATTATTTTCCTTATTTTTGCTCGAAAACATAGATTGTGGGTACACATTAGAACCGTCTCGCCGACCCGCCTCGCCGAGGCGGTTCTAACGAGTACCCATAATCTATGTTTTGAGCAGAAATAGGAAAAATATCAGAATTTTTTTATCTGAAAATTTTCATTTTTTGGTGGTAAAATTTTCAGTATATTTGAATAGGCATGTTTTCGTAATGTAATCCGTAGAAGCCACCATTATCATATAAGCCAGTGTACAGCCTTTCCTACAATTTTACAAGTGCGCCTAGCGAAGACTCAAATCAGTTTACGCATCATGGCAGATTGAACAGTCTTCACTGTTCTCTTGAAAAATCTTTAGATTCTTGGCTACCCAGAATGCCTGCGAAGACTCTAATCAGACTGTGCGGATGAGTCTTCGCTGGGCGCGCAAGCAATCTTGTTGGAAATTCTGTGTCCCGGCTCACATATAGAAAACATGCCTATACAATTTTGACCCCCTTGAACCCAAATTTTGTATAATAAAACTGGGGTTTACAGGGGTATACATTATTTTCTTATTTCTGCTCAAAGACATAGATTGTGGGTACTTGTTATAACCGCCTTATTGAGGCGGCTCTAACGAGTACCCACAATCTATGTCTTGAGCAGAAATATATAAAAATATCAGATTTTTTTTATTGGAAAATTATCAGTTTTTGGTGGTAAAATTTGCAGTATATTTGAATAGGCATGTTTTCGTAATGTGACCGATTTTAACAATGACAGTATATGCGACAAATAAAGCTGGTCAACCTAAGAATCTATATATTGTGCATTGAACCTTCGCGGTTGTCTCCATGAGTGTCCTTGGATCCTTAGAAGGATTATGCGAGCAGCGCATTACGAAAACACGCCTATTTAAATATATTGAAAATTTCACCACCAAAAATACAGAAAGTTTGCAGATAAAAATTTTAATAGTTTTCATAGTTCTGCTCAAAACATAGATTGTGGGTACTCGTTAGAACGAGTACCCACAATCTATGTTTTTGAGCAGAAATAAGAAAAATAATGTATACCCCTGTAAACCCCAGTTTTACTATATAAAATGGGGTTTAAGGGGGTCAAACTTATATAGTTATGTTTTCGTGATGGAAATCAGCATCGGACTATTTACATGAAGACTTTAATTGAAATAGAATAATTGATCAAACTGCATGGAAGTATAAACTGATGCCGTATGTGCGATGTTATTGGAATTTCCATGTGCTAGCTCATTTGAATAAAAATATGTTTCACATGTACCACGACGATTTATCTTCAACCATCTTATCATCAGTAGTTTGCATCCCTCGAAAAGCTACAAACACTGTTTATATCTGTCTATTTGTAGTCTGCACTACATAAAAGTATTATAATTATCGTGGTATATTTGGAAAGTGAAAATCAACATCTGACTGCGCTGATGCCGCCGCTGCGTAATCTCATCAGGAATTTCGCTTGTAGAAACACTGGACAGGTCAGAACATATCAATGGACAACTGAGGCTTTGATGAGATGACAGGAATGCGCGGTCTACTCTTAGCTTTTTCTGGTCGCACATGTCCCTAAAACCAATTTACGCATAACACTAGACAATAATGAGTTCACGACATGCATAAACGCGGCTTCGGGACAATGTTCTGACTCGGAGAGTGAATGTTCCCGAGCAGGCACATGGCATTTATTAGCTCACCTGAGCACGAAGTGCTCATGGTGAGCTATTGTGGTCGGTCAATGTCCGCCGTCCGTCGTTCCGCGTCCGTCGTCAACAATTTGCTTTAAAAGCCTACTCCTCCTACACTTCTCGGCCAATTGACTCGAAACTTGGTAGGAAGCATCGGGGTGATTTGTAGATTAAAAATAGCTAAATTGTTCCGATCGGAAATCCAAGATAGGCACCATGGCAGCTATCTTGAAAATCTATTTTTCGCTTCCTCTCCTGAACCGAGAGGCCAATTGACTTGAAACTTGGTTGGAAGCATCGGAGTGACTTGTAAATCAAAAATAGTTAAAATTGTTCCATTCGGAAAACCAAGATGGCCGCCACGGCGGCCATCTTGAAAACATATTTTTCGCTTCTTCTCTTGAACAAAAAGGCCAATTGACTTGATAGGAAGCATCGGAGTGTCTTTTAGAGCAAAAATTGCTAAAATCGTTCCGGTCCGAAATCCAAGAGGGCCGCTATGGCCACCATCTTGAAAATCTATTTTTCACTTCTTCTCCTGATACGAAAGGCCAGTCGGCACGAAACTTGGTAGGAAGCCTCGGGGATGACTTGTAGATAAAAATAGATAAAATTGTTCTGATGGGAAATCTAAGATGGTCGCCATGGCTGCCATCTTGAAAATCTGTTTTTCATTTCTTCTCCTGAAACAAAAGGCCGATTGTCTTGCAACTTGATAGGAAGCATCGGGGTGACTAGTAGACCAAAATAGCTAAAATCATTCTGATCGAAAATCCAAGATGGTCGCCAGGGCTGCCATCTTAAAATATATTCTTTGCTTCTTTTCCTGAACCGAAAGGCCAATTGACTCCTAACTCGATAGGAAGCATCACGGTGACTTGTAGATAAAAAAAAAGAGCTTTAATTGTTCCGATCAGAAATCCAAGATGGCCACCATGGCCGCTATCTTTGAAATCTATTTTGAACTTCTTCTCCTGGACCGAAAGACCAATTAATCTGGTAATCAGGTGAGCGATACAGGGCCATCTTGGCCCTCTTATATAACGTCTCATTAATGTCGATACAACGTCGACGATGCATCGATATTAACGCGACGTTGTATAAACATCATGTGCCCACCTGGCTCAGACCTATCTGCTTATCTGCGTAGTCTAAGCCTTCGCTGTCTTCTTCAAGAAGCACTTAATACTGTAGAATTTATCAACGGACATAAAAGGCCCAGATGAGACTGCAGATGATGATACACAGGATGAGAGTCAATACGCTGGCTCAGCCTAGTGTTTTTGTTGGCATGCGCTCAGAGAAACATTTAGCATGGTGCATTCATATCACGTTACATTACTTCACCCGAAAGCAGGAGAGCAATTTTTTCCTTTAAATGGAAAAGCAAGGTTGGCAAAGAGTGCACCGGATATGAACGATATTGACAAACCACGCATTTTGATGCACTTTTATCAAAATCTGATAAAAGATGAAATTTTAATGGGCTTTTAAATTTTTAAATCTTCTATCAAGGACAGATAGTTAATGAGGCTCTTAACATTTCAGCCGGGCTCTATAGCGCAGTCGGTAGCGCATCTCACTGTAGATCGCAGTGTGGCAAGTTCAAATCCCAACTCGGTTTTATGACTTTCGTGGAGATTGATCATGAAATCATATCTACGGCCTTTCTCCCTCTTCTGATTCAACAAGGGCAGTTACTGGCGAGAGTATGTGCACAAATACTGGTTAAAAGCTTAGAGGATTAAGCCTGCCCGGAAAGAAAGTGTGAGTAGGTTGACTGAACGGCTCGACATAACTTTTACAGCGTTGACTGGACCGTAAATCTCCCATTCAAATCAAAATCTCGGCATTTCAATTTAATAAATAAATACTTCTTTCTAATATAAAATGGAGCAGTTTTTAACAAATCCAAATGACAAATTTGTTGTACCGAAAAAAACTTTTGTTAATAATTTTCGTGAGTTACTTGTCACAATGTTATAGGCCGCACGCGATGTCTTTACTGTCTTATAACGCCACAAACAACAATGATTACGCGGCGTTTCTTAGGCGTGTACGGAACTACAATTAACATGGAAGACGCTGGCTGAAAAGACGAACTAAATACCTTTTAGGAGGACTTGGAATCCTTTCTAATTTCTTCTAGGGCACAAACAGGCAGATAAAGCTTGTGTCAGTCAAATTAAATTGAAAATAGAGTGAAATAAAATACGAAATTGTAAGCTTGAGTTTTGGTTATTCATTGCTGCGACGAAAGATAAAACTGGCGGCCATCGAAGTTCTAGAAAGGAGATATGTACATAGGACATGTGTACGACTTTTTAGCCAATCAAATACCTGGACATTGCATTGCAGAATAACAATGAAAGACATTGGGAACTTTTACAGATGCTTTTTGTGACCGGATTGTCAGACAGGTTTAGGTAGCATTTGTGAAATACGTTTCAGGCCGCCTAATTTCGAATTTCAATAAAAACCTGTAGCTCGGAAAACAGGTTTTCAAGTTTTGCATCGTAGACAAATAAAGGATAATTTCATTGTTTATAACACTTGAATGAGATTTTGAGCTTGTCTAAGAAACGCCAATAACATTAAACAATGCTTACACGACAACTGTCTGATGCCGGTCAAATATCGGATTTAGAGGATTAGTCAAGGAAATAGCTTTTCTACAAATGTACGTGTGTTCTGTATGTGTTATAAATATGCCAGTAAATATCCTTTGCTACAGGCTTGGAGTAGTTGTTGGAGAACTGTGCTGAAGTTCTATGACACCAACAGAAGAATTCTCCACCCCAGTCAACTCTTGTTATCTCGAATTCCACGGGACTCTCTGAAATACGTTGAGATATCCGTACCTCGACATATCAGAATTGCAGAATTGAAAAAAAAAAATAAATTGAACAACCACATTTTACAAATGATATGTAATCTGACTCCTCAAGATGAGAAATATTGAAAATATTGTGGAAAAGAGGAGAAATTGCTCTCCTCTTTTCCACAATATTTTATTACCTGTTGTTAGATATTCATGTTTAAACAGGGACCAGATTTTCACTTCGAGATAAGCGGTTATTTGACATAAGCGAGGTCGATATAACAAAAGTCGATTGTAGAGTCTAAATGGAATAACCCTTGAGATCATTAGAAACACATAAACATATTCTAAAATAAATTACCTTTGAGAGTAACGAACATAGACACATACATAACTGAAAATACCTGAACTGTCGTTTTCTCTGGGCCAGACCGGCTAATTTGGGCCAACATGGCCACATCAGTGGCCCTCATTTATATTTTCCAAATATGCGGAGTGGACACAGTCATCACAAAAGACTAGAAAGTATAAACTACAATAAAGTGATGTGCAGGAAGACATTTTACGGCGGTCATACGGCACCAACACGAGCTAGTGAAGAAAACGAGATTCTTAAAGAAATGGCCATCGAGGGCAATGAACACACACACAGAACTGAAAATACATGCAGTATCCATTGCTTCTGGGACAGGCTAGACAGTTTCGGTTAAAAACTTAAACCAGCAGGGCTCAGTTGTTCAAAGCGTCGTTAGCTTAACGAGCATGTTAAGGGTCATTTCGTTAACTGATTTAGCAGATTCAATGTACAAAATTCTGATATTTTTTGCTGAAAAAATGTGAGTAGCTTTTGCAGTCTACTCACATTTTTTCAGCAAAAAATTTCAGTATATTTGCGTATCACTTGATGTAAATTTTAACGAATCGTTAACTAACGACATCGTTAGCTTTGAACAACTGGGCCCTGGTGTGGAAATTGTCTAGGCCAGACTAGTTACTTTCGGCAAACCAGGCCTTATCAGTAACCGTCATAATATCGTGGAATGAATTCGTTCATCTCCAAGGGCAAGAACTTATATACTACACTACAGTAAATAGTTTCTGAAAGGAAGTACGGAGAGACGTGGACAACTAAACACTTGAGATTGCAGAAACATTTTGGGGGGTTAGAGTGTGTACTGAATGTTTTAACAATAATGACAGGAACTGAGGTAGCAGATGAAGAGGAATTCAGGCTGCCATGCATGTAAATGTCACATTTCTTAATAAGCCAAGGATAAGCCTGGTGCAGTGTTATAATTATGCACAAATAAAAGATTTGTTTTATTATGTACATCCATTTGAGATAATTTAAGTTGATCCGATCAGGGAGAAACTAAACAGAGTTTATTCATTCTCCTATTTTAAATATGGGATTTATAAACCGAGGGAGGTAAAAAAAATCCGATAAAGAAACAAGTGCGAAGCACGAGCTTCTTTATCGAATTTTTTTACCTCCAAAGGTTTATAAATCCCATATTTAAAATAGTAGAAATGAATAAACTGTATATTACATGCATTTCGCCGCAATAGAGTACACCATTTAAGAGGCTTTTGTGGCAAGTCTAGTCTGCCAGTTTGTTTACGCTGTCATTTCTATTTTTGGTCGGCGTAGTAATAAATAATATATTTAGGATAGCCTTTGTTTTTATCCTAAATGATATTGACAGCAGGGTCAAAATCTAGGCTGTTCATATGTTACAAAAAAAGTAGTTCCTGTTATTTCCCCGGCTAACATTACGAAAACATGCCTATTCAAATATACAGAAAACTTTACCACCATAATATAAAATTTTTCAAATAAAAAATTCTGATAATTTTCACATTTCTGCTCAAAAACATAGATTGTGGGTACTCGTTAGAACCGCCTCGACGAGGCGGTTCTAACGAGTACCCACAATCAATGTTTTAAGCAGAAATAAGAAAAATAATGTATACCCCTGCAAACCCCAGTTTTACTATATAAAAGTGGGGTTTAAGGGGGTCCAAATTATATAGGTATGTTTTCGTGATGAAGAGAAAATATTTCTTCTTAGAAAACAAGGAAAATACCAGTTTTATGTCTGGTAGAAATCATGGTATTTCTTGGTTATGCATGTAATATAATGTTTTAATAACAGATGGTCTCAGTTATTTCTAGCTTTCAAAAACTACAAACTGTCGCGGATTGTATTGCTGCTACGGCCAAGCAACTAAACCTTTAGCACTCTGGTACAGTTTTCAGCAGACGACATAGTGAAATATTTGTCTTATTTTTTTCTGAAAAAAGAGGACAATTTGCATGAAATGTCAAACTCTGCTTTCTGGGAAAAATAAGAAACATATCAGCAGCATTAGCTCAGAGAGAGCTAAAGGTTAGCTGAAACCTTACAATATTGAATGTTTCTTTTAACGACATTCTAAAGTTTCCTGTTATTGCGTTTCATTTTAAGGCTTAATAATCCAAATTTGTATTTAAACTGTATAATAGGAGTTTTTGTCATTTTCTAGGGATAAACACTTGCCTAGGATGAATATTTTTTACGAGACGCAAATTCAGAAAAAGTACCATCGGACCTATGCGCACAGAGAAGATTCTGATCAGTCTGATCAAAATCATCACCTGGAAAGTCAAGGAAGCAAAGTTTCTTCTTCATGTTGACAAGAAAGCTTCTGATCTGACTGCGCGGACGCGCATACTGATTTAAGTCTTCGTTGGGCGCACATGTCAAAAGGTTACGTTTTCATACGTTGAGGCCTATACAGTTTAACCCTTGCCGTGCTGAATAAATTAGGATGCCACGCCCACTTCTAATTTCCAGCAAATCAGATTACTTGATCCAGGTTTTTTTTTATATAGAAATTCACATATTTAATGACAAACAGTGCAGATCCAGATCAGATGGCATCTTCTTTGTTGGCTTAACGTAACGGACATGTAAAATGGACATTTGAGAATGTTTGAACAGTGAAGACTCAGATCAACCCGGGAACCTACAGTTACTGGTCATTTCAACAATATATGCGTTTGTACCCAAAGATGCCATAGGGGCGTAGAAGACAACAAAGTTCTGATATGACCACACAAAAGAACCTGAAGGCCCATTGCCGCACGGAGCGACTCAATCTTTTTCACCCATTCGATGAGTCGATGAAATGTAGGTTCTCCAGAAGTAAAAGATGACCCGAATCTCGCCAGTTTATGCAGTTTGGAAGTTCTAAATTCAGAAAACCACATATAATTTTTCTTCCGTCTTTTCTCCTAAAAGATTTTCTGTTTCTGCCAAATATCAATGGAAGAGACGGAAGAAAAGAGTTGACGCTATGAAACTAAAATGACGCCGGATAAGCAAGGAAACGGAAATAAAAAAAGATATATATTCAGCAACCATTATATAATATCTAGATTGAATGTACCAAGTAGTTTTTTAGTAATCACGACTTTCTTTCATTAGAGTCATCTAAAATTCTAAAATCACCTGTAAAAGTTGACACGATTTCATTCGAACTGCATGTTAGTTCCGTCATTTTGTCACGTGATTGCCCTCCTCTGTCACGTGGTTTCCCTATCTGGAAACTATAAATCGCACCGGACCTACCTTTCATGAAAACGCAAATTGATACTCATAATCACATTGAAAGACGTATTGGCCGCACGTTAATCGTGTATTTAATTACAAACGGACACCATTCACTACGTTAACACACCTATGTGATATGTACATTTTTAGGATATCGCTCTAGTTCAGCCAATGACCCAAAGCGTCTTCAGGCGGACAGCGAAGACTCTGATCAGACTGCGCGGATGCGCAGGCTGATCTGAGTCTTCGCTTGGCGCACATGTAATTTTAAAGGAAATGCTGTGACCCGGCTTATTCCTATTGATAACCTTCTCACCTAGAATTATATAAGCTGCAGAATGATCACGGAATTTGGCTGGTTTATGCAGTGAAATGTTGTACTAAACTGACACACCTGCGAGAAAGCTGCTAAAATCTGAAGATCTGCCCAATTCATATAGATCCTTACATATACATTTATTTTCACTTTATCTAATCGGGAAACATGGTGGTCCACATTAAATAGCATCTTTAACGTAACGGATCAACATTTTCCGTCAAGGTTGTGAGCGTTGATCTTTTTATCTGAGTGTGTACTTTAAGTTCACTTAAAGATATAAATAAATTGATCTCCACAATATAAAAAAAACAGTGGTGTTCTGAACCAACCTCAGATCCAGGCAGATTTGCTATATTTTAACGTTTACGATATTTTATTTAAAGTCAAAATATTGTGCGTGCGAGCTGTACAGGTATTTTGTCTGGAGTTGTAATTACACAAAAAGTGATGTATCTATCTTTATCATGTCAAGTTATTCAGTGAAATAACCCATGTCATAAAAATCATATAACCACACGTGTTGTAACACCTGCAAGGCTTCCCATTGGTTAGCCTAATTACCCTCATTAATATTCGTATTACTCCGCTTATTGATGACAACCAAGATGGTGTCCGCGTTCGCCGATACAACTTTCACTTTTGAAACAGATCCTGCCTTCAATTTTGAGATGATTTTGCGATGAACGGAAAATGTCAGACCGATGGAAGGGGAAGACACAACACAATCACAGTGTGAATAACACAGCTACCAGGAATATTCATGGTGGATAAAATTCGATGTTTTCCCGCAACATATTTAGAGGCATTCTCAAAATTCATGTCGTCAAACAATCGAAAAAATGTCCAAAAAAAAAAAAAAAAAAAAAAAAAATCACCTCCTCCAAAAAGCATTGGAGGATAACATCACTCTGACAGTCAATAAATGTGTCAAATTAAAATCCAAAGTACAGTTAAAATGTTTTAAGTTCTTGAAATCTGTCATTTACTTGGGATATCAACCACCGTATGTATTGATCTAGGCCAATGAATTTTAAATACGACAGCTGACTTCGGGGGATTTCCCTATGATTCTCAGTGACGTATTGACTCGCTGAATGACACTGAAGGGAAAATTTATTTTCAAATTCATTTATTCAAATGAAATATATATTGGCTCAAATAAAAATCATCATTAATTCCTACAGTTTAATGAAGTAGTAAATGGCATATTTATCTTGTTTCTAGTTATTTTCGGTACTTATCAAATAATATGCGAACTATTTTTGTTGCGTAGTACTATTGAATCCTTGTTAGTGAGTTGTTCCGCTTAGCTATAGAAAGCCGTTATCTTAATATATTTTGTGCATTTTTTTTCTGTCATCGGAATTGCCATGTGATAAACAGAATCTTACATTCGTGGTTATTTAATATGAAATTTATGAAACTCGTTAGGTAATTTCGGTATTTTGCGAAGAGCCAAGGCTCGCAAAATACCCCGAAATTACCCAAGCTCGTTTCATAAATTTCATATTAAATGACCACTCATGTAAGATCCTCTATATCTATCTATATCCATATAAAGAAACAGAAAGTAGCGTTCAAAAATCGGTCGCGCCGGGACCGGGAATCGAACCACGGGCCTCCTACTTACCGGGCAGACGTGCTAACCACTACACCATCGTCTTCCGACGTTGAACGCCAATATGTGTAGTGGTTAGCACATCTGTTCGGCAAGCAGGAAGCCCGTGGTTTGATTCCCGGTCCCGACCAATCTTTGAACGCTAATTTCTGTTTATTTATATTATTTCCTGCATTGTGCCTTACTTTGTTTCTCATATATTTACTCCGATGCAGTAAAGCATTTATAAATCTAAATAATAATAATAAAATGGCAGCCGACTGTAGGTAATAAAAAGAACCGAAAATGATAGGGTCGCCTATGGCTGTAAAGAAAGTGCCGCTACGATAAACAATGACGTTAGGTTTATAAATGTTATGGCTTTTTATGTCGGAAGAGCCGCGATGGTGTAGTGGTTAGCACGTCTACCCGGCTAGCAGGAGGCCCTGTTCGATTCCCGGCGCCACACACACACACACACACACACATATATATATATATATATATATATATATATATATATATATATATATATATATATTTATATATATAAACAATTTTAAGTTAGAAAAAGTGCACTGTCTACATATTACGTCATCAGCTTTTTTTTTTCGTTTTTGGTTTACGTAACATATTTGAAAGCAAAATGGCTTCCAACAGAGTATGTAATGTGTCGAATACGCACATAAAAATACAGCGGCGATTTATTGAGGGTTGCCTTGAGCGGTGTATGCAAAAATATTTTTCTTTTGATTATAAATGTTAACCTTTTTATTGAGAACAGCATAATTTTGCGGCAGAGTTCACAAAAATGGTAAACTAGGGTATACCTCCGGCTGAGCAGATGCATAATCCGGTGTCGATCTTAGAGTTTGCGTTGACTGAGGTAGGGTTTCTAAAAACTTGACTAAGACGTGATTACCTTGACAGCGTAAGCCTCTTCTGAGAACAAGAAAGCTAGCTGGAGTTTCTGTAAGATTCTTAGCGTCAGCTTAGGTCCCCAGCACAACAGGAATGCAAGTATTATCATGAGCAATAGTTTAATTATCTGTAGAAGAAACAAAAACATTGTAATAGGTTATTATGTGATATCATGCTGCCATACGTTATCACGTAAGGGGGTTCAGTATACTTCTTACACTTTGCGCAAAATCTTGTAAGTGCTTGGAAGACATTTACATAGGTTTTGCGCTAAGGCTATAATGGTAATTGTCCGGATTTTTTTTTTTTTTAAAGAAGATTATTTTGTGACTACCTTCTTATAAAAAGAAATAATGTGCACCTACAAGAGAAAAATTATTTCCTTTACGAGTAGATTCCTTTACAGAAGGCAAAATAATCTTGACCATCACGAAAACATACCTATATAATGTTGACCCCCTTAAACCCCACTTTTATAAAGTAAAACTGGGGTTTACAGGGGTATACATTATTTTTCTTATTTCTGCTGAAAATATAGATTGTGGGTACACGTCAGAACCGCCTCGCCGAGGCGGTTCTAACGAGTACCCTCAATCTATGTTGTGTGCAGAAATATGAAACATATCAGAAGTTTTTATCTGAAAATTTTCATTTTTGGTGGTAAAATTTTCAGTATATTTAAATAGGCTTGTTTTCGTAATGCGGAGTTTCCACCCTTGAATGTGTCTTCATTCCTCCTAATGCCGACGCTATCAACGTTCAATTAGTTAGCCTACCCATTCACTTGGTATTGTCAGTAATTCATTTCACAATAGTATCTTCTGTTATAACTACATGCGAACAGCGGAGCTAGAAGAACATTAGCAATTTACATACGTATCAGGGCCTTTGCTCATTATTTCTCTACTCCTGGAACATGTAAGCTGACTTTGATTGCAAACAAAGCTTTAAGTACATTTTCAAGGACATAGACCGGGGTTAAGTTCTTAAATCCATGCATCGCCTCGAACACTTGTCCAGGTTTCATATTGCCCGTGCCCAGCTGACCTTTTAATATGTACCCCTCTCTTGGCTAATTCAGCAGGACAAATTAACGATATTTCCCCAGAAAACAGGATTTGACATTGCACGCAAATAGTCTCTATTGGAGACAAGTTGCTGCATCCAAATTGTCTCTATTGGTGACTATTTGCATAAAATGTTAAAAACCTATTTTCTGGACAAAATAAGAAAAGCGATTTCTATATGGCGTCTGCTGAAAATTTTAGCCAATATGCTAAGTGTTAATATTGCCTGTATCCGTCTGGACTTTTAAAATATATCGGGACTTCTGTGCACTTTCTCAATAATATGCAGTGTGTGTGTGGCTCTTATGCGCCGGCTCATCAAGATCTACACTGTACCGTTCTGATCTTTTACAACAGTCACCTTTGCAGCAATGGATGTGTCTAAATACAAAAAAATGCAGTTCTAGTGGGACAGGCTAGTAAGAAATAGATTTATTTCAAGAGAAGGTAGATCTTGGAACAGACCAGCCGCTGTGTACTAATGCCAAGATTGCCTTTGTTTTCTAAAGATATAATTGCATAATTGACCATCCTTCCATTGACAAATAAGGCAGGGAATAGTTAGCTGCTGGTTTCTTAAGACATATTTCCGTTTTACAGTTTTGTATTTATGAACTTCAATGTAAATACTAAAGGCATTTTGATGATGTCGCATTTATTCTACATCTGCATGTACGACACAAATTCCTTACCCAGACATCATTTACATAACTGAGTTTTACAAGAGACATGCAATGACGGAAATATGTAATAATTGAATCACACGTTGGAATGAACACGGAAATGGCCGAAATATAGCATTATAGTGAAGATATCGGCACAGCCACAGCGCATAGCCTACCAATGATGCAAAGATCAAGCTGACGATGACGGATAGTTTACACCTAATAAAATAATGAACTACTGTTTTTACTCCATGTGTTTAGGCTAAACGCGAATAGTGTAGTCCCAGTTCATACTGTACAGAAAGCGACGTCACTTCGTGGTTTACATTGTTTGTCACTCGTCCAGCAGTTTTAAACATATCACCAGCAAGTCAGTTTTCTCCTTATAAAGTGGGGATTATCAGGGTATACAGTCCTTGAACGTTTTACCCAATAATCTACCCCACACTCTATATTGGAAGAACCGAATTTCAATTTAAGATTTGCCAGGCTATGTGATATGTATATTTCTAGAGAAAAATGCTGAACGGTTTGCAAACAGTGGACCCTGATTCTTTAGCGTCTGATCTGGGTCTGAACCGTTCGCCAATTACTCATTTGAGGGTTTCCTGATTAAAATAGGTTGATGACGTTCAATGTGAAATCAAAATAGAGGAACGTGAAATCAAGGTAGAGACATGTACGATGCTCATTGGACATAATTAATGGCTATAAACACATTTTTATTTTAACAAGCACCAAATTTCGCATTGATTTCAACGTATTGGCAGATTTACATCAATCATAAATTTCATTTATGAGTGACTTTATGAAAAAAATATTCCATATGAAACAATACCACACAACATGTAGATCAGCTTTTAGATCTACTTCAACAGTCCAGCTAGTTTTTAGGGACCAACAGCCTTTTACATTTTGGGAAAATTCTTTATATCCCAGCCCAGAAAACAAGCTGTAACCGGAGATTTAGAAGGGAAGTGCAGATATTAACAGCTTGGCATTCAAATTAGGTCTTCACTATTTACTTATAAGTTGTTGCTCTTTTCTGACACTGTAGTCTTTGGTTTGACTATAGATATCCTCCAAATGTTTATGAAACATCTCTCATTTTGTCACTTAGTAAAACTAAATTAGATTAATCTGTAAATGCATAAATAATCCCATTCATGTTTTTACATGTCAATAGCATTGCTAACAGAACCTAATTTTGTTTTCGCAAAAGTAGAAATTACCAAATAGGTTCCAAAAGCAATGACCATTGAGAGCAACGAACGCTCTGGCCCCGAGGTTATAAAACTTTTTTCATGCTCAACTCAACTGAGCATGAGCTTTTTCATGCTAATAAATCTCAAATTACTCACAATGCCAAATTCTTTCTTGCTAAACTTAGCTGAGCATGAAAATTTCTCTGCTAATAAATATGAAAATGCCAGCTATTGTTGGCATTTTCATATTTATTAGCAGAGAAAATTTCATGCTCAGATGAGTTAAGCATGAAAAAAGTTTTATAACCTCGGGGCCTGAAATGTCAAGTAATTTTTCTGGACCAGACTTGCTAGTTTTTGGCCAATTAGGCCTCATCAGTCATTCATCGCATTATAGGTTTGCTTAATGATTATTGTTAGATGCATCTGTTTCAAAACATTAGCCTAAAATGTTCCTTGCTGGACATGTGAAAAAAAAAACAACACAAAAAGTTATCGCTAAACAGCATTAGCAAAAAAAAAAAAAAAAAAAAAAAAAAAAATGATTGTACAATGCAACTCAGCAATGTTTTTCTATCACTTGGTTAATTGTACTGAAAACTAGTATTTTTATTTTCTGGCCTTTTTTTTGATCATTGAATCTATTCCTAGATGTTTGAAAATTATATAAGGGTCACTGATGAGGCCAAATTGTCCTCGAACTTCACTAGGGTTTATATTTTCTGGACCTTTGTGATAAATTTAGGGATACTTGAAATTCATATAAGGGGTCTGTGGCGACACAGAAAGGGAACACCGAAGGGGACAGTTTCTTTTTTTCTTACGTAGGGTAACTTTTCACCTACATAAGGCCATTTTCGCCTTAACCCTACGTAGCTAGTACAAATACATACAATGTTACCATAAATAACTAAAGTGCACAGGTTGCCCGTGTAATACGCGTATAAGCCACATAGTGGCGTGATACCTACCCTATATAAACTCCATCGTAAATGATTCCCATAAGGGCGAAATACAACACAGAAGTGTCAGAGGACACAAATTCTCATCAGTATGGGATTCATATGTCCTTCAGTGATACAATCCACTATATGTGTCTATATCCCGATGTTCGTATCCTGATGGATATAATAGAGGCCCATAGAGGCTGATCAACTGATGTGAAGTTAACGGCCGCCAAGGCGCCACTCCACACAGAAATAGATTAGTGATTATCAAGAACGATATTCAATCTAATATAAAAATAATATAAAATATAATGTAATATTAGAAAAGGATCCTTAAAGAAAATAACTAGTTAGGAGAGTATAAGTAAAGGGCCCATATAAACATATGAAGAATTCGGGAAGTTAGATAACCCAGCATATTCTCTTCGCATCGGCCCAGGGTTTAGCACACTTGGGTGGAGTCATACTGATATTGTTGAACAATTTGGCTAACCTATCAAGTTAGTCAAATTATAGAATATATCAGTTACCACCCGTGTTGGGCTACCGTACATGTAGCCGACGTCAGAAGTGGGATCCAAAATGTAACGCTCTAGGGCGGTCAGGACGTACCGATGGTGATTTCCTGTTTAATCACGTTCCGGCTCGGGCTTTGCCTATACGTACCACTACACAGAAACTTTAACAACGTTAGATTTTATAACTATTTTTTTTTACATATATATGTACAACATACAATTACATGAAATGACACTATTCAACTATGACACACACACACAAAAAAAAACACTCTTGACATATACCTCAGCTATACTCTTCGCGTCGGCTACGGTAGCCCAACACGGGTGATAACTGATATGTTCTATAATTTGACTAACTTGGCAGGCTAGCCAATTGTTCAACAATATCAGTATGACTCCACCCAAGTGTGCTAAACCCTGAGCCGATGCGAAGAGAATATGCTGGGTTATCTAACTTCCCGAATTCTTCATATGTTTATATGGGCCCTTTACTTATACTCTCCTAACTAGTTATTTTCTTTAAGGATTCTTTTCTAATATTACATTATATTTTGTATTATTTTATATTAGATTGAATATCGTTCTTGATAATCACTAATCTATTTCTGTGTGGAGTGGAGCCTTGGAGGCCGTTAGCTTCACATCAGTTGATCAGCCTCTATGGGCCTCTACTATATCCATCAGGATACGAACATCGGGATATAGACACATCTAGTGGATTGTGTCACTGAAGGACGAAATAAATCCCATACTGATGAGAATTTGTGTCCTTCTACGTGGCTTATACGCGTGTTACACAGGCAACCTGTGCACTTTAATTATTTATGGTAACATTGTATGTATTTGTACTAGCTACGTAGGGTTAAGGCGAAAATGGTCTTATGTAAGTTAAAGGTACCCTACGTAAGAAAAAAAAGAAACTGTCCTCTTCGGTTTTCCCTTTCTGTGTCGCCACAGGGTCACTTGTCAGGCCTAACTGACCCAAACTATCTAGTCTGGCCATTTGCTGTTTACAGTTGTGCATTAAGAAAATACGCGTCTTTAAATATATAGAAAATTTCACTTCCAAAAACCTGAAAATTTTCAGATAAAAGACCCTGATATTTTTCATATTTCTGTTCAAAACATAGATTGTGGGTACTCGTTAGAGCCGCCTCGGTTAGGCGGTTCCAATGAGTACCTGCAATCTTTGTTTCTTTAGCCAAAAGTAAGAATAACTAAGGATATCCTAGTAAATTCCATGTTTACTATATAAAAGAGGGATTTAAGGGGGTCAAAATTATAGGCCTGTTTTCGTGATGTGACTGTTTTCTTTATTCTCAAGGGTCAAATCGTTCAGAATGTATTTATCTTCACTGCAGCTAGAGTTAGTGTCGTGTGGCGGCCATAAGGCGATTTCTGGTTCTTCAAATATGTGAAGTGTATAATTTCTGGTCCTTTGTAGTCACTGAGCCTATTTCAGCATTTTTGAAAAATTATATAAGGCCTAATTAGGCGTACCCAGCTAGTCTGGCCTAGAAAACTTTGTACCAGCTTTTTCAGTTTTGTATGTTCATTGCTCTGAAGTGTCATTCAGTTTATAATCTCCTGATCTTTGCATGTTTACATCTCCCATTTTATTTTTATTTGGAACACTGAAATAAGGGTACTTTTTTACAGACAAATGCAAATTTGGTACCCTAACAAATAGAACACTTTCTCAATGTTTGCTTCTTCAAGCATGAGTACCAAGTTATATCTTGAGAACATCCCATCCAGTCCGCCGGAAGGTTAGTTGTTTACACAACAGTATTGTATTCCCTTTACATTAAAACACTTGAGGATGAATTGGAATTAAACATAAAACATATTTTTTTTTCTAATTTCATCTGTTCATGTTTATTAACCTTCATTCTTAACAAAGCATTTTTGCTACTTTTGCCAAACATCGTTTTTTGTCGATTGTTTACTATCAAACCTAGTATCCATACACCAAAATTTTCTTTAAGGTTGTTGTCCACGTGATTGTCAATGACCAATGAAATCAAACCACTGTGACGTCTGAGTACTCCTGAAATGGGCTTAGTGCTGGGATCAGACGCGGCGTCTGATATGGGTCTGCACTCATTACGAAAATATACCTATTCAGATATATAGAAAATTTCACCTAAAAAAAAACTGAAAATTTTCAGATAAAAGACTGATATTTTTCATATTTCTGCTCAAACATAGATTGTGGTACTCGTTAGAACCCCCTCGCCGAGGCGATTTTAATGAGTACCCACTATCTATGTTTGGAGCAAAAATAAGAAAAACAATGTATACCCCTATAAACCCCAGTTTTACTATACAAAGGTGGGGTTTAAGGGGATATAGGCATGTTTTCGTGATGTGTTTTTAAGCACAGGGAGTTCAGGGATTGATGAATCAGTCTTAAGTTCAGGACCATTTTCCCAGCCTACAATCCAAGACAATAAACTTACCAATGCTGTCAGTGCTTTGATGTTTTTAAAGTACTTTTTTCTTATCTCTTATACGATTCGCGAATGTTGACATCGGTTATATATTCAGAAATAGCGTTTGACCCATTTATGCCGAGTGGACTCTTCTACCTTAACTACTTGGACCGGTCAATTTCCAATAGAAAGGGTGTCCGGTTAAATTTTATTATAACCATGATTTATATAAATTCCTGTATTTAATGCAAACAGTGTAGAAGCTGATCAGACGCCGCTTTCTGTGGCGTGTGATCTATGTCTACACTATTTGCCATTGTCCCTTTTATGAGGCGCTAGGCATAAATGGGTTAAATGTAATATCATTTTTATTTCTTGTTGTATTACTTACTTGTTTTCGACTTGCTAGAACCTTTGACTTGTGATTTGTTATTGCCCTTTTTAACAGTCTCGGGACGGCAGGTGAGTTACCACCAAGGCTACATGTCTCAATCCGCGACAAGAATAACGAATCACACGAGCTGAAATATAAATAGTATTGTTATGATTAGGAATTGTTTTGCGTCATTCAAAATTATCCAAAGTGAAGAATCAGCAATGTGAGAATACATACGACTTTTTTATGCTTGAAGAGAGAGAGAGAGAGAGAGAGAGAGAGAGAGAGAGGGAATATAAAAGTTTTTCGTACTCAACTCAGCTGAGCATGAAATTTTGTCTGCTAATGATTATGAAAATGCCAACAATATTCATATTTATATTTTTATATTTATTAGCAGCGAATTCCCATGCTCAGCGATGTTTAGCAAGAAAGAATTCTAATGAGTACGCACAACATAATTTCATGATAAAGTAAGTAAACTTCCTTTAAATATCCATAAATATTTGCTTTCTTGGCTATCAAGAGCATTTCCCTAGGGACTCAAAAACGACTTCGAATTAGCCATGGTAAACGAGTCTCGATGTTCGAGTCATTAAGTTTTGACTGTACAATATAGTTTGGTGCCAACCGGCTAAAATACACTGAAAAAGCAGCTGTCATTCAGTCTGAGGCCTGATTTACCATCGTGTCAATAAAGAAGGAAGCAACGTTGTCAACTATATATAATTGGCTTAACATCAATGCAAGCACGTTACGGCTTAATATTCATATTGTTACATAGTTTTTGTGTTCATGAATGTTTGAAGATCACCTTGATAGTATATAAGAAGTGTGAATGTCTGCTGGAAGGCTACAGCCGCATGCTAAGAGCATTAGGTTTCTCGGAATTTTAAGTTTTGCTTTAAATTTATAACTGTCTTGGCCCAATACTGCTCATCGATAAAGCCAACTTGTAATTTCAAACGAACCCAGCGGGCACATGACGTAAATATAACGTCGCCTCAACGTCGATGCAACGTCATGACGTTGCATCGACGTTGAAGCGACGTTATATTTACATCATGTGCCTGCCGGGAACTAGTTTGGTTTCTTTGTCTTGTCAATAATTCAATGATCCATTTGGGATATTCATAAAAACAAACACTCCATATTAGAATAGTACGTCCTAGTGTTGTAGGCTGAACGCGAACTACTACAGAACCCGATCAACCGTGACAGCAATTTTAGAAATGCTTGGCTTGAAATCGCTAAAACAAAGACAGGCATCCTCTACCAAATTGTGTATAGCCTTGTGACAGTCGATTTTGTTTTAATGATGTCCAGCCTAATGCTCAAACCTCAATATATTATTGTTTGCCAGGCCCTTGAAGAGGGGTGGGGTGGGTAGGGGTGGGTTAGTTGGGGGAGGGGGGGGGGGAGGGGCTCATCTCATACAACATCAATTAAAAAATAAATATGGGTGTGCCATAATCATGATCAGTTTATATCCTAACAAAATACCTCTCGTTCACAAAGGGATATGTGCAAATGAGCTTTAGAATAAAAATCCTTTAATCAATCACTAACTTTTCCGATGGTGCCAGTTTTGATAATTGTTTGGTGCTGACCCAGAGAACATGAACTACCCTGACGTAGCATATCACCATGACGACTGTTGGCACTACAAACATGATTAACAGTTGATACACTGCAAAGGAGAGTCGATAACTGACGTGAACACCATGGTCTGAGCAAAATATCATTGTCACAGAACTTTGATTGTTGTAGAACACTGACATCTCTGTCGACTGAAACAGAAAGAAAATTATACCCAGCGGGTGCATAACGTTTATGCAATGTCGTCTCAACGTCGATGCAACGTCATGACGTTTTAAACGTCATAAGTTACATCGACGTTGAGGCGACCAAGTACAAACGTAATGACGTTACATCGACGTTGATGGGATATTGTATAAACGTCATGTGTCCGCTGGGTAAGTGTCATAACACGAAATAGCTGCTCATGACCGAAGCTAAGTAATGGTTTGCGTATATCAAAAGGATAAACTAGCAGACACCCTGCAGATATAGGTCATTTTGAGTAGGTATTTACATATATTTTCTTCAAGACACAGATCGGCTTTAGCTGTGATTTATTGAGTACTAAATTACAATTTGGAGATCAGTTGTAAAGTAGATCAAATTACGAGGTCGTTATCTACTTACAAATGACCGAAGATCTCTGATTTATTACTCAACAAATATCTCAATGGAGCAAATCAATTTCGATTCTAATATACAAAAAGTCGACGAATACGCTATTGTTTCCTTCAGATTTTCCCAACCTTCTGCCTTTGTTTGAAGGAATCCCACCAGCACTTTTGACTGTAGCACATGTATTTACCGGTTTCATAACGTATCTGATGCAAGAAAACGAAACGATGAACGGCGTCGTGAACGCCATACATGTACAAATGTGGATATTTGCATCACATTCTTTCGCCTAACGAATTTGTTGCAGAATAAATACAGCTCTACCATTGTCTATATGGGCGCTGTATTACGAGTATGATATTCTATAACCAATAACAATTTTTGTGTGCATTCACTGGAATCGCTTCGCGAAGCGATTCCATGGGTAACCATAATATTTGTTTTTACACTACAGGAACTGTTAAAAGAACAGTTGTTGCATGGCTAATATACTGGCACTTGAATGATAAGAATCGGTGGAGCTAGGAATTACTACAGGGGGTGGGTGGGTACTCTGAATTTTGTCTGCTCATATAGTGTTTACCCCAAAAGAATATACGGTATATCAGTCATACGCACCCCCCCCCCCCCACACCCACCACCCCCCATCAAAATTCGGCATATCAGCCATACCTTCCCTACCCCCCACCCCCTCCAAAAATATCTGCAGATATTAACATATCCAAAAAATATTCGCCATGCTTTCTTTTTATAAAAATATGGTTTTCACTTATATTGCATGTATAATGATTGTATTAGTAATATAAGTGCTTTAAACAGTTTCCAACAGCAGCCCTTTTTTTTTACTTTAATGGCATTGAACTGATGCACAGCAGATATAGCAGCTGTTAAAACTAAATAAAAACATCTATCAACTTAACAGAAGGTTCTAACCCCGATTCTTACAATACCCCATCTCCGCAACAAAAAAAAAAAAAAAAAAAAAAAAAAAAAAAAAAATACCGAGTAATTTCATAGACCCCAAAAAATTACCAGTTTTGAAAGTGACCCCCAAAATACCTGCAATAGCCTATACTCCCAACAATAGCCACTTCCCCCCTAACCCACCTCCTTCGCCCCCACCCCCTCAGGAAAAATAGTAAAAGTCAAAATTCTAAACCCCAAAAAATAGTCCTAGCCTATATAGCAGGCAAACATTCAGAGTACCCCCTGGGCCCAAGTGTACTAATTAAAGATACTGATAGCAGTCTGTTAATAATTCACTGAAATACTTACCCCTAGCCAGTTCCCATGAAACATGGCTACTTTTCGCATTGACTACGATCGACATAGGTGGATCGCATTCTATAGTTATCAATAGAATTCAAGTCCTGATGAACTAAATGATCACTCTAAAGGATGTTCAACAACAAACCCAGCAGGCACGCAACGTTGATACAGCGTCGCATCAACATCGATACAACGTCGACGTTGATACATGCACGACCTTGTACATACTCTAAAGGACGTGCGATATCAAACCGAACGGGTGCGCAACGCTCAGGAAACGTCGCATCGACGTCGATGCAACGTCATGACGTTGTATAAACGCCATGAGCCCGCTGGGAAAGCCGAAATAATCTCAAATATGTCAAGGCCGATCTTAGTCATCGCTTTCTGCATATGCCCCGAAGACTAAACTCCACATGACCTCCCAAAAACAAGCCATGATGAACTACTTCTCCCGCCTGACAGGTTTTTAACCCACTGATCTCATACTCTGTAATTCTAACATAAGAAGAAATTACCACAATGTGCTATTTGACTAATGATACACCTAAACACTCGTTAACTTTTCAGAAGATCTAATACTTGTATGAATATTTGGCCACGATGCTATCAACACGTGTTCCACCATTGTTATTCACGACATGCCATTCTACAGTAATGAATCTATGTATGAAGCTGTATAATTTGTAAACTATGATAAAGGAGATAGTCCGGAGGGAGACACTAAACAATGACAATAATTACCATGATGAAGAAAGCCGGAGAAGACAGGATAGCAGCAATTATCCAGACTAGAGGTATTAATTTTCTCATGTTGCCAAGAGTACACATGTACCGTGACCTCATCGGATGGACAATAGCAACATATCTGAAAATAAACAAACATGTTATGTTGATTATTTTCGTGATTTTGTGTGTTCTTTGTTTCCAAAGGCAATCCTTTTTTACTTTTATTTTATAGTTGCATGATACATATTAAAACATATGTATAGATAACCAGACATGTCACAATTAAGAAGCACGGCCTTCCTGAGGCACCAAAAGGACGTGAGATGAGGAACAAAAAATGACAAGATGAACATCACATATGAAACCACCCATTACTAGAAACATGCCTAGATGTTTTTGACCCCCTTTAACCCACAGTAAAACTGGGGTTTACAGGGGTATACATTATTTTTTCTTATATTTGCTCAAAAACATAGATTGTGTGTACCCGTTAGAACCGCCTCAAGTACCCACAATCTCTCTTTTGAGAAGAAATATGAAAAATATCAGATTTTTTTTTTTATCTGAAAATTTACAGTTTTTGGATATGAAATTTTCTATATATTTGGACAGGCGTGTTTTCGTAATGCGACGCACAACCAACAGCACCAGAACTGCAACAGAAGAACCAACTTGGAACGACCAGGAGAAAAACTACTCTGGGGTGGGGAATGGGATTAATTTTATTTGCACGAAACCTCACCCTTAAACCATTTATGCCTAGTGGATTCTTCTACTTTAACTCTTTGGACAAGTTCATTTATTATATAAGGGGTGCCTGGAAAGTTTTTATTATTGTCATGTTTTATAGAAATATCTGAACTTAATGTAAATAGTAGACCTTGATCAGACGCCACGTTCTGCGGCGTCTGACATGGGTCTACACTGTATGCCAGTTCCCTTTTTATGGGACGCTAGGCTTAAATGGGTTAATTCTAATGCAGCTCGAAATTACGAATATACATTGCGTCCGTATGGTAGTCCTTCCATCTAATCTGTGAACATCACATGAAGCACTGTGATGAAATAGAGCAAAATGCCCGATGGCGATCTGAAGCCAGAAGACAACAAAATCACATACTGGGTCATGATGGTCTCGATAACAGTCATCGGCAGTCAGATGCCAAGCATCTGAAACAGACTGAAGAGGGAATCGACATTTAATCATTTAGGCGGAGGACCGACCCGCCGCCATGCAATTAAAGACGGGGATAACTATAAATGCAGTTTACCGCAGAATATCAATGTTGTAATAGATATTTTTGTAGCGAGTAAAACATTTTTAAATTATTCCGAAAAACCAGTTTTGAAGCCGCTTTAAAACGTGACAAGTGCATCCAACACATTCACACAGTGTATGTAGAGTATTTTGGTTTTGATTCTCGGCTATCCACAGAGCGGCCAGTTTTGATCAGTCTTCGCGGATGATCTTTTTTCGTAGGGCTGGTATGTCCTAAGGTACATTTTCTGACGCGAAGTCCATTACATTTGACCGTAGATGCAGAAAAAGGCAGGCTAACTTGGCCTGCCAACATATCTGCAGGATCGAATGTTTTGACGACTTAGTCTATAAATTCAGAAAGATTATTAGTTAAATAGATTTTGGAAATTTTTTAAAAAAAGCTTGTCAGTCGTTACAAAAGATAGGTATCAACTTGAATGCTCCGTTGTACACTGTATGTATGATTATTTACCTAAATATGTTTGATAATTTTGCTTCCCTTTTTAATTGCATCACGAAAACACGTCTATATAATTTGACCCCCTTAAACCCCACTTTTGTATAGAAAAAAAAAAACTGGGTTTGACAGGGGTATACATTATTTTCTTATTTTGCTACAAATAACAGGCGGTTCTAACGAGTACCACAATCTATGTTTTGAGCAAAAATATGAAAAATATCAGAATTTTTCATCTGAAAATTTTCCTTATTTTTGGTTGTAAAATTTTCAATATATTTGAATACGCGTGTTTTCGTAATGGCACAACGGGGAGTCGGCCTCGGGATGAATGGCGGCCTCTTCCTCAATGTCTTTCAGAAGGTTTACGTCCGACTATTACTGTCTGTGGTCGGGCCTATCATGGTCCAGCTTGTGGTTTTCATTTGGAATAGCGTTTGTACAAATTGCCAGGCTGCCTACGTCATGGAATGGAAAAACCAATATCTTAAAATAGCCCACGCGGTCACATGACGATTTTCGGACAAACAATTAATACAGGCAATGGTGGCGAGTTTAATATTTCCTTATAAGTTTTTTTTTTTTTTTTTTTTTTCCGAGAAAACAGCTAGGATTTGACACTTCCTGCAAATTGTCTCCTAAGACTTGCATGAAATTTCAAATCAGGATGTCATTTCATCCAAATTGTCGCCTAAGAGAAGAAGACCTCTGAGAAGGAGATGATTTACATGAAATGTCAAATTCTATTTTCTCGGAAATATGACCAAAAAAAAAAAAAAAAAAAAAAAATCAAAATGAAGTCAGCTGAAATTTTAACTCAGCATGCTAAGCGTTAAGTTTTAGTCCAGGCTTGAATTTTTTGGTTTGCTGTATTTTGCATCAATCCCCCAAAACCTTTCATAGATACGTACATGAACTGCAAGTATGTCTAACCAGTGTAAAATTTGACCATCTTATCATCATTTTTGTCAACTCAACATTAAAGTGATGTAGTGTTTTAGGGTGAGAAGGACTTTCACAATCTGGAGGGGGTAGGGTGGCGCTGGGGGGGAGGGGGTGCGCGGGGGGGGGGGGGGGGGGGCAGGGTAACTTCCTATATAGGGCATAGTATGGATATGCGTGCCATATGGCCCCCTTTTTCAGCGCTGCCAGGTGTATGATTGGCCCCCTTTTACCAACAAAAATTATATAAATGTCCCGATTTTTCTGGATTCCTATGTGAAAGGCCCCATTTTTCTGACATCCTGGTATATGCAAATATTTTTCGCTCAGACATTTTTCGAGGCTTCTTGTTCTCTTGGTATTTAATGAAGTGACTGTAATATTTGTCTAACAACCAGCAATAAATGGGTATAAAAAATCAAAGGGCAGTATATAAATAGGTCAGCATTTCAGACGATCTAGTATATGAATTGGTCCGTTTTTTCAAAGGCCAAGTATATGAATGGGGTAGGTTTGCAATACTGACTTGCACACCCGTACCACAATCACCTTAAGTTAAGTTACCTCCACCCCTACCCCCGAGTTCAAGATCTGGCTGTTTCACAGACTTCTTTTTTTTTTTTTTTTTTTTTTTTTTTTTTTCAGGAAAGGTTGACATGAAATTTTAATATTGTTTTCTAAAATCCGATTCTCAATCTGCAATCGGACAACACCAAATGATGCTGCTTTCAGTTTTAACATCGTGTGCGTGCCTGCTTTGGTTCCTTGTTTGAATTAGGCCGATAAAGAAAATTTCGCTGTTTTTCTCCAGTGTCCGAGAACCACTAACAGCAATGTTTCGTAGTCACTATGATGGAATTTTAAGAAAACTCATGACATTTGCAACAATGTACTGGTTTTGCCTGTCAGATAACGCATTACACACATTTCGTACATGAGTGTTTGTCCGAAATCGATGACGTCACAGCGATGCTGCAGGATGCTAAAATTAGTAACATCTATAAATAGTGTATTATTGGAATTCGTATAAGCGCTATTTAGTACCGGCTTATTAATCTGATCCATCGGTAATACTCTCCGCCAAAATATTAATTACCCCTCAGAAGGTCTTTTTACCGACACTGTTGGTGTCTCATAATTACCTTTCTTATGATTAACTGTACCTTTGATCTTTCTTGCATAGCGCCACAGTAGGAGCAATAAAATCATTAGTGAGTGATATCACTTTTGGTCTCATTTTAGCTATGTCATTAAAAAGAAAGTAGTACGGGTGGCGATCGGAAAATATCCGGACTTTCCATGTCTACCCACGTGCTGCTCCCTACACATTTTGTACGTGAGCAAAAACTATAGTTTGTTACTTATGCGTCGGTCAGTCTATTTTCAATGTTAAGTGTGCATACACGAAGTTTTGAGCATTGAAACCAGATAGATGTTAGGGCTACATTGAAATCTAAGCTAGAGTAACAGAGATCTGCAATAAAATATCTGCTTTAAGAGGGTGAATTATCTTGCCACATTTTTCAAAGGCTGCGGAAAAAAAATCTAAAGCCTGCATATTGACTTTATATCACCGCGAGCTATTTTAGGTCACCTTAGGGAGATAACAGACACCAGCTTGAACAGTCCTTATACTGCTGCTGCTTTCTTTCTATATACATTGTTATATGCGTGTCTGTGCGCAGCACAACGCGCTTGCTTAAGCGCGCGCACATACACGCAGCGCGCGCATATACATCTCATATATAAAGCTTACACGCTCAGTGTGTGAGAAGATGTACAAGCCACAGTTTTTCGCTATTAGAATTTAGAATTATGAAAAGTTTTCTTTGCTCAGAATTGATATACCCAGCTAGCATTCTTTATAAATCTATAGCGAGCCGTTATCGGCCCGTCAGCTACCCTGACGGGCCGATAACGGCCCGCTATAGATTTATAAAGAATGCTTACTGGGTAATGAGTGTTGCGGGTTGTGGAGTGTTGGTAAGGGCCTTTTGTACTTGCAGCATATGGCGGTATAGGTATATTAGTACTTTTCCTTTGTTTCTTAGCAATTATTTTTTGTCCTTCAACCTCCTTTGTTTCTCTTTTCTACAAAGTTTCTCTTTTTCTCTGGCAAACGACGCTAAATGACCCACCAGAGTTAAAGTGTCATTAAACAAGTACTAAACACAAACAAATTCATGTGTGTCGTATTTTAAGACGGAGGAAAAGGATTTATATACGATTGTATGAGATCTGAACGATTGTTATCATCATGCTTATTTCCAATCTGTCTGTGGATTACGGTCTGGCTGTTGAGTGATGTAAGACACTGGAACCGCGTCCGGTCATAGGGAATTATGCTCAAGAAAGGGCCTACTCTTAAAAGAACAATTTGCTCCCCTTCTTAAAAGAAAGAATTTGCTTTATTTATTAGTCAAATATAGCGTTTGTTTTGTACTTATTTGTTCCACAACTCTCCTTTTTTTGGTGCCTCGATAGGGCCATACGTCGTGATTGTGGCATTTCCTGAGTATTTTTACTTATATTATTTATCTTCGACCCTACCTGGGATTCAGTAGTGACCTAGACACTAATTAATTGTTATGAACTGTTTTCTGAAGAGCTACTCCTGATCTTGTAATAGCTTGGTATCAGTATGGCATCATCAAGATTATAATAGAAATCTGAATCCCCCGTTTGTGACTATATTTTGTCTCATAAAGAATAGAAAACAGCATTGCTATTTCCGGTGATTTACAGAAGTTAGTTTCAGCTATCAGACTTCAGACGTTAAAAAAATAAAACAATTATGAAACTGTCTTTTGCTGACGCCAAAAGAGTAACTTTAAAAGCCTGAAATCGTAACTTGACCGAACAGACAACCTGTGTTTAACTCCACATTCTAGTTTTCTCCTTCCGGTGACAGTTGTTTCCGTATTTTTAAACATAAAAAATGCCCGGCCCACTACAAAATTTCTTTATCTTTGCTCAAGCGTCAGAGAAATATTAGAGAAACATCATATTGCTAAGTAATTATGTCCTTTAAACAAGATAAGACCGAAGAAGTCTCTCGATTATTTTTGTACGAAACAATATTCCCATGATGAATTTAGGCACAAATTTACAAACAGGCAAATTAAATTATGTCACATTTGATAGAATAGGTGAAACATTTCCAATGTATTTGCATAACGATTTCATTTTGCTGATGCTCCTGAAATGGTCCAAAATCGGCCGTTTCTAACAACCCAGCTAGCATTCTTTATAAATCTATAGCGGGCCGTTATCGGCCCGTCAGCTATCCTGAAGGGCCGATAACGGCCCGCTATAGATTTATAAAGAATGCTTACTGGGAAGCATCCACAACAAGACTGTCCGTAGCACATCATTTACATATATTGTCCTGAATAAAATTATGCGTGCAGGTTTCATTCTTCTCATTTTCAAACCTTAATTGCAAATGGTATTGCGTGAATCGGATGGCGAAATTGCGAACTGGTTGGAAGCACTATCTTCAAATTATGGTCCCATCGAACCGACGCACTAGAGTTTTGTTTTAGAAACCTACGCTAGAACATCGTTGATTTCCTATTTTAAGATAGGGATTATGAAATATTTATATACCTATATACAAAACCACTCCACAGAAGGACGAATTGCATTACGTCATATATTATCTAACCTATCTACCAGTAGAGTAAAGATGCCAGATCGGGCACCAATAACCTTTGGTGGCCTTTGTATTTTGACAGGTACTGTAATTAGTTACATCATTTTATCAATTTTTAGTATCCTCATAAAACGAAAGAAAAGTATCACTGTGACAGTTTTTAACAAATCGCCACCAAATTTTGTGAGCTTTTAGATGAATAAATTATCTAACGGTTGACTGTTTAGAAATTTTTAAAGTGCCTAGAAAAAAGTTATTAGGGCATTTTTTTCTGGAATTCTGCGTATCCCGTTCGGGAACACATTTAATTGGGGTGCCTGATTGGGAAACAGTGGCTTCCGTTTGGGAACATCTGAAAATGGGGCTGCCCGATCAGAATACAAACACGACTCAAGACAGGTTTATATATCACACGACTGAAACTTTGTTTTATTACTTTTAAAAAGGAAAAAAAAAATAATATTACCATTATTTGGCAATTCTCATGTTATATAGTGTACAGATGATCAAATACCGCTAGCCATCTTTCGAGCACTCAGAGAGTAGTCAGTAGCAATCATAACGTCATAATCTAGGGTAAAACTGACGACCACTGAGCTCCTCGTTCATATTGGGGAAAGTTAATTGTCAGTGGTTGCCAAAGCAAAAGAATAGGGTAGGTGGTCAACAAGCCTGAAATCACATTTCTACATGGCGTGTATGACGGAGCAATATCTTGAGAAGCCCATCCCGAATCTACCGGAGCCGGGTTGCTTCCATTTGACATTTATACACACTGATAGGGTTTGCCCAAACACTACTTTCCAATACTTAAATACAACAGAAGCCATTACTTTCATCTTTGTACCATATTTTTCTGTTTACTTTTTTACCTTTGCCCCATGAACTAACATATAATCTATTAATCGATCGCTATAACTGGTGTCTAAATGACTGTTTAAATCTTATAAATTCCACAAAATGTTGATATAAGATCAAAACATTGATTTAGATTAAAATATCGATTTGATTCGGCGAATTGTTTATACGAGGGTCGTGCAAAAAGTTCTGTCACTAATAGGCTTCTTTGGTTTCATCCTATCTATATTTTAAAATGCTTCGCTGCACTTGAATGGTGTGTTGAATAGCCAACGATACCCGTTTATTTCGTGCAAATTGCTTTCCAACTGACCGAGTTATTTTAAATTGAAATAGATGCAGTCATATACACTGACCAATTTACTTGTTACATTGGAACATGGACCAGAAGACTGAAATTCGTAGCTATATTAAATGCCGCATTAGGCTTAATATAGATTCAAAGCAGATATTTAATGAATTGTGTGGTATATATGGACCTCCGCCCATTTCAATGCGCACAGTTTTTAGGTGGGTTAAAGCTTTTAAAGCTGGGAAATTTTCTGTTGAAGATGATTCCCGTCTTGGAAGGCCTAAAACCTCTGTTACCAAGGCTAACATCGCTGCTGTAAAGATTGTGGTCGAACAGGATGCGCGATTGTCTGTCGGAGATATAGCTAGTTGTACTGGCATATCAGAAGGTGAGAAAGGTTTGCGCTAGGTGGGTACCTCATTTGTTCACTGAGGAGCAAAAGACACAACGCCTTAAATGTGCCCGGGAACTTTTGAAAACATACAATGGCTGTAATAGTCGGGTTATTTCTAACTTGCTAACAGGTGATGAAACCTGGGTGCACATGTTTGAGCCACAAAGAAGGGCTGATAATAAGCAATGGAAGCGAAAAGAGAACCATAAGTTTGAAAAAGATGTTGTACGCAATTTTCTTTAATTCAAGTGGGCCAGTCGTTCAAGTGCCTTGTCCATCTGGTCATACAGTCACTGGCCGATTCTACGAGAATTCTGTACTGAAGAAAGTGAAATAGTTTTACAATAAGAAACGACCAAGCAAAGGATGGTCAGGAGTCCACCTTTTACATGACAACGCCCACTCGCATAAGTGTGAGGTTGTTAAGTTTTTTTTTTCGGCTTCTGAAAAGGTGAAAGTTTTAAACAATCCACCTTATTCACCTGACCTGAGTCCCTGTGACTACTTTTTATTTCCAAGGCTTAAGAAAATGCTTTCTGAAAATAAGTATACGTCTAGAAGTTCTCTTGGCAGCGCTATTTATCAGTGTCTCCAACAGATACCAAAAGAAGACTATTTATCTGCTTTTCGCAACTGGGTAAAAAGGTTACAAAAATGTGTTTCAGTAGAGGGGGAATACTTTGAAGGTTAGTGATAAAAATATATTTGATAAAACGTAGCACTGAAGTAATCCGAACCCAGTGACAAAACTTTTTGCAGGACCCTCGTAAGATTAAACTATTCATTTATACATCAGCTAAAGTGTTGTCAATAAGAGTCTGAAGACTCTTCACACTCATGGTGAATTATTCACAAAAATACATTACAATACATTATGCTCTAATCAGTACTTCTCTGATAACACAATTATTTCCCTAAACTAATCTGGCTACGTAGCCTAATTAGCAAACTACATATTCAGACTTGGCCTCGGTGGCTCAGTTGGATGCGCCGTCCGACTGGAGACCAGGAGGTCGCGGGTTCAACCCCCGCCGAGGTCGGCAACATTCTTTCGTGGAGATTGATCATGAAATATTTTCTACGGTCATTCTCTCCCTTCCGCTAATTCAAGAAGGGCAGTTGTCAGTTTCTGGCGAAAGAATGTGCACAATACTGGTTAACCGCTTAGAGGACTAAGCCTGCCCAGTAAACGTGTGGTTAGGTAAACTGACCGCGCTCGACATGGCCCCATTGCGTTGACTGGGCCGTAAAACCTCAACACAAACAAACATATTCAGACAAAATTTTCTCTAACAATTCTGTTTTAGTATCATTTTGTATCAAACTAGGATCAGTTGCATTTCATTTTGGAAAATAAGTTTCTAAAACCAAATTGTAAAGTTATATTGAATGTTGCTCAGGTATCAGCCTTTAAAGTGAATGATTTCAATTCTGTTTTATGGTGTGTCCAAAGGTTTCGTATGAACTGTACAATAAGAGCTTAATACCATGCAAGCTCTCCAAAAACATGGTGGTCCAACAAGGGGATGATGCGCCTAGATACAACATGGTTAAAAAGTTGGCTGCTGAATTTAAGGGGGTGAGAGACACTGGGAAGATTTTCCGCTAATGTTTACTGATCTGCACATCAAATCCTTTTCTGCAATGGTGTCTACTCTAAATGAAAGAGTTTGCTCCAAAGAGGCGTTTTTCACTTTAGAATAGACCCTCTTACAATAAGGAACAAACCCAGTTTGACAAAGTTACCTCCCATGAAAGTCTAGTAGCCAAAATGCCCAACCATCGCTAACGTGAAAGATTCTGGAAGACAACTCATATTCAAGGAGTGTTAGCTCGATGAGTACAAAAGTTACAATTGGTTTTCTTTTTGCTTCAGCATTTCAGTTATTTATTGCTGTCCTCATTGTTGTTTCATCCCTGTACTTTTATGTTTCCGAAGATGTTGCAGTGATGAGTAAGAAATCCTTCACGTGGACTGAACAAATGTTTTGAGTTTACCGCGGCAGAACTAAGGACGAGGGTTGTGTGCACGTAAAATCGATTTAAAAATTCTTACTGCCCGTTCCATGGCGGTGCTTCTACTGTGGTTCACTATTTCTGTCATTGTATGTCTTAGTGATTTTTTTTTATTTTGGATAGCCGTTTGGCCAATTTTTGGGAAAGAAACTGTCCTTTTCGCTTTCTGCTTTCAGTGGTTTGGTTGTGGTGCCGTTGCATTCAGTGCGTTCTTCTTTTCCTTTAGTGTCTTGGCTGGAAGGTGTTAGGTAATTGCATCGATTACTGATCATTCCCTTCCTTTCTATTGAACCCAATCATGGAAAATGTTGACAATAGTCTAAGCAGACACTGCCAGTTTCCCTTGGTAATTTGTGATCAGGGGTGAGAGCTGAAGCAGTCAAAGCAATGAAATAAGCAAGTTCTCCGGTTTCCCAAGAAAGGCAAGACCGTGATGCCTGAAGGCAAAGTAATTGCCTGCATTTTCTAGGATTTAGAACGAGTGCTATTGTTGGACTACCTACAAGTCGGTCACCTTATAGTCAGTGAATACTATGCAGATTTCCTGGAATATCAACTAGAACAGATCGTCCAGAGCCAACTATGCTGATCCACCAGATGGCCCTCTTATAACCAAAGTTAACGATACTGATTTCCTGAGACATATACAGAAAAGAGTCTCCTGATATCCAGGGCCAACTATGCTGATCTCCTGCGATATCTACAGGAGAGGGTCACCTTATAACCAGGACTGCTAAGCTGATCTCCTGAGGTTTCAGTAGAAGATGGTCACCTTATAACCAGAATAAACAATGTTGATCTCTCGAGACATCTACAGGACAAAATCTAGGAGATTTGTTTAAGGGTACACTAAAATATGATGATCCAATGCTGGTTAAGGTTAAAAGATTGACCTGTGAATGATGTCTTACTTTGTTTTGCAGCAGTGAAACTTTATTTTTAGACAGGCAAAAATCATAGTTCCAGATGAGGCCCGTTTTCAACAAAGAAGTTCTGAGATGTGTTATATTTCTTAATAAATTGTACTACTCACTGTGATTACACACAACATGTGTTCGTGGAGAAATGAGAAATACTTTGCAAAATGCGTATGGATATTCTTCTTATCTGAGCTTATGCCTAATTTTCAGACCCTGAACTTAGACTACAGATACGTTTGATTAAAACCAACAATATGTGTTTGCAGATAGATAAATAATAGTCAATAACCTTCACAACTGTCTGGGCTATGTCAGCGGCCCATACATTGATAATATTTTTCTCCTTTTTTTTCTCCCAGAAAAAAAAAAAAAAAAAAAAAAAAAAAAAAAACACAAAAAAACAGGATTTGACGTTTCCAACATTAACCTTAAAACGCTGAATTTAAATATAGATAGACAATCGTTTAAAATTTTCCCCGCCCTACAAACTAAAAGCTGGGCTTGGCACGCATGGGCGATTCATATTAAATGTGAACCCCTAGTTTATGTGAAAAATAAGGGGAATGGATCGATACACCTTCTTCAGGGGAAAAACTATGACATGCAAATATTTCCACAACATCACATTCCAAAAGGGAGCAAATTCTTTCCTTAGAGCAGCCAATTGTTTTGAAAGGTTTCGAAAATTAGAGAGGCAACTTTCTGCCCCAAATTACGTGTCTCCTCGATAAATGGCGGCCAAATCTTTGAAGTGTTTCTATTCTATACATGAATATAACTAATATAAACACAATGTTAGTAAGAACGCCCATCCATCCATCTCTCTCTCTCTCTCTCTCTCTCTCTTTCTCTCTCTCTCTCATCCATCCATCATTCATCCGTCCGTCTATGTATGTATCTATGTATCTATCTATCTATCTATCTATCTATCTTGCACATCCTTTCGCCAGCGGGCACATGACGTTGCACTGACGTTGAAGCGACGTTGTATAAATGTCATGTGCCTGTTTGGTCAATAGGATAATGTATTGTATAGATCCCACGCCGAGAAAAAATGTAACAGGAAGTAAAGCTAAAAAGATATATTATATTAGTATAGGGATCAAACATGGTTTTTCATACATTAACATTCGCCAAGTCCCGTGGGAGGTGTTGAAAACCGTGGCCGAAGGCGGTTTTCAACACCTCCCAAGGAACCTGGCGAATGTTAATGCATTGAAAAACCATCTTCGATCGCTATTATTGCAAAAAAACTGAAAACATTTGCTACATTTTGCATTATTTCTTGCACTATTTTGTTTCGCCTTTTCACCGAAGTCTCGAGAACGTCATTTCCACGGACTATGCTCGTTCTGGGGCCGGGCAGTACACATCTCGTGACGGCAGCAATTCTATGGCCCCGGTACGAGCATATTGAAAGTTGCGTAGCCGTGCATTAACAACGCATGAATTGCCTTGTTAATACACGGCTTTTCGCCGGTTAATGCACGGCTGCTAATAACGTGCGATACTGCTTTTTATGCAATAATGAAGCTTAAAGCTGATCAAAACGATTCCTCAGGATTGCAGCAGGGAGGAGTACAAAGCATATCAGAGTCTTCGCTGTCTGCATAAAGAAAGCTTGGGTCCTTAGCTACCCATTGATTGCACAACGAAGACCCTTGATGCCCAGACTGATCTGAGTCTTCGCTGGGCGCACATGCCATTTTGTTGGTTTTGTCATGCGCTGGCTCAAATTTTAACTTATTGTCAGTGAGGATCAAGCTTTGGCTATACGTAAGTATGTTGAGTAATTCATAAAAGGCTCTATATCCCTCAAAAAGAGACATTTTATTATCAAATAAAAAAAAAAAATAAAAAAAAAATAAATAAAGGTTTAATGAATTGATATACGGTATTAATACAAACAGAAAATGTGGTACCTGACGGCCTGTAAAATATTAGTTAATCTCTGGTTTTTGAAATGAAATGATTTTGTGTTGCCAACATTAATTCAGAGATACGATAAAAAATCATTTCATTTTTAATCCAGTTTAAAAACAAAGAGTTACTGAAATTTTACAGGCTGTCAGATGCCACATTTTATGATCGTATTAATACCGTATATCAATTTGTCCATATTAGGCAAGTATCCAAAACATATGTTCTATGAGGAAATAATCACAAAAGAAGACCTTTATTACATATCAATCTGTTCATGAAGTATTCTATACAAAAGCAAATTCATTTCAATGGCAACGTCTTTGGAAACAAATATTGTCGCTGTAACGAGGGGTCAGTGTAACGGTATTCACAGATAAATAAAGTCTTAATTATCAGATAAAACTCAGAATACACATCTTCCTTACATCAAATGTATGTTGTTTAGTCGATTAAGATGAAGTCAATTAATATATGTCTTCGTGAACATATGTAAATACATCGAATAAATTCTAAAAGAAATGACTCTTCGGAGCAATGAACACGTTCATAAACTGCAATAAAAGCGCTGCAAACACAGCACCATGTCCCACCATAGCACTTACATTAAGCAAGTGACATAACTCTGTAAAAAATAAAATCAAAGGGAAGGGGAGTTAGTCTTTCCCTAAATATTATCAACATTGATGCATAACATAGATTGTGCGTACTCGTTAGAACCGCCTCGACGAGGCGGTTCTAACGAGTAACCACAATCTATGTTTTCCAGCAGAAATAAGAATAATAATGTATACCACTGTAAACCCCAGTTTTACTATATAAAAGTGGGGTTTAAGTGGGTCAAAATTGTATAGGCATGTTTTCTTGATGTAATGCTGATTTATATTTAAAAGCAAACAGAGCGCAAGTGAGCATTACTGCATGGATTTACGAACATTTTCATTCTTCATACGGTAACCAGTTTATGCCTAATTCATTAATTAATTTTGGAAACTTGGACGAATCCATTCCATGCTGAATGAAACTTAAAACGATAGATTTTCTGCCATTTTTACAAGGGAGACAACTTTTGTGACTTCATGTTTGCTTTTCTGTACACCAAACGCCTTCTGAATAGGGTCTGCGCTAAAAGGGTGCAAAGTTTTCCTTTTAAAGTAAACCCCATTTCATTAGGGAGGTAAAACCATGTTGATAATCCTCTGAAAGCGTATAAAATCCGCATAAACGGCACAATACGCAAACACGCCTATTCAAATATATTCAAAATTTCATCACCAAAAATTGAAAGTTTTCCGATAAAAATTCTGATAGTTTTCATATTTCTGCTTAAAAACATAGATTGTGGGTACTCGTTAGAACCGCCTCGGCGGGGCGGTTCTAACGAGTACCCACAATCTATGCTTTTAAGCAGAAATAAGGCAAATAATGTATACCCCTGTGAACCCCAATTTTACTATATAAAAGTGGGGTTTAAGGGGGTCAAAATTATATAGGTATGTTTTCGTGATGATTTGAGCCAGCGCACGACAAAACCTAGTGAAAGACCAGTGTGACCAGCAATAACTCAGAACAGCCTGTGCATCCACCCAGTATGGCAAGGGTTCTAGTTTATCCCTCTTTGAATAGCCTGGGGACTGTAGAAGGCACATGCGATAAGCGACGACTCTGATCAGACTGCGCGGATGCGCAGGCTGATCTGAGTCGTCGCTGGTCGCACAAGCCGTATTGAAGGTTTTGTCGTGCGCTGGCTCAAATGTTTTTTTGTTGTTTTTTTTATGATAGAGCGGTATTGTGTGCAGTTCAATGGCAAACTCTTAGTCGCTTAGTAGAAGAGTACTTCATCAAAGTGGAATTAAGTTCTTTCAGGGAAACACTGTATTTCACTTCTAGATAACATGAACCGTGTCAAGCGAAAAGGTGCCTTAGAGCATGCGCAAAATATGCGGATTTACATCATCCTGCACATGCGCAAAGTATAATCAGGCATTCTCTCTCCATTGACACATTTTATAATAGCCAATGACTCTGTTTGCGGACAGCGAAAGCCCTGATCAGACTGCGCGGATCTGCGCAGGATGATCTGGGCCTTAGCTGTCCGCATATGCCCGAAGACACGTTTTCGCATGGTGCGGCAAATATGATGTGACAAAACAACAAAGAAAAAAAGCACTGGTGTCGTCAATAAGTATGGCCATTACCTTGAGGCAGTACGGAATAGCAGTATAAACACGAAGACATTTGTCTACATAGGAAGTAAATAATAGTTTGGATGACGACACTCCTTGTCTTGTTCACTGATATGTCTGTTCTGAAGTGCGAAAATGCCCTCCCGCAAAGGGCAATTAGTGTCTTGCTTTAGTAGAGGAATTATGACTGAAAGAGAAATAGCAAATTGGAACTGCAAATACGGTCATAATATGAGCCGCAAGGTGAGAAAGCGTACCTTCTGACATGTACGCCCAACGAAGACTCAAATCAGCCTGCCCATCCGTGCGATTTGATCAATCTTCGTTATCCGCTTGGAGAAACTTTTTTATCCTTAGTTATCCACAAGGCGCACAGAAAAGGTTCTGATTACACTGCGCGCATTTGCACACTGATCTGAATATTTGCTGGGTGCACATATCAAAATGTACGTTTTCTGACGTAGTAGCTCATGTAATTTATGCGTACGGGGATCGCCTGAAATGCGAATCGCTTGAAAATCGCTTCATTCTACACATGGCATTTTCACTAACAATTTATACACTACATTCTGGGCCTTTTCATCGACAGCAGATATCCTGTGCGTATTGCGCGAATACGCACTTTGAATGGTCGGTGTTCCAATGTTTGTTGCCGCCTATTAACTGCAATCATTTTAAATGTGTTTTCAACCTATAAAGAGGATTTGATTTTTTTATACGAGCTTGTATGACAAAGTGAACTATAAGAGTACACTGGAACTCATAGGAGTGTATCATACTGTCTTTAACGCTTAGCACTCTGGGTAAAATTTGCAGCAGACGACATTTTAAAATATTTTTCTTATTTTTCCCAGAAAACAGGATTTGACATTTCATGCAAATTGTCTCCCAAGGAGACAATTTGCATGAAATGTCAGATCCTGTTTTCTGGGAAAAATAAGAAAAATATAATCAATTTGTCGTCTGCTGAAAATGCCCAGAGAGTGGTAAAGGTTAATGTTGCCCTTTCTTGTTTATTTCATACAACAAAACTGGCCAGACGAATGGATTTTATATACAGTCGACTCTCGTTATCTCGACTTCGCTTTTCTCGAATAACAGTTTATCTCGAAGTGAAAATCTGGCCCCAATTATAACATGGAACTCTAACAACACGTAGCAAAATATTGTGGAAAAGCAATTTCTCCTCTTTTTTTTCCACAATATTTTCAATATATCTCTTTCAGGAGTCAAATTACATATTCATTTGTGAAATGGGGTTGTTCTATTTATATTTTCCTCAATTCTGCAAATCTGATATGTCGAAGTACGGATATCTCGAAGTATATCAGAGAGTCCCCTTGGACTTCGGGATAACGAGAGTCGATTGTATACGTATAATCAGTTATTGCTGAATTGTACGATCCGCCCCTTATTAGCATTAATGTATATTCATTAGGTTGTCAAAATATCCCATGTGGCGATTTCCATATTTTCACAGTTTTGGCCTTGGTGTTGCCATGGATAATGAAAAGTGGCATTTGAAATTTCATTTGGCTAGATCTTGTCGGTATTATTGTGTATACAAAATTTTATCAAAATAGCTCATATGATTGAAGACCTACGGCGAATTCCATACTTTTACATTTATTTGGCTTCGACGTTACCTTAGTCCATGGAAACTGACATTTTTGCAAGCCCGTTCGCTAGAGCTTGTCGGTATCGATCTGTGTGCAAAAAAGTAGCTAAAGACCACCATGGCTCCATGACCATTACGCTTATTTCCGCAATTTGTCTCGGGACGTTTCAAAAACTGTCCACGGACAGACAAGTCGATTATAAGGCACTCTACGAAAGTCGACCTTACAGTATGTCGAGTTTTCTGCGGATCGTGCAATAATGAAATCAATGTGTACACCTATGAAGGCAAGTTTTCGGACAGACATGTCTGATTGTATAATGATCAAACTGTTAGGTCAATTCGTTAGCTCTACAGAGTTGTCATGAACAGTCAGCTATGACATCACCAAACTACATTTACATATGGCCCGAAGCGAAGATTCAGATTAGCTAGCACATCCGTTCAGTCTGCTTGGAATCTTCGTAGGGCACACCGTGGGTAGCAAAGGATTCAAAGCGTCTTTAGGGGACAGCGGAGATTCTGATATTTTTCATATTTCTGCTCAAAACATAGATTGTGGGTACTCGTTAGAACCGCCTCCAGAAGGCGGTTCTAACGTGTGTCCACAATCTATGTTGTTGAGCAGAAATAAGAAAAATAATGTATACTCCTGTAAACCTCAGTTTTACTATATACAAGTGGGGTTTAAGTTGGGGTGGGGGGGGGGGGGGGGTGGGGGTCAAAATTATATAGGCATGTTTTCGTGATGGTTCCACAGTTGAAGACCGAACACATTTTTGTAAATTGGAACTGCATCAGAGCAATGTCCTTTCTTATAATCCGCAAATATGTAGTGGGTACTTTACTCTGGTGAGCAAATAGTGGCCCATGGGCCTCTTTTTTAGTTTCATCGAGAAATCAATAGATTTTTTCCACCAATCAGAAAGCAGGAAAACGCACAAATGTAAATAAAAATTAATTATATTTTCCTCAACAAAATTAAAGATTTGTCAATTTACGTCAACTGACAGCTGTGAGTTCTCTTATGAAAGAACATTAAGTGTCGATTGACATAGTGAAGACACACCGTTTAGCTTCTCTTGTCGCTAGTCCGTAAATCTAGTAAAAATAAAAATAAATATTGTTGTAGATTCTTTCACAGGAACATAAAGGACTAGCTGAAATATTCTTTCAATAGAGGCGTTGACTGAGAGAGCGTCATTGTGTTCTTAATCTTAAATGATGAATTTGACGTGAACGTTCCTCTTTGTAGTAGAACATAGACATATTAGGAAAAGAACTGTCGTATAAAGCTTGCCCAGTCACGTGCGGTATGGCGTAATCCATACCAATATTTATTTGAGGCTTCGTTCCCCGCTAATGATAAAAGAGTCCTTTATGCTTACCGCATCATTTGAGGCGCGCCGCCCCGTCAGAAAACCTACCGTTGGTCATATGCGCTTAACGGAGACTGAAATCAGACTGCGCATCCGCGCAATCTGATCATAGTCTTTGTTGTCCACAAAAAGAATCTCTGCAACCTTAGCTATCTAAATACGTCCATAGAAGGTTGTGATCAGACTGCGCGAATGCGTAGGCTGATCTGAATCTTTGCTGGGCGCATACGTCCGAAGGTACAGTTTCTGATGTAGCAGCTCATTATTGTGTGCACTATTAGTATGTATATTACGCCTTTGAATGGTTTCATTGACTTACTCGTACATTACGAAAACACGCCTATTCAAATATATAGAAACTTTTACCTCCTAAAACTGAAATTTTTCAGATGAAAAAAACCTGATATTTTTCATATTCTGCTAAAAAAAAACATAGGTTGTGGATGCTCGTTAGAATCGCCTCGGCGAGGCGGTTTTAACGTGTACCCACAATCTATGTTTTGAGCAAAAATAAGAAAAAATAATGTGTACCCCTGTAAACCCCAGTTTTATATAAAAGTGAGGTTTAAGGGGATCAAAATTATATAGGCATGTTTTCGTGATGAATAACAATTTTCAGATAAACAGTTCATGGATAATATGAAATATACAAAATGGTTGAGGTTATACAAATTTATATATCCTTCTGTTTACCAACAACATATCAAGCCGATAAGACCTAATGCACATACGTGTAAATAAAGCAAATAAATTCGGTAGAATATCACTTTCGAAGCCCAGAGGTTAGTCGGAACATTAGCTGTTTGTACATAATAATGCCTGGAAGGTTTTACAGACGCTGATTATTCAGCAGCACAAATATGGATCAGCCTGCAGAGATGTACAGACTGTCTTGGGCCTTCGCTGTTTAGACATGACATTGCTCATGTTTGTCTTGCTGCTGTCTGTATTTACAGAAAAAGATAAATAGAAACCTAATGCAGGAGATGAAGTCACTAATGACAATATGTAGGCGTGGTGCGCACTTATTTACAACATGTGAGATAAGGTTCCAAGACAGTTCACTGACACGACAGTTCACCGACACGCAATTTTGAGACAGTTCACTGACATATTTGAAAACAGTCCACCGAAAATTTGAAGACGGTTCTCCGACAAATATGTTTGGGTAAGTTTAAAATAATGGAAATGATAGTTATTTAAACTGAAAGATGCATATAAATGAAAAAGAAAGATATTTACATGAAGAACAGTGGATTATGATGATCGATAAATCAGTTATGGTGTATTGTTGTTGTTATGGTTTAGGTGTCAAACCTTTAAAGGCTCAGCAACTTCTCCAAGCTGTTTCCAATAACCACTTGCAGTATACATGTAACATAGTTCAGCATATAAAAACTACCATTAGTAGTACAATTGTTCATATCAAATGTTAAATTTCCATAAACTGGCCATTACTAACTAATTTTTGAATAATACAGTTTATAATAAAAACAAGAATTCCGCGGAAGACGTCATCGCACCTGCTGGGGCAAAAGTCACAGGAGCCACAATCAGAATGTGGTTATTAAATAAGTTTATTTCATTCTTAGCAGTGCTTAGTTGGAAAATTGGGTTGAAAAAAATGAGGACAAAGTGCCTAGTGGGGCACATATATTCCAGGCCAGTGCCATTCCCTCTAATGGCTATATCTTCAGCACTGACTTTTCGTATTATACAGCCCAATGATAATGGAACGTCGACGTAAAATGTGTAAAAGTCACTGGAGCGTGAAATATAGGTCAAGGTTACGGGTCAAAGTACCTGCTAATTCGGTACATCAAGGAGAAGCACTATGCAAGGTATGGTGGTTGTAGGCCTTATAGTTGAGGAGTTATCAAACATCAACGTAAAATGTGTCAAATATAGGTCAAGGTACCTGCCAAGCCATTGCAATGAGGTGAACCACTATGCAAGGTTTAGTGATTGTAGGTCTTATATTTGAGGAGATACCGAACATCAACATAAAATGTGTCAAAATCACTTGAGTGCAAAATATAGGTCAAGGCCACTAGGTCAAGGTACCTGCCTAGTCAGAACATCGAGAAGAAGCACTATATAAGATTTGGTGGTTGAAGGCCTTACAGTTGAGGACATATGGAAGGGCAACGTGAAAGTGTAAAAGTCAATAGAGCGCGAAATATAGGTCAAGGTCACCCAGTCAAGATACTTGCTGAGTCCGTACATTAAGGAGAAGCACTACGCGAGGTTTGATGGTTGTAGGCCTTATAGTTGATGAGATATTGAACGTCGACGTAAAATGTGTAAAAGGCATTGGAGCGCAAAATATAGGTCAAGGTCACCGGGTCAAGATACCTGACAAGTCAGTACATCTAGGAGAAGCACTATGCAAGGTTTGGTGGCTAGAGGTCTTACACTTGAGGAGATCTGGAACGTTGACGTAAATTATGTCAAAGTAAATATAAGTCAAATATAGGTCAAGGTCACCAGGTCAAAGTATCTGCCGAGTCAGTACATTGAGAAGAAGCACTTTGCAAGGTTTGATGATTGTAGGCCTTATAGTTAAGGAGATATCAAACGTCGACACAAAATGTTTAGTCACTGGAGCGCAAAATATACGTCAAGGTCACCGTGTCAAGGTACCTGCCGAGTCAGTACATCTAGGAGAAGCACTTTGCAAGATTTGGTAGCTGTATGCCTTATAGTTGAGAAGATCTGGAACGTCAACGTAAATTATGTCAAATGGAGCGCAAAATATAGGTCAAGGTCACTGGGTCAATGTACCTGCCAAGTCTGATTGTCAGGGAGCTGTGTCATGCAAGGTATGACGGTTGTTGTAGAATTGTAGTTGATTAGAATACTAACTTTGACGTAAATGTCGAACTTTGACATAACAGAACTGTTAACAGACGGACAGACAGACGGACAAACGGACAGACAAATGGAAAAGCGGGCACCTATGTTGCAAAGTCTGGAGGTCAGGGAGATGTTTCATGCAAGGTTTGATGGTTGTTTAGTCTTGTAGTTGATTAGAATATTAAACTTTGAAATAAATGTCGAACTTCGACATAACAGAACTGGTAACAGACGGACAGACAGACGGACGGACGGACAGACAAATGGAAAAGCAGGCACCTATGTCGCGAAGTCTGGAGGTCAGGGAGATGTTTCATGCAAGATTTGATGGTTGTTTAGTCTTGTAGTTGATTAGAATACTAACTTTGACATAAATGTCGAACTTTGACATAAATTTTGACAGACGGACGGACGAACGGACAGACGAAAGGAAAACCAGACACCTATGTCGCAAAGTCAGGAGGTCAGAGAGATGGTTCACGCAAGGTTTGATGGTTGTTTAGTCTTGTAGTTGATTAGAATATTAACTGTGACATAAATGTCGAACTTCGACATAAATGTTGACAGACGGACGGACGGACGGAAAATCGGACGCCTATATCGCACCCTGCTACAAGTCTTGTACCAAATTAAACCTTTCCACCGATTGTTGTACACAGCATTTTACAATATTTACACATGACGATGTTAAGATCTGAAAAACACTTCATTGTCGTTGTCCAGAATACTGAATGTTATCACTTCCTCAATCTAAGACCAAGACTATCGCAGTTCTTTTAATGGAGAAAACAACAATTTTCTTGAAAGATGCTCTATATCCAGTACCATGCTCTCGTCAGTCAGCAATGTTTCCTTGAAAATAGTGACAGAACAGTCCAAGACCAGGTCAACAAACTTTTCACTATCCGAAAGAAACCCTTTTACAACATTAGAGGATTCTTTCCAACTTAAGATAGTGATAAGTTGCTCCTTATAATTTACTCTAATAAGCTCAAACCTAGAACACACTGCACTGAAATGGATACGAGTCTCAGCTCCAATCCCACAGATCAGACAGCAGTCACAGACAGTATACTGAATGAATCTGGCCCTATTTTCCTATAGGTTATACGTATACCCGTAAGTAAGCGTAATTTTGGGTAGGCTCTTTTGACAGCTCTTACAATATGGGGAATTGTTTTCCAAGCCTGGTGGAAGATGTAAGGGTGGTTGTATTATGGGGTAATATAGGCGATAACAGTCAGCAAACCAGCTTTTACTGGTGATGGATTTGACAGCTAACCGGCGCTGTGTTCTTGTGAAAAAGGACATCTCCGAAACGAGTGAGTTTCCTCCGGTCAATTTCGTGATAAATTGGTCTTATGCCTAAAAGTCCATAAACAGCCGAAGTTGCAGTATTTACAGGAAAACCCTGAATCCGCTTCATAAAGGAATGTTGAAGCTGTTAAGTTGTTTTAGAACTAAAACGGAGCTTCCTAAATTGTCAGCACTAATAATAAAAAAAATGATAGATTTTGTGTTATAGAAGCCATTTATCAAAATGCAACAACTATCAATTTTAAAAGCCCTCTCTTGTAAATAAAGGAGAGCAACGTCGGGGACAACAACTGGATCATAGTTGAAAAGGTGCTTTGACAAAATTTATTTAAATGTGTGTGTGGTGGAGGGGAGAGGGGTGGGGGACGAGGGGGGGGGGGGGGGGCAACAGACAGCAGTGGTTATGTGCTAAACGTTTCCTGGAAACTAAGTGTTCATACCGGAGAAGGCATCTAACACATTTTGCACATTAACTAAACTCTTAAAGTCAGTTTCTGTAAGATTCAGAGGAAAAATCATTAACTTTGTGTTTTAACATCCTACCCTCTACCTCAAACAGAACTTTTCTTCTCATCATAGATCACAGAGAATTTTACAGAGTTTCTATTTTGCACAATCTTTACAGGAATTCTAATCTGATGATCACAGATGACAGGCCAGATGACTGTCACAAATGGCAAGACTTTTTTCTGCTTTAGAACAAATTAAAATTAAAAACGACCAGTTGTATACAAATCACAAAAATGATCTTTTCCCAATCCTTCCTACTTTTTTTCTCAATTTATCTATGAAAACATGATGGACATTGTAACGTAAACAGTGCTGGCTGGGGCGTCTGTGATGCTCTGGTTTCACACCTAGGCTAAAAGCCAAAACATGCAATTTCGACAGTCCTCGCCAGCTCTTAAATCGAAAGTTTGTCCCCTTGCTGGTTGAAGGTAGGAGGGGTGGGAGGTGCGGATGCGGGGTTAAGGTTTTGTAAACTGAAGGCAAACTTCATGTATCCCCTTTTCAAAAGGTGAGAGTCCTGTCATGTTTGCACTTGTAAAGGAGGTCTTCCTCCGGCAAATGTTTGAATTTCTAGAATGCACAAGAAGCCACCTAGCTAGCTCTTTTTTCTATCTCATTTAGGCTTATTATTTATATTTTTTTATATCCCATTAATCAGTTTACTCTAAATATTTTATCATATTCTTTTTTTTCAGATTATAGTTTATATTTTAAGCGTCATTTTTCTCTAATCAGTATTTTTTTTTCACTTTTTTTCCTCTAATTAGTATAACAAATGGTCATTATTCTCGAATCAATAAACCCCATCCAGACCCTCATGTATAAAGCCGCAGCAGGACAAACCTGATGTACTGATGACTAGCCAAGACTCGGATCAGCTTTGAACATCTTCCCAGTCTAATAAGACCTTGAATGCTCAGTAATTTTCAGTGTGTAACTAAAGATCCAAGGTTTCTTGACATTACAAAAACACGCCTATTCAAATACAATGTATATAGAAAATTTTACCACCAAAAAATGAGAATTTTCAGATAAAAAATTCTGATATTTTTCTTATTTCTGCTCAAAATATAGATTGTGGGTACCCGTTAGAACCGCCTCGACGAGGCGGTTCTAACGAGTACCCACAATCTATGTTTTGAGCAGAAATAAGAGAAATAATGTATACCCCTGTAAACCCCAGTTTTACTATATTAAAGTGGGGTTTAAGGGGGTCTAAATTATATAGGCGTGTTTTCGTGACGATAAGGCCCAAGATGGATGATCCGAGTTCACTGGGCGCACAGATCGTTTTCTTTGTTTTGACATACTGCAGGCCAAATATATATATATATATATATATATATATATATATATATATATATATATATATATATATATATATATATATATATATATATATATATGCCATTCTTTTATTTTCTTGAAATCAGATTAAGTTATCATTATGTATACCACAGAGTCTGGTCGGGACCGTAAAGCAAAGTATCTATCTGCATAAACGCTTATAGCCAAGAAATTCACTATAAAATCGCAGCAGCCGGGTAGGAAGCAGTCAGTAAGTCTTACATGCCGACAGATTTCTATATGAATGACCTACACCTGTACCACAGCGGTTTGTAGCATGGTGAGAAAATCAGGTTTAACGTTTCACCTTTTTCAAAAAAGATTGTCCATATAAATTTGGATAGTCTGTGAATGATTCTTTAAATTTAAAGATTAACCTTGTCGAAATAACTACACGTATTTAGTATATTGTTGCATAAACATAAAATGACAGTGCGAATCGTGTTAATTTAACCATTTAACCAAAGCAAGGCAATAAAAGTGATACCAGAATAATGTCAAAATTGCTATTATTCTGTCCTTCCTTCCTTCCTTCCTTCCTTCCTTCTGTCCTTCGAACGTATTCTCCTTCTATCCAGAAGCACCCCTTGCAAAGGTAAAGGTAAAAACGTGCTAAGATACGTCTTAAAGATATCAAAGTCTTTTGAACTATATACTCGATAACTGAACTGTTTCTTTACACAAAAACATTTTCTACAAGTGTTAGCCCTTGTGGACAGCCATTTTCCTCCAACTTATCTAACTGTAGCTTTCTTATGTGGATCTTGTAGAAGCAGATCCTGGCATTTCGAAAACATGCCTATTCAAATATACTGAAACTTTTACCACCAGAAAATGAAAATTTTCAGATAAATAAAAAATATGATATCTTTCATATTTCTGCTCAAAAAATAGATTGTGGGTACTCGTTAGAACCGCCCTCTCGGGGCGGTTCTAACGAGTACCCACAATCCATATTTTTAAGCAGAAATAAGAAAAATAATGTATACCCCTGTAAACCCCAGTTTTACTGTATAAAAGTGGGGTTTAATTGGGTCAAAATTATATAAAGTTATGTTTTCGTGATAATACGCTCTCTGTCTCCTCTTCTGCCATATGATCATCAGGCAAATTTTTTATAACCATTTCAAAATATATTAGAATTTTAAGAAAAATTGATCAGCCTTGAAAGAACCTGTCCTACATTTGTAAGGGTTTTTTTCTCCTGATAATAATATTTTTTTTTATTTGCACTTCAGTCACACGGATTTCGAAAAATGCTGGACAACTAGTCCACATATGTAGTCAGCATATGTAGCAGGACTTCATCTTCCAGACGACAATGTCGACACACAGGGTCTACCGCTAAATAAATGTCTGTTTTTCTGCAGCAGGTATGTTCCCGTCAGAATTCTGGCTTTTATGATCCCTTTTTTAAACTTCCGATACTGAAGGGTCAAACTACGCCACACAAGGTGAGTGGAACCAGTCCGTAGATTATACACTGCCAGGTATTTCAGAATTTTCTTACTTTTAATTTCATCAACCAAGTGCTTAGACCAAAACGCATGTATGGCTTTAACATATATATGTTTCCACTGGAGTTTACTATAGTTTCTACAAGCAAGCTGACTTAAAGAAGGTAGTCCATGCTATTCTAGAACTTTACTCACAATATAGAAGAAACTGGTTTGAATATTAAAAAAAACACAAGCCAGCTGTCTTTGTACCAAATCCTTCAAGTACACTCATTTCCACTAGATGTGTGACAGTGTATTATAGTTAATCGCCTTTTGAGTAGCTCTGCCTCTAATCGTATAGTGCCGAGGAGCATATATACTGCCGCACTAGCTAAACGTTGTGGCAAAAAAAAATGTATATTACGTAGGGTCTAATTATGATAGCTGGATAACTGGTCTAACTGTCCTTGGGTGAGGCTCCATACCTCAAGACCATAAAGTAGATGCGGTTACACATATGCTCTATAGGTGACGTAGGAATGCTCAGAACTGAGGCCGTTCGCACCATATAATCTAGTATTCATAACAGAATAAGAGGACCTTCTTGCTAGGCTGATTCTATCATTGACGTCTAATGCTAATTCCTTTTTCTCTGCTCTAGTTAAACCAAGATGTACTGGACTGTCAGAAAGTTTTATTACATTATCGCCAAGGGTCCAATTTAAATCGTCATTAAGTTTGTATATTGAAATGTCAACAACACTTGTTTTAACTGGATGAATCTGATATCTGTTTTTCTGAGGGCTTCGAAGGGCATAAGCTGTAGTTCTTCTGGGGTAAGTGCCAACAGGACGACATCACCCGCATAGGTTGGACAATCAATATATACAGTTCACTAGTTTTTTTTTTTTTTTTTTTTTTTTTGTTTTGTTTTTTTTTTCCTTAAAAATTCTCAAAAGTTATCAATATAGACTTCTTGGAAGTGACAGGTAAACTTCACAGTTTTCCTCTAAATATGAGCCGAGGCTAGCATTTCCTACAAGATTACATGTGAGCCCAACGACGACTCGGGTCGGCCTGCACATCCGCACATGTTGAACAGTCTTCGCTATCCGCCGGAAGACGCTTTGGATCCTTGGTTATCCACAGTGCCCTGTGCAAACTAATCAGTTTGATCAGAATGCCTGAATGCGCAGGCAGATCTGAGTATTTGCTGGGAAAGGACAAATGACTAAATGTGTGTTCACTATTCCTCTTACTGTGTTTTCACAACAACACCATCTTACCAGCCTTCTAGATTAAAAGGAAATATTCAGAAGCATTTGATAAATGTTTCGTCCCATCCAACGTTTGTATGTTGTTCCAGTATACTCGACATAGACCAGACTATTTCGATTATTCTGTCATTGTGGTGTGTCAACCCAATCACTGTTGATGGCTATGCTTCACTCTTTAATTGCACGACGGCGGTTCGGGCCTCAGACTCAATGACGGTCTCTTCGTAAAACTTTAACCAGCGGGTTGGAGCTTGACAATATGTCTTTGGCTTGGCCCGCCGTGGTTCAACTATTGGTTTTCATTTACTCTGGCATACAGTAGAATTAGCCATGAGCACTCGTCTTTGTTTATTATAGTGACTAATTTGATTTTTATGTTTTCGCTTTGATGCATTGACTGAGTTGGGAGCTTTATGCGAACCGAATTTTTACGTCTTTCTGTATTAAGAGTAGCATCGGGACCCAGGGTGAAGTTAGTTAGCTGTAAAAGTGCTTTAAACCCCCGGTGGTTTGCTCTACCGACCGCTCTAAGGCGGTGGCCCCGGTGTTAGTCTTACTCTTTGTTGCTTTGTGGTTTATTCTACGAGGCGATTTGTTGTATGTCTTTCTGTGTGTCGTTTTGTTCTTGTGTTTTTCAGTTCTTTTAGTATTGCGATTACCTCGCTTGGGGAAGAGAGAGAGCTAATCTTAGTGTTTTTCGTACGTTTGTTCGGTTTGTGCTTGTTTAGATTTGTCGGTTTCCTCTTCCTCTCGGGGTCTGGGAAGGGCTGCGGTTTGTGATTGTGGCACTCCCTGGACTTTTCTCTTACCTTTTTTTTTCTATAGGTATTTTAGTACCAAAATATTAGTATTTATTTGATGTTCGAAGAGGAATGCTTCAAGACACTTCCAGATTTTTAGTGCGATAGGATATCTACGGTATCTTAGTATCACTGATGCTTGTTTTCACAATGCCGCAGGTGATCTCTTTAATTATATATGAAACTAGAATTCCGCTCATAGCTGCTATGGATGTGACGAATGTTACATTTTTCCATTGCTCTCCATGTACAGACTCAATCAAATATAAAAGTGAAGATACCCAGGAAACGCCACAATCACGAAGCACAGCCTTCCTGAGGCACCAATAGAAGGAGAGATGATGAGCAAATAAGGACAGAACAAATGCCACGAACGAAACCATCGGTGCACAAAGACATACGTCTGCTATTTTCTGGTTTTTATTTGTTTTGTATTTCCAAAAGGATCCCTAGTTCGGAATATCTTGTATGATTACGTTTCAATAGTTTCTTGTGAGTTCTTGATTTTGGATGTTATAGTCAATTTAGTTCTGCGTAATACTAGTTGACATTTCCTTGAATTATATAAACAGTTTATTTGCAGGTTTAATACAAGTATACCCTGTAGCAGTTACATAACTTTTTTATGTTTGGCTGCTTTTATGGGTCTTTAATCTATTGTCTTAGATTTTTATGGACCTGTATTAAGGGTATCGTCTCTGTGGCTTGATATTACATAGTATTATTTGCCTTTGCAACATTCCCTTTTAAAAATAATATATATAGAGCTCTTTAAATTCTTAGTAAAAACAAATTTTGAGGATAAAACCAGTTGAAGGATGTAAACATCATTTTAAGGGGGCTGGATACAATATGGTTTCGTCATTTGAACAAGCGATACGACTTTCGTGACTTCCTATTTACTTTCCAACGTATCAAATCTCTTCTGAAAAGAGGTCTTATCTAAATTAATAACTTCAACAGCAATTTAACCCTTAAACTGCCACTCATAACAATTGTCATCTGCTTTGTCATCTGCTTGTGATTTTAAAAGTCATTTTGCAAACAGTGTGGACCCAGATCAGACTGCTCCTCTAGGAGGTCACACTGTTTGCCTGTATGCAAAAATAGGTATGAAAAGTTTGCAAGAATATTCAGCAGACGACAAAAACATGACATTTTCAGATGCAGGTTTTCTTGGCATTTTAAGGGTTAAGAGGATTCGGTATACTTTCAGAGGGAGGAGGCAAATTGATTGCCTCCCTTCTGTAAATGAGTATATACTCCTTTACAAAAAGGAGAATATACTCCTTTACAAAAGGGAGGCAAAACAATTTTGACAGAGTTGCCTCCTCACTCTGAAAGTATACGGAATCCCATTAAATTGTTGTTGAAGCTGCCAAGTCAGTACGTATTACAACCATAGAACAACGTCTATCAATGACATCAGAATGTCAATAACCTTAGGGCGGGGAATCAGATGACATAGTTTGTTTGTCATGAAAGGCTGCGACAGCTAATTTATATGGTTCGTTTCTGCTTCAGGACTTCATTGCTTTTGTATAATCTATAACAAAACATAGCACTATGAAGAACATTTTATTAGGACGATATTGCAATATCCTTGATTTTACCAGCAGCTTTATAATTTTCTTGTTCTATCTTTTTGTAACCTGGAAGTACAGAACTTGAAATGAACAAAACTATTGACAAGATAGGGTCCAACATATAATAATACTACTATTATTATGTCTTCACTGCACTATATCTCACGATAATGAACTAATGACATTATTAGGGAAAACAGAAACCCTATGATTAAGAGGCAATCAGCCTTTCATGACGTAAAAATACGTGATCTCTCCCCGTGCACAAAATACGACAAAACTGAACAATAATCTCGCGATAATTGAACATCTTTTCTTTCCTCTCAGTCGGATTTAAACAATCTATAAGTGGAACATGTCTTGGTTAATACCGGTTTGGTTAGCTTAAGTAGAAGAAGATACTTTGTGACTTCCAGTATGCTTGCCAACACACCAGTTTCCTTCTAAACGGGGGTCTGCTCTAAAAGGTAAAAAAAGAAATCATCCCTTTTGAGAGCAAATTCATTTCTTTTGGTGAAAACTCCTTTTCAGAAGGGGTGGGGAGTGGGGGGCAAAAGCTCTTTGACAGAGTTGCCGCTCCTGAAAGGGTGTCCATTCCACTAAACAGAAACTAAGCAGCACGCATGTCTTCTGTAAACCTCGAAATATTTTGAAACCTACTATAATTGTTTTTTTTTTTTCGGTAAAACTTTTAATCTTATGCATATATCGACTAGATATATGTTCCAAATTTTTTAACATGGGCGTGTCATACTTCATGCTGTATGCTGAATTTAGTAATACCGCAATTAAATACAAGTATTAGCTTAATTAGCATTAGGTAAAAAACCTGGTGTAGGCTCAGCACATATTAAGTGTTAAGCGTACACCCAGCTTATTTGTGAAAGCTGATGCTTGATTAAAATAACGTTTAGCAGTCCATGGAACATAGTATTTGACCTTTTCATGAAGTGCTTTCAGAGAAATGACAAATTCTAAGATTGTCTACAATGGGCGTAGACACAATAAAGAGTGGTTACGAGTGAAGACAAGTTTGTTAAGCATATATATATATATATATATATATATATATATATATATATATATGTATATATATATATATATATATATATATATATGTGTGTGGGGGGGGGGGGTGGGTGTGTGGGTGTCAAATTTAAAGACGAACTCATATAAGTGACGTTTTCACCACTAAATTTGCGATATTTTTGTTCGCATGAAATGCGCTTTGTGTACTTAAAGATCATATCCCCTGCCGCCCTTTCTTTATTATTTTTAACTAGCATACATGCAGAGACTTTCATTAATGCATCGAAATTAGGGATAACATCATGACATGTAACATATTGCACTGCAAAAACATTCCGATTCTAACTAGTGCTAGTACGCAATTCTATCTGATAGCTCTATTGCTCACTTTAATACAGTCAACACTCTTTAAACCGACACTAGATACAATGACAAATTCTTTATATTGATAATTTGACTGGCACAAACCCTTCGCTCAAAGGTGAGAGTTAATCAGAAATTATGCAAGAAATTTGTATATAATAATCGCAGAATCGCGATTCTGATTTATATAAAAAAAATGTGACAATAAAAATCATTCTGCTCATTAAGGATTCTTTACAACAGCACATTTATTTTAATGGCAATATATTTAGGAACAAATGCCGTCGTTCTAACGAGGTTTCACTCTATTAGCTATAACTCTGCACATCATGTAAAATTTCTCCTTGTTTTCTTAGCCCTACTATCCCCTCCACTACAGAGAGAGAAGGCGGGAGAGATTACGTTAAAACGTCTATGTAATATGTACCCTATGATCCTCTTTGATATACCGTATAATGAAAACATCGAGATACAGGTGTCTACATTTTTGAAGCATATTTAGGAAATATGATGTAAATAGTTCACTGAACATGGTTGAAATCAGTGTGTTCAATTATTCAGGGAGGTTTTTTTTTTCGCCAGAGACAAAACAGAATGCATCAAAATAAAGGAAAATAACTTTGCGGAAAACAGTTCTATAAAATCGCGCATGAATTCGTGACAATTTGTCTAAAAGAAAAGCACCTACTGTGAAGGCTTTTGTATTTCTACTTTATGTTTGTGGAAGGTTAATTAGTGCCTCACGACAGATACAAAATCGAATCACCGACAGCACCATAGGTCGATTGTCTTTGAGTGTAGGCTGAGTAAATGGTCCTGGACGAGAACTTAACCATTAAAGCGCCAATCACAACAATTGTCGTCTGCTTTGTCTTCTGCCAGTTACTTTAAAAGTCATTGTTGCAAACAGTGTGGACCAAGATCAGACTACTCCTTTAGGAGAGCGAAAACCCAGACCTCCCAAAGCTGATGTTCGATATGGGCCTTCTCTGTGCACGAAGACATTTTTTGAATGACGCGACACAAATATAAGCCCGTGACTTTATTTTTCGACTAAATCATATCATTGTGCATACAACAACGAAGAAAGAATAATGTTCTATAGCCTAGACATCTCGAAACACGATATGGTGCATTAAATGCTCTTAATATTTCAAAAAAAAAAAAAAAAAAAAAAATGAAAACTCGTGCTGCTAAGAGTTTTGTACGCTACGTCTTTGTCTGCACTGTGTCGCGTTACACCCGCACATTCATTTTGTTCCAACCCAAACTGGTATATTGAAGACGTCTCGACCGCAGTTTTGCCAGTTTCTGGCGTATTTAGTAGAACTGATTCGGTTTTAGGGGTGGCAACTCGGGCAAAAGGATTTTGCCTTCCTTCTAAAAAGGGGTCAGAGTAGCTGACGGGCCGATAACGGCCCGCTATAGATTTATAAAGAATGCTAGCGGGGTGCCCACCGTCGTGTATTTAAAACGCGAAAATCGCACGGAATTATCGGGCGTTATTTAATATAAATAAAACTAAACTCGAAAAGGACCCACGCAAGCTGCTCGGGTATAGTTCGACAGCGGCTTGTAATTGTATATGACAAACATGGAAGTTACGCACTATAATTAAATATTACATATCTGGAGCTATTGGGAAGTATAATTCAAAATTCCTTGGGGGAAATATTTCCTCCTCGAGCAAAGAAATATTTCCTTTACAATGTTATAAACAAGGAAGTGTAGATGACATAACGTCGCAAAACTTATTGATATCATTTGAAAATGTCAAAGAGTATAAAACAGAATCCGAAGAAAATCGTTTATACGACATGTAATATATAACTTACTACACCTTGATTTTAAAATATAGAAAATATTTCCCTCGAGACTTGCTGATTTTGGGCCCATTGTGGTATAATTGAAAATTGAGTTTTGCTCATGTATACGCTAGAGGGCGTAAGCAGTGTTGCAAACTTCATTATTGCTTATAAAGGGTCTGAATAAAACCGATTTTCTAATCCCTAGTGTGTTCTTTGTTTCCAAAGACAATCTTTTTGACGTTTATTATAAACAAACACGTGCTAATATGTCCGTTTGGTTATTGGATTTTCGTAAATCTCTCTGGAAATAGTTCCTGTATTTTAATCCATTTAAGCCTAGCGTCCCATAAAAGGGACAATGACAAACAGTGTAGACCCATATCAGACACCACAGAACGCGGCGTCTAATCAGGGTCTACACTGTTTGCATCAAATACAGAAATTTCTATAAAACATGGTATTAATAAAAACTAACCAGACACCCCTTCCATTGAAAATAGACCGACCGAAGACTGAAGGTAGAAGAATCTATTCAGCATAAGTGGGTTAAACTCAGGGTGCAGTAACCTCTTTATAATACAATGACAGAGTGGCTTTAGGCTCATCACTACTCAGCTGCGACATTGGTGACACGTCTGAGCTCAGATACTCTGACATCTAATCCCAGCTAGCATTCTACGTAAATCTACATCGGGCCGTCATCGGCCCGTCAGCTACCCTGACGGGCCGATGACGGCCCGATATAGATTTACGTAGAATGCTGACTGGGATGTAATGCATTGAAATGAACATATTAAGTTGAAAGTTAGCAGTTATCAGAAGTAAAAAGTGATGAATCAAAAGTCAGAAGCCAAACGTAATCACGCTTCTTCATACATCTTTCTCGAATTCCTAAAATCTAAAACGAAATCCTGACGCCATATTTAATTAATATATGAGCCGCATGTTCACGGAATCAACAAAATAGACATTGATGAATGAAAATTTCTTTTTTGTGAGCAATTCTTCTCCCTGCAACATTTAGAAAATTAGTCTTTCGTAACTCATTAACACCATGATCGGTCCTTATCGGTGTCAAAATGCTTCTTTTCAGTCATAATCATTGGTTTGCCCATTTTCGATATTCAGCTGGACCCGTCACTTTGACATTTGAGCGAAAGTTGAATGTTTCTTCACTGTTTCATTTTTTCTAAGGAAGGTTCATACCATTTCGCCCACACCGTATGTGTCGTAATTTTTTTTTTCTGTTATATACCAGTTTTTACTTGTTGATGTTCAGTGCCACGATGGACCTTTGCTAAGAGTGTGGACCCACGTCTGAAACTGCAGAACATTATATATTGCTTTTTCCTGCATGACTCACGTGTTCAAGCTTTATCTTTTTATTAAATAAAATCCATTTAGTTTTAATTGATTATAGCTCAACGATGCACTATATGAAAACTCCGCAAAACGACGCTGGTCCATATCAGAAGCCGTAAATACTACAATACCGTGAACATGCATTCAGAAGAGACATTTGCCAGTACAAATGGTTCGTGATTTCTTGAAATAAAAATTAGATCAAGGATTCAAAACCTCGTATTTTGAATAAAGACCTACAGATTATGCATAGATTTTTCTCTGTCACGCTGAAAAAAAAAAAAGATGAGTTTTTCAAAGTAACCAATTCTCCTTTTATTTCAAAGCTCAGAATGAAGAGTTGTTTTGACCAGTTAAAAACAAGTTTGTACATTTTACAGCAGCGTATATTATATATGGAAGTTAAAAAGAAACGCGGGGTACACTTCAAGCTGAATTAAAATGAAGTTTTAAAAGGCATCTAAAATAATATTTTCATATACCGTATTCGACCTAATTACCACACTGTGCGCTTCGGTTTTTCAATTCCTCGGAACACTCATTTGTGTTAAAATATGCATCAACCTACTTACGGTACATAAAAAATAAACATCAGAAAAAGACTTATTTGATGATGATACTGCGATTTTTAATACGATTTTTTTTTTCTGATTTTTTTTTTCATAAAGGCATATGTTGTGGGTACTCATTTGAATTGCATCGACAAGTCGATGCAATTCAAATGAGTACCCACAACATATGCCTTTATAAAGAAGTAGACAAAAAGTACACTGGCTGTAATCTGAAGACTACGGAATTGCTTGACTGTGCGCTTATAGGAGTATGTGCGGTAATTAGGTTGAATACGGTAGTTTAAAGGCAACACGTTTATTAAACAAATTCACAAACTTTCATTAGTTTGCGACTAAAACTCGCCAGTAATTGAAGCGCGTTAGAAGGTATCCCCATGACTGGAAATGAAAATCAACTGAAAGAATCAGGATCTTATGTGCACCATTGTCGCCACTGTTGAAACCCTTACCTCGTATTCTACTCTGCACTGATCCTCCTCATTGGAATATTGCTTAATTCTTCTAACAATGCATTTCTCAACTGGTCGAGAATGGAATGGAGTTTTTAGCACTTCCATACCCTTCTGTCCAGTTTCTTTAACAGGTGCTCAATCGGGGACAAATTTGGAATGTATAGTGGCCAGTCGAGTGAGATAATGTTTTGGCTAATCAGAAAGTTTCGACAATCTCCGGCTACGAGAAGCCGGGCATTATCATGCTGTAAAATCAACTGGCGTTGCTGCACAAGAGATACTTCAACAAGACGGAATACTTCTTTCCTGTGCCTTACTGTTGTTAAGTTGTCCACTATCATAATCAAGTGTGATTTTACACTATGAGAAATCCCTCCTCAGACCATAACAGAACCGCCCAAATCATCAGGCGTCAGCAAAGTCGACAAATGCGACATCGAAATCTGTGCGAAAAAAGTGAAACAGGACTGGTTTGTAAAAACACAAAAACACACCCCGTTTCCACTGCCTTATCGGAAATCTTCTGGTGGATGTGCCGTCAATCACGCTATACTACGCATGCGTATCATGGGCGGACCGACATACGACGACGTGCCCAATCATGCAATCGATTTCTCACGGTGCCGGGTTGAACGGGGCGATTATGAATGCAAACGGTAATAAGGACAGTTTCGATGGCAGTTAGATGATGATTACGCAGGTGCGAGAGGTGAATAGCCCTGTCCTGACGTCACGCATGGGCATCTAGACCGCGGTTAGTTGGCAATACATCAGTAGTGGAAATATTTACCCCACATCAGGACAAAACTTAACCCTGTGTTTCTTTTTTACTTCAGTATATAATAAAATAGTGGTCAAAATATACACCCCTTAATTCTGTTTTTGACACCTGCATAGTTTTAAACAAAATAACAACTACCTTACAAAATCCATTTGCCGAAATATTTCAGCACAGCAAACTCCTTTGAACGCTCTTTAAAGTGAAAAATAAAAAACAACCACAAACCTTTATTTATTTGTTTTGCATGCGCATGCGTTATTTGCATAAGAAAAACAAAAGGCTTATACATCGAAAATGGAACGTAGCGTATGTTGCCCATTACACCCATAATAAAGTGCTCTACCCCACCTCACCATTCCTCAATCCAAGACACTTTTTCAGGTATAGAACTTGTAACATGTGTACACAGTATACGTGAGACAAACGAAACAGGGGTTTCAAGCTGATAGTCTAAACAGAAATAATTATCTCAATGCGGTTTGGTAGATCACGATAAAATCAAAATATATGAAAGCCTCATTGTACATGAGTTTTAACTTTGGCTTTTTGACTATTAGTTTGCGCAGTTATGTTTCTCAGTGTTCATGGTACAAGGGCAAACTTGTATTCCTTTGGAAATCACTTCAGATTTTTCACACAACTGATTACAGAACAAGCAATTACCACCCTCTTAACAAACTAAACTATAAATACATTACTAGAAATATGTGTTTGTAAAACACTATGCATCCAGCTATATGCTTGCACACAACTCCGGCAGTTTATTTTTGGAATATGTTAAAATTTAATCAGGTAGTCTACTCATTATCCCCATTCAGTATATCAACCCATTTATGCATAGCCTCCTACAAAAGGGACATTAGCAGAATGCGGCGTCTGATAAGGGTTTACACTGTTTGCATTAAATTAAGCTATTTCTATAAAATATGGTAATTATATAAACTAATCAGACATCCCTTCCATTTGAAATGGATCGGTCCAAAGAGTTAAAGTAGATAAGTCCACTAGGTATAAATGGGTTAAATTTCAAAGCTCTAGCTCAAACTCTTTCTGAGACATCCTGCTGCAGAATAAGCGTAATGAGTGGACTGACGAACGACCCAAAAGCAATATGCACCTTCAGCGTTTTCAAAGAAGAAGAGCGAACAAACACATGATTGAACAACTCAACCAGCTCCCTTTTCTCCAATTGAGGTGATCACAAAGCTATGTAAGACAGAACAAACGCATGAACAAGGCACACACAGACAGGAAAAAAAAAATCCGCAGCCAGAGGCAAGAATGTCATACAGTGAAATGAAAAATGTCAGAACCACCGCCTTAGAACGATGAGATTTAAAATCACTAAGGCTGGGAAACACGACGTACATCTTAATTTCCGACATTTTTCGTTTTGTAAAGAGGCGTCCTACTTAATCAGTGTACCATTGTTGAAAAAATAACAACAAATAAACCACTACCTTCATAACTACGGTGAAACAAAGGTGAGTCTCATGATAAATACATTGGCAATCAGAGCAGAAGAAAACTACCGGTTGATCCACGGAGGACCAGGCTAAGGACATAGTATCAGACACCTATCTACTTGCGTAAGATTTAGGTCGGGGCTGTCACTGAGTCCGAAACGGGACACAATGTCGTGTATTTAAAAAGGTTAACATAACTATTAACAATTTAGACATGACGTCATGTAGTCAATGACTGTGTCGAGGCGATTGTAATGAGTACATTCAGAATACCCTTATTTTATAGACAATCAAAACTACATCCCTCAATTATTCCTCATAATAATGCACCGTGACCTGGCGCTATGATTAATCCTCAATGGCTCCAGATCTAGAACAAATTCCCTTCGTTCCATGATTTAATTTGCGACAAGGTATACTCGAACTTCAATGGCTCAAACATCATTGGGACCATGGAAATTTGATCGAGATACGGGGTAGTTCGAGTCACGGAGGGTTAATCATGGAGCCAGGTCAGGAAGCAAACGATTATAATTTAGGGAACATTTTTCGGTCTATACAATAATGGTATGTTGAGTGTGCTCATTAGAATCGCCTCAATGAGGCGATTCTAATGAGTACACACAACATAAAATTTCATGGTAAAATAAGAGCATTTCCCTAAATATTTGTTTTCTTGAGCCTTCCAAGGAATTTCGTAGGGACTCAAAAACAAGTTCGAATGATCCAAGGTAAACGAACCATCGGTGTTCGAGCTATTGAGGTTTTATTGTACTTGTTTTCCTTAAGTTGAATATTTTCTGGCAACACTTCATTTAGTGTGCCTTTCCCTTTAAATTCAACTTTACTGGTAAGAATTGAACTCTCAATATTCGGCCTACATCTGATGTGGATCATCAATCATTCAGTTTGCTACTACATCTCCGTTGAAAAGAAAAAGAAAAAACTAAGGCATACATTTCATTAACACGCCTATGTGAACTGTATACCTTTTGGACATATTTAGATAAGGTGCTTATTTTTCAATCAAAAAGCTGACCTTTGCTCAATGCTTATTTCTCCATGAAAATATATTTGGTGGCTACACAACGGCGAAGAGTGTTCAGACTTACAAAATAACCTTTACAAGCTGTCATACTTCTCTTGTTTGCTCTTTCGGGACCTCATAGCTGCATGTCAGTAATTCACTAGGGCCGATCCATACCAGATTGTTTATATATAGGTAGGTTTTATTTATTGTTGCTAGTTTAAAAGCGTAGGATAAAAGTATGGTATATATTACGGATATTATGCAACATACTGTATAGTTAGCTTTTAACGCAATCATGGCTGAAAAAAACTATGCTTTCCTCTTTAATTGCTGGACGGTGCCTTTGATCTCAGACTCTATGAAGGTGCCGATTTAAACTTTTCATTTGAAGAATGATGCCTGATGTAATGTCTATGTTAGGGCCCTCCGATGATCACCTGGTGGGTTTCTTTAGCTCTGACTGCCAGTGTCTGAGATGATTGCCACGAGCCCCTATCCTTGTTTCATTTTGATTTTATTTGATTTAATTTGGTTTAAGACCTCGAGTAGTTTTTCTATTGACCGTTTTACAGGTGGTTCCTCTGCTGCATGTCCTTTCTATGCGCCTATGGTTTCATATGTGGCGTTTGTCATCACGAAAACATACCTTTATAACTTTGACCCCCTTAAACCCCACGTTTATATTGTAAAACTGGGATATACATTATTTTTCTTATTTCTGCTCAAAAATATGGATTGTGGTTACGTGTTAGAACCGCCTCGGCGAGGCGGTTCTAAAGAGTACTCACAATCTATGTTTTGAGCAGAAATATGAAAGATATCAGAATTTTTATCTGAAAACTTTCAATTTTTGGTGGTGAAATTTTCAATATACATGACAAGTTTTTCTCTTAGAAAAAAACATGGCAAAAAAAGTCATGCTCAACTGATAATTTAACCAGATGTTTTATGGCTACTGGTCTCAACTTTCCATATACTAATAGGTCTGTTCACAACAGGTGGCATTACCAGATTTACCTGTGGACTTCTTTTCTCTGATAACACTGATTCCCTGCGCTATAGTATATAATCTCGAAGTCTTTACTTTTTAACATAGGAAACCATTTAAAATGTGTAATTTAATTATCTTTTTATGCAGATGCAGATTTTGGAATTGGTTTTGAGCTACTTCATTGTGTTTTTATATTTAAGAATTTTATGTGGGTTTCTGGTTAACTGTCTTATCAGTATATCTTCACTAATTGCGTAACAGAGCATAATTTTATTGGCATCTGAGCAGTCATTAGAAACCAATACCCCACTAACGCGACTTTGATATAATATTAGTCGGGAAGATGGGGGTCAAATTCTCTAAGAGAAAAACATGGCATGATTTAAATAGGCCTGTTTTAGTAATGCTTGTTCTTATTTATTCCCCATATCTCCTTCTTTTTGGTACCTCGAGAGGGCTGTGCTTCGTGACTGGGTAATTTCCTGGGTATCTTCATTTAGTTTTACAAGTTTTGCTGTGATCTTTATCAGTTGAGTTGAGAAACCTCTATGATTTTGTCTTTTTAAAACATCTGAGCCTAGGATGAAGATTTGGTGCCAGTAAAATTGATTGGAACCCCATGTAGTTTTGTTTTTACTACTGACCGTTCTAAGGCGATGGTTCTTGTGTTGTTTGTTCTTTGTGTGAACTTGTAGTTGCTCGCTTTGTTTTCGGTCATTGTCCTGGTTGTTTTCTTACTGTTGTTTTAGTCGATACTGTCTAGTGAGATCACCTTGTTGGAGAAGAGAGAGCTGTTTACTTTGATTGTGGCTTGTGTGCTGTCTGTCATTGTTCAGTTGCTCTTCCACTTAATGCCATTGGTAGGCTATGATCTATGATTGTGGGTCGTCCTACGAGGGTCATGCAAAAAGTTCTGTCACTAATAGGCTTCCTTGGTTTGATTCCAGGTATATTTTAAAACGCTTTACTGCACTTGAATGGTGTGTTCAATAGCTAACGATACCCGTTTATTTCGTTCAAATTGCTTTCCAACTGACCGAGTTATTTCAAATTGAAATAAATGCATATGACCAATTTACTTGTTAACAATAAGAAACGACCAAGCAAAGGATGGTCAGGAGTCCTACCTTTTACATGACAACGCCTCCTCTCATAAGTGTGAGGTTGTTAAGTATTTTTTTGCTTCTGAAAAGGTGAAAGTTTTAAACCATCCAACTTATTCACCTGACCTGAGTCCCTGTGACTTCTTTTTATTTCCAAGGCTTAAGAAAATGCTTTCTGGAAATAAGTATACGTCTAGAAGTTCTCTTGGCAGCGCTATTTATCAGTGTCTCCAACAGATACCAAAAGAAGACTATTTATCTGCTTTTCGCGACTAGGTAAACAGGTTACAAAAATGTGTTTCAGTAAAGGGGGAGTACTTTGAAGGTTTATAATAAAAATATGTTTGATAAAACGTAGCACTGAAGTAATCTGAACCCAGTGAAAAAACTTTTTGCAGGACCCTCGTATATTGTTTGTCGTCTTACGATTGTGCAGCGTGCTGAAAGTACATGCAAGTATACATCACATTGTCTGTTGATGTTTTCTATATGCCCCTTCGCTAATTGAGACAGGGATTCTTACTGAATACTATTCAACGCATTAGTCATCATTGTCTCCAAAAGTTACAAGAATCAATGTAAATCTGTCAGTGTGTTATTGATAACAACAAAGATCACGAGATCTGGCAATGTGCTGAGTTTGCCTCAGCTTGGCAACAATTTACACCTAGTCATAAGATGTATAGCTTTATAAGATAAATCTGTCAACAAGAACGCAAAGGGCAGCCTGGTACACCGACATATTACAAATACACCTGTAAGACTACATCTACAGATTTTCAGAGACATGTGCAGAAACATTTCAAACAGCTTCGTCTGAATGCCAGTGAAGTACAAAATATGAAGTGTTTAAAGCTAGGAGATAGGTACAATTAAGTAAGAAACGAATTGTGTATTGTAACGAATGGACTATGAAGTGTGCAATATGAACTGTGAAGAGTGATGCTTTAATGTTCTAATATGATGGCTCCGTCGGGTGCAATGATTACACAAGATAAACCACATACGCAAATTTATTATGACCAGTTTCCATCTATGATTCCGTGACAGAATTTAACAGAATATTCTTAACAAAATATTCTTGCATACTACGATTTTCTGCCGCTCAAGCCAGTGCTTGGGCGTGGGCAGTCTGTCAAGTTGAATTATTGTTCATAAACGGACTCAGTAAAACCGACTCTGCTATTTTGTTCTCTTTAGTGAGTTCTTTGTTTTCAAAAGATCCACATCTTTTCTTAGAATTTATTTCTAAGAACAGATTATAAGTTTTATATTTTGGAAGTCACACAAAAAAAATTCTTTTTAGTCGTGGAGATTGACGGTTTTACAGTTTTGTATATTGCTGTGTATAAACAAGCAGACAGTAGAAGTAACGTCATTTTAGATATCGCATAGACTGACCAAGGTCTTCGTTGCCCAGTAACAGAATCAGTGTTTACTAGCGACGAAGAGAAAGGGCGAGGATTGGGGAGATGCGCAAGTTGATTTGGGCCCTCGTTGAAAGCATATGGCATACGGCCTTTGGGCTGTGTCATTTAATAATGACTACAACAGAAGAGTCCTGTTATCCGTGACTCATTTATTGCCTAGATTTGATTTTACTGAAATTTTGTTATTACATTTTCTTGGTTTGATTTTATTTACATTTTGTTATTATGTACACTGGCATGGAAACTAGTAACTGGCTGTTTTACAGACTTGGTAGGTATGGATCGTAGGCTAAAAAGGGTCTTCCCGTGTATACTTTAATGTTGTTGATTTTTTACCATCTTGAACAGCATTGTGCAGTCACCTGTCACTCTTACATTCTCATACAGGAAGACTACGTTTTGTGGCTTCCCGGCAGCATTTTCCTGAATAGTTCTATTTCTGCTTATCAAATGGTTTAAGGGGGGGGGGGGGGGGCGGAGCGGGCGTGGAAGGTGGGTGAATAGTGATAATTTCCAGCATTTTTACATGTGGGTCAAGTATTATGACTTCTGTTTTTGCTTTTTTGCACATTGAAATCCTTCTAAAATGATCTACCCTAACAGGAAAGATATTCTCCCAAAGAGCAAGAAAGAATTGGCATTAACTTTAAAAGCTGATCTCTAATCTGAAAGCAAACGAAAACAATCATCACAGAATATCTTTCTCCTTAATATAAATGCATTCTCTCACTCTGGTGTGTCCAAACGCCAAATTACATAATTATAGTCGGCGTCCACTCCCGGTTTTAACAGCGCTGTTTATAAAATAAACCTAATTATATATACTCAATTTAGAGTAATGGACACACCTGCGGCGTGTCTATTTATAAGTTCATCGACGGCACTTAAACACAAACCACGTTCAAAAGCAAATTATTGTGAAGACCAAAACAAATTAAAAGACGGGAACCCAAAACCAGCTGTAGTTAATTTCTCAGCCGAGAAGACCATCATAGCTAGTGTTGTTAATACTGTATAATACTGTAAAAAAAAGTAAGTGGAAACTGCAGGAAATTAATTTTATACTGGTTCCAAATACTGATGAAATATTGCCAATTTCCTTTTTATACTGTCTTTAACAGTGAAATAATTGTTTCCTTGCCACGAACTGGCGTAATTAAGGACACTTGATATACTTGCTAGATTTTTAGTTGAACATACAACTGGATGCAATTTTCGCAAATGGCAACATTTTGACTTTCTGTTCGCTTTCCTGCAAATTGAGTACCTTTTCAAAAGGGGGCTTCTCTAAAAGGAAAGAATTTGCTTCCTGAAGAAGCATAACTTTCATATAAGAGAAGACCCCTTTTAGGAAAGGAAGCAAAGTCTTTCCTTTTAGAAAGGAGGAACAACAACTTTAACAGAGTTGCCTCCTCTGAAAATGCATCCATTCACCTTAACTCGTTCGACGCCAAATTTCAGACTATATTTGTCGTCTGCTTTCGTTTTCTAAACAAAGTATCGTTTGGAAAAAGGTTATATTTAAAGCTGAAAGACTAAATGTCAAACAGCGTAGATCCTGATGACATGGCTCATCTAGAGCTACGCTGTTTGCCCGAGCTTTGTATTATCGCCTATGGCAGTGAAAGAATAAATGAAAACATCAGGTTTTAGTATCTCTTTATTTCTGCTTCGACGGCATCGACTAATAATTCTTGATCTGCCCTCCAACCTTATTGTTGTTGATCACAACAGTTCACGGTAAGTAATATTTTGTCGAAGCTAAACAGACGAAAGCAATCTAATTTCGGTTTTATATCTCAATACTCATTTCACTTACCTATTGATTGCGTAGACTGAACTTGACTACTATGATGGTGTGACATATCAACTTGTAGCAGGACGTGTCGCCTTTCCTGTTACAAGACTGAATGGATTGGCTGCAGAATGATTATTAGTTTGAGAAACTTCAATCTTGACATTTGTGTGTGTGTGTGTGTGTGTGCGTGTGCGTGTGTGTGTGTGTGTGTGTGAGGTGGGGGTGTTTATCAGACTGCATGGGTATGCCTTGCTGACCATAGGCGTACGCTTGCAGATATTAAAGCCACCATAGCGTTGTTACCGTGATAGCAAATACGAAAGTCAGGTGTTGCCAATTAGACATCTTAATGCAAGGATGTGAAACTATCGAATCATGCATACTGACAATTATAGTGTAAATACAAGAAAAAAATGTTTAAAAAAATCTGAGTTCTTTTAGAGACTTGATAAAACCTAGTCTCTCGTTCTTTCGAGTGTTTGAGCATTTCCAAAGGCAACCTTTTAGATTTTTTATTTTACTTCACTGCAGCTGTCGTCAAGTGCAGTGTGGCGGCCGTAACACTTCTCCACGTACTTCCCCATAGTGCATATTATATCATTTCTTTTGGGATCATTGAGCCTATTCTGATTACTTTGAAAATTGAATACCGCTAAAGCTGGTGATAGGGGCGTTTGCAGCCTCGGAAACTATAGTGCTGTATATGATTAGACTTAATAAAACCGAGTATCTGATTTTCTTTTTTTTTTTTTTTTTTTTTTTTTTTTTTGTATTCTTTGTTTCCAAGGACAACTTTTTTTATTTTTAAAATTACTTTTTTTTTTCAAATTATTTTCAAGGCACACAATTACGTGGTTACTGTTGTTTGTTCATTTACCTATTTTAGTTTGGAAACCCTCTAAAGAAGCCGACCTCGGTGACTCAATTGGATGCGCCGTCCGACTGGAGACCAGAAGGTCGCAGGTTCAACCCCCGCCGAGGTCGGCAACATTCTTTCGTGGAGATTGATCATGAATTATTTTCTACGGTCATTCTCTCCCTTCCGCTGATTTAAGAAGGGCAGTTGTCAGTTTCTGGCTAAAGACTGTGCACAATACTGGTCAACCGCTTAGAGGACTACGCCTGCCCAGTAAATTGACCTCGGTCGACATGACCCCATTGGATTGACTGGCTTCAACACAAACAAACAAAACCCTCTAAAGGGTACCTGGCAAACAATGTTGACCCATATCAGGGGCGTCTGATCAGGGTTTACACTGTTTGTATTAAGTACAGAGGTTTCTATAAAACATGGTAATGATAAAAATACCCAGACGCCCTTCTAGAATGGGTCTGTCTAAAATGTTGAGGTTGGAGAGACTGTTGTTTGTTCGTTACAATTGACATATAGATAAACTATGTGCATGTCTCCCACTGATTGTAAAATAAATGAAGACTACTGACACGTCCCTGTTAAGTTGTGGTACATGTAAGTCTATTCATAAAAGAAACGATGTTGCGTACCCATACGTTTGAATTTAACACAGTATGCATTAGTAATGTCCGAAATACCTTACCTGGATAAAGATAAAAATACACGTATATTCGTGCCTAAATGAGAGAACATTATAACATGCTAAACCAATAGATGCTAATGGATTGCTTTGAATTGTGAAAGAAGCTACAAATTTACTTGCCTTTCAAATAAACCTTTGTTAATGATTTAGTGTGTTAATGATCCAACGTCAATAGCTCGGCCACTTCGGGCCAGTTCGTGAGCAAATGACAATATAACAAAATAAGAAAACGATATGCGAGAAAACACCTTATCAATGAAATCGATTAAATCCCGATTTTAAATAAACTTGGATCTAGATATTTCTGCGCATCTAGTTTGTCTACATATGATTTTTCCACGCGTTATACAACGTATACAAAGATCCAGCTCCTGATTTAATTATAGAAACTTAACTCTCTTTACCTTGTTTGTAATGATAAACATGTATTTTTTTTTCACTTCTCAGGATCTTGAACCAACAAATTTTAGGTATACTGATGGGTACTTCAGTTAAGTAAGCACTTAAACGAATACCTCTGACATCGAAGCATCGTTTCGTGATTTATTGTTATCAGTATCCAATAACATAGTATGTACTAAAATTTATGACGATGGGGACGACTTTAATTTTGATATTGTAAATATTATGTATTAGGATGGCGATATCTACCGTGCTACATCCTGTGTTGTATATAGTGAATTCGTTTCGTTTTGCAAGAGCATCTAGTCAAGGCAGTGGCTTTAGGTGTTATCGCCGTCATTCTGAATAAATGTCCAAATATAGCGTTAACTTTGTTGGAAACACTTCTGCGAGAAGGTCTATCGGAACCTGAAATTTGTAGTCTACAAATTTAGAAAGATTGCTGGCAAAACTGACTTTTCTGAACATTTAAAAAGTATTATAACTCGTTACAAAAAAATAGATTAGAATATGGATATTTTGCGTCAAACTGCATGCTTGTTAACTGAATTATGATTGATACTTTGTTTGCCTCTTTGACTGCACGACGGTAATGTGCGTTCTCAGATTAAATGATTGTTTGTGGTTTTCTTGGGTTCTGGCTTCAGATCGCCATTGAGCCCTTTGCTTTGTTTCATTACAGTATATGTAATTATATGTGCTTTACTGAGATATTTCAGTAATGAGTTTGAGGATCCGTCTGCGGACCGAACATCTGTTTGTGATTTGGAGCTGCGTCACAATTAAGGTCATGGTTTCGCGCGAGTAAAACTGATTTAAGCTTCACGGCAGTTTTTTTTTACCTGTCCAAGGCGGTTACTTTGTTGCTGCTATTCTTTGTTCGTGCGTCAGTGGTTTAATAACTTGCGTTTGTTTTGTCATTGAATGTTCATCACCTGTTTTGGTTTCGATATCGAAATATGTGCTTCATGACTGTGGTATTCCCACCGTACCTTTTTATTCAGTTTGATCTCTCAACAAATTATTACCTATAACATTAATGACGTAATAGAACTGTCAACTGACACTTAATATAAATCCTTTATACGACCATTCATATGATAACATACGTAAATTGATTGTTCCTGGATAAGGAGTAACAATCGCGTTTAGGTCTTTGCAAATATTCTTCAATAAAAACCACTATTCAAAAGTCTTTATTCATATACATACTAGGCAAAGTTCCAACCGGATCATATTTCTTTATTTCTTGAGTAACGATGAAGAGAATGTTTATTTTTTCGGATGTATCAGCATCACAAAACAAAACTTTTGACAGCAAAATGGAAAAAAGCAATATCCCGCGTGGCTAACGGATCGGCGAAGATAGGCATTTCATATAACGTTTGTTTGTGTATTTGGAGAGTACCCGTTTCTATAGACAGCGATCACATCGGTTCCAGTTGAATTGAACCTCATCTGTATCCTCTCATCATCATCACTAAATAAGAATTAAACTTTCGCATGCCGAAATGTTTTCTTTCAGAAAGTTCTAACATCATTCCGGCATATTGTGACTTTTAGAAACAATGCTAACTTCAGATCTTTAACATACGAATATTCCTTTCTTAATTATTTAATGGTCATACATGGCAACTTCAGAAATAAAATAATAATTCAACTCACATCCATTTTGTTAATTAGTAAAGTGCATGTGTCCCGTTAGAGTTTTTGCCTAGCATATATGAGAGAGTGTGTCACGCGTAAGCTTGTCCATTCAATGTTCATATGACCTTGCATGCTGGTTAATTAGCGGAAAATGCGTGCGTTTGTATGTGTGTGTCCTAAATTGTTTCTCAGCTGCAATGCGCAATCGACTTTATACTAAACATGCAAATACAATATCAAAACGAACTCTTTATAACACCACTATACTAACATGCAAATACAATGTCAAAACGAAAGCTACATGCAAATACAATGTCAAAACGAAAGCTACATGGAATGTATATATATTTGCCTCTTGCCATTGTGGTAATTCTTAAGAGAAAGAATTCCCTTCCTTTAGGAGCAAATTCTTTCCATTAAGAGTAGTCTTATTTTCGAAAGTTTCCAAGTACTAAAACTGGAATTTCCATCTGCAAAGTCGTCTCCTTTCGCGAGGGACTGTACACTTTACAGGTGCATCCCTACACCTTACATGTACAGCTGCTTTCTTTGTTTCAGCGATGTCTCACAGAACGCTGTAGGGCGTTTTTTCAACATTTTACTGGCTGTCATATAGGTAAGGCTACAACTACGAGAAAGGCATTTATATTTGAGCAAAAGTTGTTTCCCTTTGCAAAATGTCGGCAATGTCTTTCAGGTGTAACCACTGCCCTGTAATGGTAAACTTCTTGTTCCTGACATATCTGCAAAATTATGACTTAATTTTATCAACCTTAGCACAAATAGAAAGAAATAAAAAGTGTCTCGTCCAAGAACGAGATTTAAACTCGCAAGGTCAGGATCAGGATCGTTGACTTTCAAATCATCATCGTTCATGTCTCGGCCACATTTCTGATAATACTGTAGGACAACAGGACGGCACAAGGATCACATACAAATGCAAAGTCAATGTATCAGTTGCTTTTTAAAATAAGCCCATCATAATGTTTGTTACAGCCATATCTCCGAGCCCACTAATGGGAATAACAAACGTGTACTCTATACATACATACACACACACACACACACACACACACACACACACACACACATATATATATATATATATATATATATATATATATATATATATATATATACACCATTTCTAATCGAAATCAACCTTGTGACCATGCAACTAGAATATACCAGGATCAACCCGCCTCACCGAGCAGTCTGGTCAGGTTTACGCTTCTCGCTAATAGAATATGAAAGTCCGTAGATTATATTACGTGCTAATGCAGACCCAGATCAGACCGCGCCGATACGCTGGTTTGATCTGAGTGTACGCTGGTCGCACGTCACAAGATCGTTTCTATCTGGAGAGGCTCATATGAAATAGTGATGGATAAGGCACATTTTGCTTGTACATTTGTTTGTTTCTAAAAGCAATTCCAAAATATCACTTCACTATAGAAATTCAATAGGCCAGACCAATTTTTCGCGATAAATTCAATTTTAGGGTAAATATTTGAGAACAAAACACATAAACAGAAAAGACAAATGGTTTGTGATAAGGTATCGTCAGTCAAGACAAAGTATTTTCATTTAAGATAAAACGCTTAGCAAAAAGTGTCTTTTCGAGTGTTGTCGAAAGGACTCTAGATTTGACAAGATTCAGAAGACATTACAAAAACACGCCTATTCAAATATGTTGAAAATTTCACAACCAAAATCTGAAATTTTTCAGATAAAAATTCTGATATTTTTCACATTTCTATAAACATAGATTGTGGGTACTCGTTACAACCGCCTTGCCGAGGCGGTTCTAACGAGTGCCCACAATCTATGTTTCTGAACAGAAATAAGAAAATGATGTATACCCCTGTAAACCCCAGTTTTACTATATAAAAGTGCGGTTTCAGAGGGTCAAAATTATATAGGTATGTTTTCGTGATGTTTTACTAATTGGTCGATATTCTTTAGATATTTTGATGCAAGCTAATAATACTGAAACTGATGCTGCTAACTTTCCTAGGGTTTCCGTCCATAAGAATACAATATGAGCAATAACGTCAGAAAACGTACCTTTTAACATGGGCGCCCAGTGAAGATTCAGAACAGCCTATGCATTTGCTTAGACTGATCAGAATCTTCACTTGACGCATTTTAGACGGTCAAGGATACAAAGGTTTTTCATGCGGAAAACGAAGACTCTGATCAGAGTGTGCTGATGCGCAGGCTGATTAGGGTTTTCGTTAGGTGCACATGTCAGAAGGTTCATATAGTTCGGTCTGAAGACTTTGTCAGCCTTGAAACAGAACATTAGTGCGTCATTTTGCCAACATAATTGTGAAGAAAAGTGCAAGTTACTTAATTGTGAGAAATGAACTACTGTCCTTTCGACATTACTCGGATTTTTTTTTTTTTTTTTTTTTTTTTTAGTTTTGCTTAACGTTTTATTTTAGATAAAATATAGTTTGTTCTGAATGTCTACACCTTATTAGAATCCATTTGTCTTTTCTTTTTCTGTGTTTTGTTTTCACATAAGTTTGCAAATTACTTCTTTTGTGTAAAGCGCCGAGCAAAACACGACTTTCTGAAAGATATCGAAAGCACAGTAATCAGAACAACAACGTCAAAAATATCACGTATACTTGACAATGGACAAAGATACGAAGTCTACAAAAAAGACTGCTTATTATATGTATTATACTTCCCACTTTGTATTCATAAGAACTTTTGATACGTCATTTCCATGAGCACTCCATGCGAAATTTTAATTGAGGTGTATGCAGTACCTGGTAGATTCAGACATAGATGGTTCACTAGTTCAATATGGCATTTGCATTTAACTGTTTGTCTTTTTTTTTTTTTTTTTTTTTGTTTTTTTTTTTTTTGTTTTTTTTTAGACGGAGTCTTATAAGATCATATGTGACCGAAGCCTATCAACCTCTGAATGGAATAATGTACGTGCTTTGAAGTGATGATAAATCTCATGAAACGGTTATTTTTGTCAAATAATTGATTCAACTTTCATTGTGCGCATTTTAAGTCATCTTTATAATATGATCTTTAAGTTCACGCCAAAGTCATTTTTTGAAAGTCCAAGAAAACCTCCTTTATTTAAAATAACCATTTGATAGAATTAATGATGTACATGGCGCGAAGGTGCTTTCGTAAAAAAAAAGACCACCTAACCACCGCAGACAATCCCAAATTTATTTACCTTTTCATACCAAATCACTTACTTTATTTATTTTTCGCTCTAAATTACTTTGTTTATTTATTATCTCAAGTGGAGTGGGGTATCAAAGATGTTTTCTAGCTCATTATAATGAGTATCCATACAGTTTAATCTGGGTCTTTGCAGCAGATAAAGGTAAGTGAAATGGATGGGTCAGGAATTTTGCAAAAACGAAAAAAAAAAAAAAAAAAAAAAAAAAAAAAAAAAAATTAATGAAATATAAAGTGATACCCAAGAAACATCTGACAAGTGAAGTTCTAGATCAGCATGTACATGCATGTGCACCTGCGCAGTCTGAATTAGGTCATTGGGTTTGTTTTCATGAAATATGGGCCAGCGTCCAAGAAAACCTATGACCGATAAAGTTCCAAGTCAGCATGGACATGTGCATCCGCACAGTTTGAGCAGGATCTTTGCCATAGACAAAACAAACCAAAAACATGTAAGGCCGTTTTTTCTGGCACCCGCTCACACTTCCACGCCCGCATTTGATATACACGAACGAGCGATCGCATGAGCGAACAAAGAAACAAACAAATAAATGAAAGAAAAGATGAATAAAACTTTTCCCTGTTATTTCATTCCAAAAAAAGCCGACCCATTATAGAAATTTACATCTTGCATAATATTGAACAAATAAGACAAACATTAGGTAGGGTACCTTTAATCATCAGAATCTATGTAGAAATACTTTGTTAAATTTCTTATAATGTATGTAGATGATTAATCATATACAGTCAAACTTCAATGGCTCGAACATCTTTGGGACCATGGAAATTTGTTCGAGAGATGGGTATTGCGAGCCAATGAGATTTAATCATGGCGCCAGGTCAGGAAACAAATGGCGATATTTATGGAAATGTTTTCAATCTTCAACAAAGTAATGGTATGTTGCATGTACTCATTAGAATCGCCTCGACGAGGCGATTCTAATGAGTACACACAACATACAATTTCATAATATAAGAAAATTTCACTCAATATTTGTTTTCTTGAGCTATCGGAAAAATTCCGTAGGGACTCAAAAATGAGTTCGAATAAGCCATGGTAAACGAGCCATCGGTGTTCGAGCCATTAAAGTTCGACTGTAATATTTATTTATATTTGATTTTCAACTGTTTGATTTCTGGCTTTAGGAAATTTTAAATGTGTTTTGGGGCATGGTTTGGGGTGATTGTTGTGTGGTTTAGGGTGTTTTAGTGTGTTTCAACGGACTCAGAAAGGATAAAGCCTATGTCTATTTACCGGAACCAAGCGGAAAATCAAGTGGGACAAAGTTCTTCTGTCATGGTTTATTTTTGTTATAGTTCGTCTATGAATGTGTGCGTCACTTACATCTTTTTGTTTTGGATAGCCATTTGGTCACTTTGTGGGAAAGTAACTGTCCGTTTGGCTTTCTGCTAGTGATGTTTCCATTAGGGTCTAGTTATTTCGTGTTTGTGTTTCTTGCCCTTTGATGTCTTTGATGGGAGGTGTGGGATAATTGTATCGTTCCTGATCATTGCCTTCCCTTCTATTTTTTATAATGGACTTTTAATTAAGCTCTCAACGTCAGAAGATAAAATGAAATTTAGTTTGCTTTGTGTTATCATGTTTAGGACCCTAATTCAGACATAAAATAATTTAAAACTTGCAACAAATGTTCGAAGTGACAAAGCACTTTTGTTGTAGACAATTGTTGTAGACCAAGACATTGTGGTCGACATACCCAATATCCTATAGCATTCATAAAACGTTGACCAAGTGGCAAGTCAGAACATTCAGATGAACAGACACGGAAAAATAAGGTAAGAGAAAAGTCCAGGGAGTGCCACAATCACAAACCGCAGCCCCTCCCAGACCCCAAGAGGAAGAGGAAACCGACAAATCTAAACAAGCACAAACCCAACAAACGTACGAAAAGCACTAAGATTAGCTCTCTCTTCCCTAAGCGAGGCAATCGCAATACTAAAAGGACTGGAAAACACAAGAACAAAATGACACACGGAAAGACATACAACAAATCGCCTCGTAGAATAAACCACAAAGCAACAAAGAGTAAGACTAACACCGGGACCACCGCCTTAGAACGGTCGGTAGAGCAAACCACCGGGAGGTTTAAAGCACTTTTACAGCTAGCTAACTTCACCCTGGGTCCCGATGCTACTCTTAATACAGAAATACATAAAAATTCGGTTCGCATAAAGGCTCCCAACTCAGTCAATGCATCAAAGCTAAAACATAAAAATCAAATTAATCACTATAATAAACAAAGACGAGTACTCATGGCTAATTCTACTGTATGCCAGAGTAAATGAAAACCAATAGTTGAACCACGGCGGGCCAAGCCAAAGACATATCGTCAAGCCCCACCCCACTGGTTAAAGTTTTACCAAGAGGCCGTCATTGAGTCTGAGGCCCGAACCGCCGTCGTGCAATTAAAGAGTGAAGCATAGCCATCAACAATGATTGGGTTGACAACTAGGCATGCAGTCTGCCGCATAATATCCAGGCTATAGCCAATTCTTTTATAACGGTTAATAAGTTTTCTGAATTGCTCCGAAAAGTTAGATTTACCTACAATTTTTCTAAATCTGTACACTAAGTCACCGTAAAATTCGGGTTCCGATATACCTTGTTGCAGAAGTGTTTTCAGACTGACGCTATATTTTTCTAACAAGGCACTGTGTCTGCGATAAAATTTCTAAAACGCCTTACGAAGTTTAAAATAACGATAGCCCTGCCTAAGAAGTTTGGCATTAAGGGCTTTATTACGGTTGTTAAAGTCATTAAGATTTGAAGAAGCTCTGGCGAATCTTATAAGTTGAGATATGTATACCCCATATGAGGTACGCCGGGAGACATCGCCATCCAGAAAAGGGAAATTGACTTTATCAAAATCAAAATCGTCCCGTTTATCATAAATTTTGGTGGAAACTGTACCATTAGATATACATAGATTCAAATCCAAAAAAGGTGCCTCGGTATCGGAAGAATTTGCTTTATTTAATTGGAGTTCTGTATGGTATATCCGGTCGACCATTTGGTCAAAGTAAATATTGTCAATATTTAATAAATCGTCAAGGTATCTTGAAGTTGAATTGAAAGCCTCAATAATGTCAGCCTGATTTTCACGTGAGAGAGACTTCATGAAATCTCTCTCATAACAAAAAAGAAACAAATCTGCAACAAGAGGAGCACAATTAGTTCCCATCGGAATACCAATAGTTTGTCTATAAAGTTTAGTTCCAAATCTAATAAAAATATTATCCAAAAGATAAACAAGGGCATCACAGACTTTTTGACACGACCATAAAGTGTGATTATTATATACATCAGAAGTGAAAAAAGCACATTCTTCGTTGCAAGCCAAATATTGGTTATTCTCCCGAATAAACGTTCGGTTAATTAAATCAATAAATTTATCTTTTATAAGATGATGAGGTAACGTAGTATACAGTGTAGAAAAATCATATGTAGACAATTTAGAAGCCTGAAAGTTTTTAGATTTAAATTTATTGAGAACATCATTAGAATTTTTAATTGACCAAAAATAGTTAATTCCGTCCCTTTCGTAAACAGTATCATAGTATCTAATCCAATGCTTTTTAACAGCAGTAAGGCATGAAGTTAGCAGTTTGGACAAAACAGTAGTCGTACAAGAACTAGAATTAGCAATGAAACGTGCTTTATAAGGTCGTTTATGAAGTTTCGGTAACCAATATAACATAGGAAGTCTGTTTTACTTTTCTTTAATACTCACTGCAAACTTAGCAGTAATATCGATAGAATAGGTATTGACAATAGATCTCTCGTCAGTAGAAATCCGTTCATATGTTTTGGTACTACCAAGTTCTTGTTTTAGAGTATTAATATAATAAAGTCGTCACACAACAACAACATTATTAGCAGCTTTATCAGCTTAAGCCAAAACATACTTCCTATGAAATTCTTGGATACCTTGTTTCAAATAGATAAAGATAATTTATGCTTAGGAGGGAGAAGATCAAGGTTATTAGAGTAAAATAACACACGTTCATCAATGATCTTAAAAATCTTTAATTTCCAATTATTTAAAGCATTAAACTCAAATGAAAGGGTGCAATCAGGTGTCCTAGGAATTTAAGGATTGACAGTCACTCCATAGATATATATTGCGGTATGTCTAAATGGCAATGATAAGCTATCTTGCAAAGAAAGGCTCGTAAGGCGGTGAAATTAGATGTCAACTTCGTATCTAGCGTTACATAGAGTTTCGCATGACTTTGATAAGGAAACTGTCAAAGTTTCGGGTGTAAAGTGGGCTTCGTTTAAGAACCTTTGTTATAATATTGAAAGAAATGTCAAACATTAAATGCTACTCTTCGTCGCTGTAATTATATGTGCTTTACTGAGATATTTCAGTAATGAGTTTGAGGATCCGTCTGCGGACCGAACATCTGTTTGTGATTTGGAGCTGCGTCACAATTAAGGTCATGGTTTCGCGCGAGTAAAACTGATTTAAGCTTCACGGCAGTTTTTTTTTTACCTGTCCAAGGCGGTTACTTTGTTGCTGCTATTCTTTGTTCGTGCGTCAGTGGTTTAAAAACTTGCGTTTGTTTTGTCATTGAATGTTCATCACCTGTTTTGGTTTCGATATCGAAATATGTGCTTCATGACTGTGGTATTCCCACCGTACCGTTTTATTCAGTTTGATCTCTTAACAAATTATTACCTATAACATTAATGACGTAATAGAACTGTCAACTGACACTTAATATAAATCCTTTATACGACCATTTATATGATAACATACGTAAATTGATTGTTCCTGGATAAGGAGTAACAATCGCGTTTAGGTCTTTGCAAATATTCTTCAATAAAAACCACTATTCAAAAGTCTTTATTCATATACATACTAGGCAAAGTTCCAACCGGATCATATTTCTTTATTTCTTGAGTAACGATGAAGAGAATGTTTATTTTTTCGGATGTATCAGCATCACAAAACAAAACTTTTGACAGCAAAATGGGAAAAAGCAATATCCCGCGTGGCTAACGGATCGGCGCAGATAGGCATTTCATACAACGTTTGTTTGTGTATTTGGAGAGTACCCGTTTCTATAGACAGCGATTACATCGGTTCCAGTTGAATTGAACCTCATCTAAATAGATAAAGATAATTTATGCTTAGGAGGGAGAAGATCAAGGTTATTAGAGTAAAATAACACACGTTCATCAATGATCTTAAAAATCTTTAATTTCCAATTATTTAAAGCATTAGACTCAAAATTTAAGGGTGCAATCAGGTGTTCTAGGAATTTAAGGATTGACAGTCACTCCATAGATATATATTGCGGTATGTCTAAATGGCAATGATAAGCTATCTTGCAAAGAAAGGCTCGTAAGGCGGTGAAATTAGATGTCAACTTCATATCTAGCGTTACATAGAGTTTCGCATGACTTTGATAAGGAAACTGTCAAAGTTTCGGGTGTAAAGTGGGCTTCGTTTAAGAACCTTTGTTATAATATTGAAAGAAATGTCAAACATTATCTACTACTCTTCGTCGCTTACCTTCTTTTTTTGATTTTGCGTCTTATTTTGTTTTTGATTTATGATCAAACTATTATTGGACTTGCTTGTGAAGAAGCACTAGATCGGCATTAACATGTTTATATGGGTCGTGTCATGCAAAAAAAACGTGTCGTCAGGCATATGCGGACAGCGAAAGCCCAGATCGGCCTGCACACCCGCACTGTCCGATCACGGCCTTCGTTTTCCACAAACAGAATCATTGAACACTACAGAATGTATCAATGGCAAGCAAATGTCCGGATGAGACTTTGCGCATGCGCGGGATGAATCTGAATGTGCATTTTGCGCATGTTCGAATGCACCCTTTCGTTTGGCGCGGTCCATATAAGGACCACGCTGCCTAATCAATACCATGAAATAAGGCAGATGTTGAGTGTGCATAGCGAACTTCGGGCAGGCGTTGCATTGGACTGTGGATAACCCTTGCTGTCTGGTAAAGTGTCTTTTTTACTCTGATTGATGCAAATCTATGAGTTATAGCAATATCGCTATACAGACTTATTTAATGTATTTCAATTTTCCAGTGATATACCTGATATGATTTATTCTAGATGATGACGCCAAACTGGACAAAATAGCTATTCTGCCTCAGATAATTTCACAATTTCAACCTTTTATTTATTTATTTATTTATTTTTATTTTTGTGTGTTTATTCTTTGCTCTTTGTTTTCAAGGATCATTCTTCAACCCATTGTGGCCTTGAAATCCCTAAAAGGGTACTTAACAAACAGTGCAGACCCAGGTCAGATGCTGCAGAACGCGACATCTGATCAGGGTCTCCACTGTTTGCAAATAGTTTAACCATTTTTTTCTCTAGGAACATTTAATTCACATAGCCTGTTTTCTGGGGAACGTAAGAAAAAATGTCGTCTTCCTGAAAGGTCACCCAGTGTTTAGCGTAACAGAAGATTGTGTTTGGGGTAATGAGTTTCTATCTGCCTAAAAGCGATCAATGCAACGAGAGGTTATAAAACTTTTTTCATGCTCAACACAGCTGAGCATAAAATTTGTCCTGCTAATAAATGTCAAATTACTGACAATTGCAAATTCTTTCTTGCTAAACACAGCTGAGCATAAAAATTTCTCTGCTAATAAATATAAAAATGCCAATCATTGTTGGCACTTTCATATTTATTAGCAGAGAAAATTTCATGCTCAGCTGAGTTGAACATGAAAAAAGTTTTATAACCTCAGGGCCCGACTTCGGATCATGACATCTCGAGTCGGAATTCAGCTCATGTTCTTATGGTGTTTCATGTCAGAAAGCCAGTCCATTCATTATTGCCCTTCAACCGTCTTCACGTTATCATTTTTTTTCTCTTTTCAACGCGCGAAGTGTCATTTGGCGTAATTGCTACAACCCTCGGAAATTCGTAAATTCAGACACTTTTGTAGCTAAATGCATTGGTGTTAACTGGTATAAATATCAATTTGTGAAAGTTACATAGGCCAGAGAAGCCCTAGAAGCTTTCAAAATGCGATAAGAACTGAAATAGAGAAAACTTATGTAACTTATAAATATAATTTCTCTCTTCAGCCTGATTTGAATTGGTGCCAATCACAGCCAAACGTAAAGAGCACGAAAATATGCAAAAGAAAGACAAGTAAAAAGAATAATATGGAGGGAAAAACACATGTTTAGCGAGATACACGTAACATGCAACAACATTAAAACTCCAGGCGATGTGTAGGAGAGAGGAGGAGGTGGGTGGAGTGGGGAGGGGGTCTGCAGTACTTTTAACCGTGTCTGAAAGATATTTCGGAATCGTGTTAATGGCTTTGCATTTTTATTAAATTAGATACGATAGGCAACATGATTTCGAAACGTGTTAAACAGAGACAGCTCTAAAGATGGCGTTCTTGACCGGACGCATGCAGTTATGAGCCACAACAGGATAAAACGTTCCATCTGGCATCTGTGTCCAACGAAGACTCTGATCAGACTGCGCATCCGTGCAGTCTGATAAGAGTCTTCGTTGTCCGCATAATATAATTCTGCATCCTTGGCTATCCAGAATGCGTCAGTGAATACGCAGGTTGTTCTGAATCTTAGCTGGGCGCATATGCCCAAAGTTACGTTTTCAGACGTTGTGGCTCTTATCGTAAATTGTTTTGAATGTTTGCTCAGACAACATCAAATCTGACAATACTTTTGAAACGCTGCTTATAAAATAAATGTAATACAGCTTTTACACCATTACGTAGCTTCTAAATAGAAGACTATCAAAAACCAATAGAGACCCATTCATAACCTTTTTATCTACCGCTATCCATTGGCTTATTCTGATGTGAATCTCTACGTCATACTTGAGCGCTGCAGGAATGCAGCATCTCATCAGGGTCTACACTGTTTGCCACTCATTAAGCAATATTTAGACACAATTTAAACAGTAAAATCAGTAAATTCAGTACAGTGTACTTGTTCAAATTTAAAAACAAGTATGGTAAGGAGCTGAGGTGTCCGAATACTTATGGTCAATATTTTCGAAAGCGTAAAGATTCAACAGCAGCAATGAGATGGTTTTTCAAAAACTTCTTGCCAAGTAAATATGGTTTTTATTATCTATCTAAAATATAAATGAAGTACCACGGGAAAGGTCACAATAGCCTTCCGGAAGCACCGACAGAAGAAGAGATGAGGAACAAACAATGACAACACACAAGAGCACAGCCCAATAACCGACACACAAAAAAAAAAAAAGATTTCCGGAACAGAGGGACCGCCCGGAACCATCAGCGGGGGAGTAGGGGGCGGGACACGCTGGACAAACCAGTTATACTCGATCGAAATCCGCCCTTAACTGCAATAAAGCACAAACTACAAACACCCGCCAAACCCGTGCACCGTTCCCCTCCTAACCAGCGAACCAACACAGCAAAACACAAGCAGCCACAAAAATGCAACCAAACAAAGCAGATGGACCAACGGTAATCCAAATCTAGAGCAAAAAGAAATACAATATATAAAAATTATCCACAAAATTAACCTCACCGGGCCCGACAACAGACATAAACAGCCAGGCGCCAGTCTTCCGAAACAGACCGAGGAACGAGCCACCATGCAGCCCGACAACAAACCGTCGTGCAGTCATAAGGGATTGAAAGGTATCAACCAAATTGGACCAAAAACTACGTACGCAGCCTATCAGCCAACATCCATGCTGCTAACTATCTTTTCGCAACGACCGACACCTCCTTACGTCTCTTGCCGAGAAACCAACAGCATTAACCGCATCCACTGACCAAATCGCCACAAAACCCGGGCACCGAAAGAGGAACCCCTAATTCATGCAGAAGCGCCCCAACTCCCACAAGCCAATGCTACATTTGGAAACCATTCCAGAACGATGCCCTAGAAAATGTTTAAGGCAGTCCACGACACTGACATCTTCAATTTCAGAAGACCAGCGGTCAAAAGCCCATTCAAACCAAGATGCAGCACAAGAGATCCCGTCATCAAAAAAAAAAAAAAAAAAAAAAAAAAAAAAAATAGAGAACAAAACGAAAATCAATAGCAATAAAAACCAAAGCCACCTCAGTAGAGATGCGAGCCGTTGTGGTTCTGGCGAGACTGGATGGATGCGCAAGGTCTTCTGAGCCTATTTGGTTTGCGCGACGCACCTGAAATATTTAGTTTGAAATAAAACAAACGGACAAATTAATAGTGCTGTATTAAGTATACCTGTACATGATTTTATTACCGGGTACAATTCATCGGATAGACGGACAAAAGAGGCTGGCTATGATATAGCTCACCATAGATCACTACGTGAGCTTATAAGTTGCATAAATAAAAAAAAAAAAAATTTCAAGAGGCCCACGGGTCACGGCTCTCTCACCTGAATGACATAGCCACTGCAGATATGCAGATGTTATGCAACAGATTTCCAATCCTGTCATCGCAACTAATGAAAAGATCATCATTTAAGCAGTTCTTAATTTTGAAGAAGAATATATATATGGCATGACATTTAGTGGAGCGCGATCATTTGAACAAACTCTCAATCACATTTCAACAGTAGGATCAGTGCAAAATTTGGTGGCAATTGGCTAAGTGGTTTCTGAAGGTCATGATTGTGTACATGTTAACAGCACAGTGACAGGGAAATATAATAATAATAAACAAGATGGCAGCCATCTTGGATTTCCAATCAGAATTATTTTAGCTACTGTTGATCTACAAGTCACCTTGATACTTCCATTGAACTATGAGTCAATTGCTCCTTCCGTTCAGGAGAAAAAAGTTCAAAACAGATTTTCAAGATGTTCGCCATGGATTTGAGCTATTTTTTATCTACAAGTCACCCTGATGCTTCCTACCAAGTTTCGAGTCAATTGGCCTTTCAGCAGAAGAAGAAGCGAAAAATAGATTTTCAAGATGACCGCCATCTTGGATTTCCGATTGGAATGATTTTAGCTATTTTTGTCATCCCGATGCTTCCTACCAATTTTCAAATCAATTGGCTCTTTGATTCAGGAAAATTAGCGAAAAAAAAAAAAAAAAAAAAAAGAGTTTCAAGATGGCGTGGCCGCTATGGCGGCCATCTTGGATTTCTGATCCAAAATAATTAAGCTATTTTAGATCTACAAGTTACTCCTACCTAGTTTTGAGTTAGTTGGCCTTTCAGTTCAGGAGAAGAAGCGAAAAATAGATTTTTAAGATTGCGGTCATGGCGGCCACCTTGGATTTCCGATAGGGACGATTTTAGCTATTATTGATCTACAGGTCACCCCGATGCTTCCTGCCTAGTTTACAGACAATAAGCCTTTCGGTTCAGGAGAAGAAGTAAAAAATGGATTTTCAAGATGACCGCCATGGCGGCCATCTTTAATTTCCAATCGGAACGAATTGGGCCAATTTTTTATCTACAAGTCACCCCGATGCTTCCTACCAAGTTTCAAGCCAATTGGCTTTTTGGTTTAGGAGAAGAAGCAAAAAACAGATTTTCAAGATTGCCGCCAAGGCTGCCAACTTGGATTTCCGATCAGCACCATTTTAACTATTTTTATCTACAAGTCACCATGATGCTTCCTACCAAGTTTGGAGTCAACTGACCTTTCGGTTCAGGAGAAGAAGCGAAAAATATATTTTCATGATGGTGGCCATGGCGGCCCGCTTGGGTTTCCGATCGGAATGATTTTAGCTATTTTTGATCTACAAGTCACCCCGATGCTTCTTACCAAGTTTCGAGTCAATACGCTTTTGGGTTTAGGAGAAGAAGTGAAAAATAGATTTTCAAGATGGCCGTCATGGCGGCCATCTTGGATTTCCGATCGGCACGATTTTAATTATTTTTTACCTACAAGTCACCCCAATGCTTCCTGCCAAGTTTTGAGTCATTTGTCTTTTTGGAGAAGAAGCGAAAAATAGATTATCAAGATGGCTGACATCTTGGATTTCCGATCGGAACGATTTTAGCTATTTATGATTTACAAGTCACCGCAGTGCTTCCTACCAAATATCGTGTCAATTGGCCCAGGGGTGTAGGAGGAGTAGACTTTTAAAGCAATTGTTGACGCCGCACGACCCACGACAGACGGCGGACGACGGACGCCGCACGACGCACGACGGACATTGACTTACCACAATAGCTCACCTTCGTGCTCAGGTGAGCTAATAAAGCCTAACGTGTACCCAAAAGTTAACTTGCCGATCTTTCATTAACACTTCTGATTGCTTTCTAAACCCTTAGTGTTTGACGTGTTTAATATGCATAAGTGATGACGTTCCGTGGAAAAAGTCTATCAAACGCGCAGTAAAGAATTTTGATAATTCGTCAAGAAAGAATAATAAGCTTTTGCACCCACAGAATTTTTAGTTCATAAAGAAATGTAGCTATAAACAGCAAGCCTATAAGCTGCACGAGATGATAGTACATGTATCGATAAGCTTAGCAAAGCGTAACAGCTTTAGGTTTTTGAGATGTTACGGTGGGTTGAAATGCCCATTAATGTTTCCTTTTATAAATAAAAATCTAAAAGGTTGTCTTTGGAAACAAAAAACACATTACATATAGAAAATGAGAGTCTCGGTTTTACTGAGACTCTTCATAAGCAGTAATGAAGTTTACAACACTGCTTACGCCCTCTAGCGTATACATGAGCAGAACTCCATTTTCAAAGATACAACAATGTATCAAAGGAAATGAAAATATAATCTGCACTATGGTGAAGTACGGGAGCGACTGCCATACGGCACAAACACCAGCTGCAGTGAGGTAAAATAAGAATCTAAAAGGTTGCCTTTGGAAACATAGATATATTACGGACAGAAAATTATAGTCTTGGTTTTATTGATACTTCATGAAGTTTACAACACTGCTTACACCATCTGGCGTATACATGAGCAGAACTCTATTTTCAAAGATACAACGATGGGCCCAGTGATCCCAAAGAAAATGAAAATATAATCTGCACTATGATAAAGCCTGACCAGTCGAACCGAACTCCATGTAGTAAGTAATTTTCCATACTGTGCACTGAGCAAATAAGAAGAATAAGAGATATCGTTTAAAGATTTAAAGAAAATCTGTACTTCACATTTCAACTCTGTCGCATCTTTATGTTTGTGCAGCGTATCGTCTGCTGTGCTGGGCCGGGATCCTTTCCATGGCGCTACAGTGATGAAGGACTTTTAACGGATGTAGCCGTCCAGTTTTATAATTTTCTGTCGGCAAGTTGGGCATATACAGACTTTAGCCATGTGGTGCAACGTTAACTTTTAGTCTAGTTTCAATGCAGTTAACAATAAAATGTAACGGAAATTTAATACGGTAGCATAATTATAAAAAAAATTTGCGTTAGTTGACTTATTGGGATAACATTTGGAGCTTTTTTCAGTAGTGTTTTGCCGTATGGGAATTTTGGAGCATACCCGTTTTCCCATTTTTTTATTTTATTATTTTTTATTTTTATTTATTTTTTTTCGTAGGAGACGGTGTGTCGCCTGGGAATGGAGATGAGTCAGCGTTTTAGGATACTATGTTTAGGGAATCACATATTGTAATGATGTTTATTATTATTATTATTATTATTATTATTATTATTATTATTATTACTTCCTCTTTACTCCACAGCAATGTATAGGGTGTGTATTCGTGATGTTAAAAACATATGTGTAAATCATATGTATGTCTAGTTACCAATGCTTTGTAAGAATATTTGTTTGAGTTTGAAAATAAAATAAAAAAGTAGAGATCATATCATAAGATATTAGATGTCCAAAGCCAGAAACGGGGTCTCTGCATCAGAGGCACACTCCAACGACCTGCGCACTTTAACCGTCCCCGCCCCAGGATATATCTTATCCACAACCTGACCAAAACAACCGTCAACATTATATAAGTCATCCAAACATTCAGTAGCCTTTTTCTTAGATCTGACCGGGTAAGTCTCCCACTCCCATCCTCTCTTCCTTTTGTAGTACTACTGGTCCTAGTTTCCTATCATTTTATGTAGTCCCAGTGTTGTAGCTGGCATTTTCTACACCCATTCAACGTAATTTTAAGTCATCTCATTTTCTTTCATTTTTTTTTCAAAATAAGTACGCTTAGTGTATTGGAATAAATACTTAGATGTTTTGACTTTATTTCCCTCTTACTTGTACTTTTTCTGTCCATATTGATTGATCTCTACATAGTCTGTCCATCGGTCCGCCAACAGTTTAACCGCACAATTCTAGCGGTTATTTCGGATCTGTATGTGCTTCTCTACCATCGGATTGGGAGATCTTCAACTAAACTCCAAAATTGCGAGCTTTGCGGTTTGGCCGGCGTAACATTTTTGTTTTATTGGAAAAGGATAGGCGAAAATTGTGTTTGCGGAGTCACTTGTCACACTGCCTTGAACCTAGTTTTGTGGACTAATAAATGCTGACCCAAACTACACATGCAGAGCAGAAGAATCTAAAAATATTGTCTTTTAGAGTGCAAAGCTTTTAATCTTTTCACCTTTGAGTTAAATGTAATGAGTCGAGAAATGCTAATTGAAGTTATTTCACGCGGTACAATCACAATTAATAAATTACCCTTTTAAATCTGATGCACTTAAGACTCAGTATTAAATCAGGCCTATTTAAACCGGTACAGAAGTTTACAAGTAGGAAAAAGCAATCCAGTATGTCCCCGTAAACACGCCCTGAAATGATAATAATAGCCATGAAAGCATTACCTGTTACTAGTAGATTATATATTATAAGGAAGTAGATGACAGTAGAAATGAAAATATATCTACAAAATCAGAGAAAATGGGTCTTTTGAAAGCACCGAACATATTGCAGATAGCAAAACAGCACATTCGGTTTTATTGAGTCAGTTCCTGGACCGTAAACTCTCAGTGTGCACCTGTTTTGTCTGGTGTGCCGCAGGGCACTGTTCTCGGTCCACTGTTGTTTTCCTTGTGTATAAATGACATCATGGTTGGAATATAATCTGAGATTCGTTTGTTCGCTGATGACTGTGTCTGCTATTGTCAGATTGATAGCTCTGAAGTCACATCGAAACTCCAAAAAGGATATTGATCAGCTGGGCAAATGGGCCAAAAAAAAGGGATATGAGATTTTAGCCCGTGAAATGTAACATTATGCAGCTTACTGGGAAGAAGATAAAAAAGATCAATGCAGTTTACTCCTTAGAAGGAACAGTCCTCGAAAATGTGGATAATATTAAATACCTTGGTGTGACAATTTCTAAGGATTTGAAATGGTATACTCATGTGAGAAATGTTTGCACACAAGCAAACAGAACTCTTGGTTTCTTAAGACGTAACCTATCGTCATGCCCCCAAGATGTAATGGGAACGGCATACAACGGTTTGGTGCGACCAATCCTGGAGTATGCTAGGGCTGTTTGGGGCCCACATGGAAGAGTAATCCAGGAAGAATTAGAAAAGTTCAGAATCGTGCAGCTAGGTTTGTGACTGGAAACTATAACTTTGAAACTGGAAGTATGACTAGCATTCTTGAACAGTTAGGGTGGCAGTCTCTTCACAAGAGACGCAGGGGTAGGAAACTCATATTGCTATTCAAAGGTCTGAAAGGTAGAGCGAGTATACCTTGTGACGACCTTCAACCCCCAAATACGGCTAGTAGGAATCAGCATCCAATGGCATTTCAAGTGCCATATGCGAGAACTGACATTTATAAGTACAGTTTCTTTCTAGACACCATTAGGGATTGGAATGCACTCTCTGCATCTGTAATCTCCTCTGCTGAAAGTTCTGAGGACCCTGTCGCTAGATTCACATCACTTGTGTCGGGTGGTTGGGTGGTGCGAAGGTGCTGTGTATCTTACATCACCGGGGCGTCCAGCTGATATTGGCTTACAGTTGGGCAAGGCCTGCTATCCTTGTAGCAGGTAAGGGTAGAGGGGGAATGTTTTTATTTCTTCTGTTTCTTCACTTTCATTCCTGTTCCTCTTTCTTCCCTGTCCCCCTCTTTCATCTCCTCTACTATCTCTTTTATCTCTTTTCTCCCTTTCTCTGGGAGACGACACAAAATGACCCTCAAGGGTTCACGTGTCGTTAAACCCCAACACAATCAATCACATCACTTGTGAGATCTAGAAACTGGTCTTTGCAATCGTTGGCCCTGGTGAATTAATATGTGTTGATGTATCACCAGTAAAATATTCTGATTCTCATCTTATACCTCGATCAGTATTTATTGCATCAAATAATTAAAATACATTATGTCAGTACTTAACTCTCTCTGTGCCAAATTTCAGGCGACATTTGTTGTTTGCTTTCTTTTTTTTTACAAACTATCGCTTAGAAAGAAAATTATATGTAAAGATTTTTTTTTTCTATGGCATCTGACCGAAATAGAAGTATTATTTAATAAGCTAGTATTTACATCCGCCTTACAAAAGCAATAATCAAGTCCCAGTTTGAAATCCAAACACGCATATTTGTAGAGGAAAATATATAAATTATCTTTTATCTGCTTTATTGAATCATGTTCTTGTTTTTAGTTTATTCTTCTGGATCTATGCTGTTTGAAAAAGGCTTATTATTATCGTCTGTGGCAGTGAAAGAGTTAAACTCAAACTATAATTTTTCATTCTATCACTGCTGTTTTTGTGCAATATCTTGTTATTTTTTTTGTTTGTCTTTTTTATCTAATAGCTAAAATCGTTAGCGCTCTCTTTTCTTTTTATGCCCCCAGCTTCGAATAAGTTGGGGGGGGGGGTGGAGTGGGGGGGGGCATATTGCTTCTGGGGCGTTCGTCCGTCCGTTCGTCACGCTTTTTGATGCATCGCATAACTTTAGAACCGTGCATGCTACTGTTTTGAAATTTCTTATATGGATTCCTCATGTAAAAATAGCTGACACATATTTTTTTTTTCGACAGGATTATGCCCATTTCCTGAGTTCCTGGTCCTTTGAAAAAATATGGACGCAATGTTGTCAGCAGAATATTTCAAAAACAGTTAAAGCTAGAGCCTTGAAACTTGACGAACAGGCTGGTAATGGTGAGTAGACGGCCTGATTAACTTTTGCATAAATTTAAAAAAGAATACTTCATGAGTTATGGCCCTTTGTAATTTTGGGCATTGTTATCTTGTCAGGAAAATATCTAACGAATTGTTGAAGCTAGAGCCTTGAAACTCGGTGAATTAATTGATAATGACGAGAGGATGAACTGTTGAATAAATTTTGAAAAATATTTTATGAGTAATGGCCCTTTGTAAATTTGAGCATTATTCCCTTGTCAGCAAAATATCTAAAAAAACCCATTGAAGCTAGCGCTTTGAAACTTAATGAAAAGATTGGTGGTGATGAGTAGATAATCTGATTATTTTTTAAATGAACTCTAAAGAAACACTTCATGAGTTATGGCCCTTTGTAATTTGGGCATTTTTATCTCGTCAGCAAAATATCTCATAAACTGTAAGAACTAGAGCCTTGAAACTTAGTGAATTGATTGGTATTTTATAAGTAGATGACCTGATTAACTTTTGAATAAACTTTGAAAACATATTTCATGACAAATGGCCCTTTGTTAATTTGGGCATTTTTCCTTTGTCAGCAAAATATTTAAAAAAACTATTGAAGCTAGAGCCTTTAAACAATGGATAGATTGGTAGTGATGAGTAACCTGATTAAATTTGAATAAATTCTGAAAAAAAAAACTTCATCAGTTACGCCCTTTTTAATTTTGGGAATTTTTATCTTGTCAGCAAAATATCTCAAAACTGTTGGAGCTAGAGCTTTGAAACTGAGAGAATTGATTGGTAATGACGGGTAGATGACCTGGTTAACTTTTGAATAAATAAATAAATAATAGAAGGGAAGGCAATGATCAGGAATCGATACAATTATCCCACACACCCCATCAGAGACATCAAAGGGAAAGAAACACAAACACGAAATAACTAGACCCTAATGGAAACATCACTAGCAGAAAGCCAAACGGACAGTTACTTTCCCACAAAGTGGCAAAATGGTTATCCAAAACAAAAAAAGAAGATATAAGCGACACCCCATTCAAAGACGAACTGTAACAAAAATAAACCATGACAGAAGAACCGCCTTGGAACGGTCAGTGAAAAGTATTTCACTGGGGGTCTTAAATCGATTTTACGTGGCCATAATCCTCGCCCTTACCTCTGCCGCGGTTGAGACACATAATATGTTCAGTCCGCATGAAGGCTTCCTAACTCATCAGTGCTACATCGAGAACACAAAAAAATCAACCAATTACAGAGATGAAACAACGATGAGGAGTCGACAGCACGAAACAAACTGAAATGCTGGAGCAAAAGAAAACCAACAGTTAGACTCCAGTGGGCTCCACCAAAGATAGAGTAAATTCTGAAAAAATATTTCAACAATAATGGCCCTTTTTAAATTTGGGCATTTTTCCCTTGTCAGCAAAATATCTCAAATACTCTTGGAGCTAGAGTCTCATAACTCGATAAATAGATTGGTAGTGATGAAAAGAAGTTGGAGGGGCCTATTGCTTCTGGGCATGAGTAATGTCCCTTTGTAAATTTGGGCTTTTTCCTTGGTCATCAAAATGTCTCAAAAACTGTTGGAGCTAGAGTCTCATAACTTGATAAATGAATTGACAGTGACCAGAAGATGACGTGATTAACTTTTGAATATATTTTGAAAAATATTTCAGGAGTTATGGCCCTTTTTAGATTGAGCCATTTTTATTATCCGAATTATCTCGCATTTTAGAGTCATTTCCTTTTTAATAAAATAACATAGAAATCTCGTTAGAAAGATATCTCAAAAGGTATTTGAGCTAGAACCTTTATATGTGGTATACTGATTGGGACTGAGGAGGAGATTACCTGATTAAATATTCAACCAATTAAATGAAATGTTGTTGGAGTTATGGCCCTTTGCAATTTCTGGCCATTTAATGTTGTTGCTTTATTGTGCATAGCATAAGCTTAGAAGCATGTATGCTAAATTTGAAATTTCATATATGGATTCCTCATGAAAAAATAGGTGACCCGTATTTTTTCTTATCTGAATTATCTCCCATTTTAGAGTTTTTTTTTCCGTTTAATAAGATAACATTGAAATCTCGTATATTTGTACTGTTGTTACCGTCATGGGCAAGCAGTGTTTGAGTCAAACAGTGTTAGTCAGGCAGTTGGGGGCATAGTGTTTCACAAACACCAGCTCTAGTTTTTTTGTTTTTGTTTTTCTATGGCATCTGACCGAAATAGAAGTATTATTTAATAAGCTAGTATTTACATCAGCCTTACAAAAGCGATAATTAAGTCCCAGTTTGAAATCCAAACACGCATATTTGTAGGGGAAAATATATAAATTATCTTTTATCTGCTTTATTGAATTATGGTCTTGTTTTGGTTTGTTCTTCATTTCCCTCGACGCCCTGATTCAGATTTTGTTTTTATAGCGGCAACTGTCTTTAAGTGCTTGGAAGCAAAAGGTCGCCCCTTACTTCGATAAAGTACTGATAACGTACAGATTCTATCTGTCATTCTTCGTTGCCACGCACGGTTTTAGAGAAAGTGACTTTGACTATTTCAATTTCGTATTCATCCGCGCACAAAAGTAGATCTAATGTTTCAATGTGTGTATATTAGTATGCCACTGAAGAGCTGTCCATACAAAAGTAGTGCAACTTGTGCTTGATCTATGGCGAGAGTCGCTGAGAAAACCCGCTTTAATATATGTGCGAACAACAAAGGCGCAGATCAGCCTGCGCGTCCGCGCAGGCTGATCAGCGCCTTTGTTGTTCGCTGAAGCTCGTTTTTTTTCGACGAAGAAGCGTCTCACAAATTTAAATGGAGAACAGAATGATACCTGGAATTTATTAGTTTCTCATAGAATCTGTCATTTCAGAGCTATTCAGCCCTTTGATATTTTCTGGTTGTTGAGACGATTATATATTTCCGCTCAAAGCTGCTAGGGAACGTGAGAATGAACAGATTCCATCAAACAGAGTCTCTTATTTTTTTTTATGTTGTATTATTATTATTATTATTATTATTATTATTATGTATTTTCCGCAAAGCCAATGATCCTCACTTGAGGAAAAGTTAACACTTTTATTCATACAACAAACACGCTTGTGCAAATAATCAGTATAATTTTGTAAAATTCTAATTAACGAATATCGTTTTTGACAATCGCATTGGATCATTCGTTGCAGTAAGTGTGTCTCAAATGACAAGGCACTGTCAAGTATCACAGCCGTTAACATGTTTATGTTATGTGGACCCCGTGTTCCCCAGAGTATTGTGAAAACAAGGAGTTTAAACCAGATTGCCCCTTTTTTATCACTTCTAACATCCTTTGTTGCTGAATACATCTGCCTTTTATTTGCTTAATAACAAAATACTCCTGATTACTGTTAATGGCTATGCTTCGCTCTTTAACCCATTTATGCCGAATGGACTCTTCTGTCTTAACTCACTGGACAGGTCCATTTCATATATAAAGGGTGTCTGGTTAGTTTTTATTAGTACCATATTTTGTAGAAATTTCTGAACTAAATGCATACCGTGTAAACCTGATCAGACTCCGCGTTCTGCGGCGTCTGATTTGGGTCTACACCATTTATCAATATCCCATTTATGGGACGCTAGACCATTTAGGTTAATTGCACGACGGCGGTTTCGGGCCTCAGACTCAATGACGGCCTCTTCGTAAAGTTTTAACAGGTGGCTTAGTCGACTGTAAAAGTGCTTTAACCCACCCCCACCCCCGGTGGTTTATATATACTAGTAATCGTTCTAAGGTGGTGGTCCCGGGTTGCTCTTACTCTGTGCAGCTTTGTGTGGTTTATTCTACGAGGCGATTTATACTAAATGTTGCCTTGTGTTTTGTCTTTGTGTTTTTCAGTCCCTTTACCATTGCAATTACCTCACTTGGGGAAGAGAGAGCGGGTCTGTGTACTTTTCCTGCGTTTGTTTGTTTTGCGCTTTTTGGTTTGTATATCTTTTCTGTTCCTATTGGAGTCAGGGATTGACCGCTATTTGTGATTGTGACACTCCCTGGACTATTTTTTTTTTTTTTTTTTTTTTTTTTTCTCTCTCTTTTCCCATGTTATATGGTGAACTTGACTTGCCTAACATTGCTCTAATGGGAAGGATATCAAAATACATATTTTTTTCCTGGTTCTCCACAAAAATATATGTTGAAATCCATATCTTTTCATAGCCCGCACATACACTTTTAATGCATATACGTAACAATTGTTTTTGTAGCGAAATCAATAAATATCAATATTTTTGGTAAACTACTAGCTTTTTACGAGAGTAATGACTAAGAAGAGTATACTTTTTTCCATAGGTGTGTTAACATAATGTGGAAACACCACTAACACCACTCTGTTGTCTTTAATAATTGAGCCGCGCCAAGCGAAAATGTGTGTTTTGGGCATGCGCGGACAGCGAATGTCCAGATCAGATTGCACGCGCATATGCGTAGCCTGATCACGGCTTTCGCTCTCCGCTGCCAGAATCATTGGATACTATAGAATGAATGAATGGAGAGCAAAGGCCCAGATGAGGCCTTGCGCATGCGCAGGTTGATGCGATTTTGCCTTTCTCGAAAGCACTTTTTTGCTTGGCGAGGCTTAATACCAGAACAAAGAAGAAACGGCATGTTTAGTGTCAGTCGACAAAAACTAACTGCTGAGGACTTATTCTGTCGAGATCATTTCTGACAGCAGGATGTTTTGTTTCAATTTGATCAGTTATCAGAATCCTGCTGGGAAATGCAACACGATTAGTTCTAGGCTGTCGTCAAGGTAAGGACTTTAATGAAACACATGCTTAAAATCGTGTTTGTCAGCGGTTCGTCCAAAGCTGAGGGAATTAGTCAGTAGAAATGTTCGTCGTACAGACTATATAAAGTTTCGATATTTACCGTCCTTTCGGCATCACCAGGAAAGACATTTTTTGCTTGGCTTTTATTTTACATTAAAATATTTTGTTCTGAATGACCATATCTTATCAGAAACCATTTGTCTTTTCTGTTTCTTTATTTTGTGCTGAAATATGTACCCACAAAATATATTTACGGCCAAAAAAATTGTTTGCAATATGCGATTTCTATAGCAAAGTGTTTGCTTGAAATTTGTCTTTTACTTTCCTTCGCTGAATTTGGAATATTGTTTTACAACAATATTGTGAAACTTTCAGAAAAATTGAAATGGCGGAACTTGTTGAAAATCTGCCTTTACCCTACAGATTTCTGCATAATTTGCATCCATTTTTAGTATGGGAAAAAGTGAAATACAGTAACCTCGATGCCTCGAACACCGATGGCTCGTTTACCTTGGATGATTCGAGCTCGTTTTTTTTTTGAGTTCCTACGAAATTCTTCCAATAGCTTAAGAGAACAAATATCTAAGGATTTTTTTTTATCATAAAATTGTAGGCGATTCTAATTACACTTAACATAACATCATTGTATAGAAGATCAAAAAAACTTCCCTAAATTATCACCATTTGCTTCCTGACCTGGCGCTACGATTAACCCTTAGTGGCTTGAACTACCCATGGCTCGAATAAATTCCTATGGTCCCAAAGATGTTTGAGCCATTGCGGTTATACTATATTTGTTTTTTAAACAAATGACTAAGATAAGACTTTTTGTGCTCAGGTAGTTATGAAAAATGGTTTTGCATTAATCATGACAAAAGTTTGAAAATTTGTTTCTTCTGTGTAAAGCGCCAAGCAAAAAACTTTCTGAAAGCCGTCGAAAGAACAGTAAGTTTAGGACAGATTATCAAAAGATTATTTACACTGATCCCATTCTGGTTGCTTTAAAAATCGAATACTGCCTAAGCTGGTGCTAGGGGACGTAAACAACCTCGCAAACTACACTACTGTATATGAAGAGAGATGATAAAATCGAGTCTCCTATTTTCTCTCCTTCGTGTGTTCTTTGTTTCCAAAGCCAACAATTAGGTTTCTTTGCAAATAATGGAGGTTTTCTGGAAGTTGCTCACATTTTAAAGTCACGTGCAAGCAATCTCAATCATCAACTAACCTTTATATAACACTAATCCCGTGGAAGGCTACCCAGCTAACATTCTTTATAAATCTAGCGCAGCTGACGGGCCGATAACGGCCCGCTATAGATTTATAAAGAATGCTAACTGGGTATGTCGCAACTGGTGGCGCCTGTCATTATTTGAATGAGTTAAACACTAAAATCTATGTACAGAATAACAAAGACATTGGGACGTGACCGGAGTGTCGGTGAGGTTTGAACTGTAGATTATACCGGTAATCAGAAATGGAACTAAATCTAGGGTTGACGAAAAATAAAAAAGTCATTAAACTATGAAATATAGGTCAGCGACTCAAAATGATACCACGGTGTTTGAATCTCTGTTAGACAGGACGTGTATGCCAGGCTTGGTGCTTGTAGGTCGTACAACTAATCAGAAACGGAGCTAACGGTTAAAGTTGACGCATAAACTGATAGTCAGTCGACTGTGAAATATGGATCAGTGTCATACAATGGCACTGCAGTATTTGAATCCATGATGGGAAACAAGCACATACAATGTTAGATAAAATAGCTATTATTTGTTATTCAGAAAGTGAGTTAAACGTTATGGTCAATAAATCAAAGCACTGAGAGCACTAGAGGGTCGATTGTCTCTGAGTTTAAACTGGGAAAATGGTTCTGAACGGGGACTTAATACTGTTTCATTTAACACTTCACTTCGAGTAATTTGAGCAAACAGTGCAGACCCTGATCAGACGCCGCGTTCTGTGGCGTCTGATCTGGATCTGCACTGTTTGCCAATGTCACAGTCCAGGTTTTACAGATAACTCTCTTTACACGGCACTTTGACGTCACAGTGACAAGTATAGCGCACCTATAAATAACCGTTACCTGGATTACGTACAAACCTTTGATTTCATTGGTCAATGATAATCACGTAGACAACAACCTTAAGGAAATTCTGGTATATGTGTACCTTGGCTCGATTATAAACAATCGACCCTAAAATGACAAAGTCGTTATTTCGTGAAAAATAGGTCATGGTCAGGCAATAATATCGCATTAAGGCAATGTTATGGAGATAGTGTATGATAATTAAGATGATTGTATATAGATGCAGTAGTTATTCAGAAATGGATTTGAACGCTTTGAGCAAATGTTAACGGACGACCGAGAAACCGACCGCCTGCATAAACAGCTTCAGTAGGTGCAACAAAAATGAGGGTTTTATCAAAATTGGTACACAATTTCATATTTTCATTTATTAGCGTTAATTAACACGTTCCATTTGATAATTTTCGTTTATGTTTTTGCTTTTGTCATATGACAGCCAGATATAAATGCTTCAATAAAATTTCGTACAAACGTTTGATTTCATTGGTCAATGATAATCATCTGGTATATGTATACCTAGGCTCGATCATAAACAATCGACCCTAAATGACAAAATCGTTATTTCGTGAAAATAGGTCATAGTCATGAAATAGTATCGCAATGAGACAATGTTAAAGAGAAAGTGTATGCTAGTTGATATGATTGTAGATGCAGTAAGTACTAAGAAATTGACTTGAACGGTATGTGCAACTATTAACGGACGGCCGGAAAACCGGCCGCCTACATCGCACAGCTTCAGAAGGTACCACAAAAATGAAGCTTCTATCAAAATTGGTCAACACTTTAATATTTCCATAACGTTAATTAACACGTTTCATGTGTTAATTTTCTTTTATGTTTGTTGTTTTCGTCGTCATATGACTGCCTTAAACAAAGTTAATATTATAGGGATGAATCATTTTTATTGATCTTATCCCTATAGGGATGAATTTCATTTTTATTGGTCTTATCGATGTGTAAGTGCCGGTGAATCACCCGTAAACTATATAAAGTATGGAGGGCTTCACGTTCAGTTCGTTAGTTTGCACATCGATAAAATCCATAAAAAATATAATTAATTTCTTATACGTAAGTTCGACTCGATAATGTTTACCTTGACATCCGATTTTGCAATCAAATTGCAGGTATATAATGAGTGGGTTTGTTCCTGTTCCTTTTTTTTTTCCCTCTCGTTTGTATCTGGCTTTTTTCGATTGTATCTGGCAAGGTGCTTTGGCTGCAAAGTGCATTATTTAATCCTTTGACTCCTGAGTTTCTGAAGTGAATGCATCTGTCTTTGAATTTTGGCACTTCCACTATTGTAAAAAGGTATGCCGGTTAAAAATAAATAAATAAAAAAATAAAAAAAACTTCCAAAAGAGAATGGCAAACAGTGTAATAGAAAAACATCACTATCCACACATGACATCATCAGCGTTATGCTGACGTAACATTATTTGAAAATAATAATAATAATAAATACCTCTAACAAGACTACAACGTTTAAAGGGCAGCTAAAATTACTTTGACGATTTTCTTAGTGTTGTCCGACCGTATTGGGAAGAAATAAAAGTACATTCAAAACATTAGTTTCTTTTGTCTATAAGTAGCATAGTTTTCGTACGGGCACCTGAAAGACATGTCCTCATACATGCATCACGAAAACATACCTATATAATTTTGACCCCCTTAAACCCCACTTTTATATGGTAAAACTGGGGTTTCCAGGGGTATACATTATTTTCTTATATCTGCTCAAAAACATACATTGTGGGTACCCGTTAGAACCGCATCGTCGAGGCGGTTCTAACGAGTACTCACAATCTATGTTTTGAGCAGAAATATGAAAAATATCAGAATTTTTTATGGAAAATTTTCAATTTTTTGGTGGTAAAATTTTCAGTATATTTGAATAGGCGCGTTTTAGTAAGGGTGAATTAAATATTAGGTAAGCTAATTTGGAGATCTGGGCCCAGTTGTTCAACGCTAACGATGTCGTTAGTTAACAATTCATTAAAATTTACATCGAGTGATACGCAGACGTGTTGAATTTTTTTGCTGAAAAAATGTGAGTAGTGTTTGTATATTGAATCTGCTAAAGCAGTTAACGAAATGACCCTTAACGAGTTTGTTAAGCTAACGACGCTTTGAACAACTGGGCCCAGTAGGATAAATAAAGCTTTTCTGGTAAACAATATAGGGATAAAACATGGTTTTGAATGCATTAACATTCGCCAGGTCCCGTGGGAGGTGTTGAAAACACCTCCCAAGGGACCTGGCGAATGTTAATGCATTGAAAAAAACATCTTCGATCGCTATTATTGCATAAAAGCTAAAAACATTTGCTACATTTCGCGTTATTTCTTGCACTATTTTGTTTCGCCTTTTCACCGATGTCTCGCGAATGAAATTTCCACGGACTATGCTCGTTCTAGGACCGGATAGAACATATCTCGTGACGGCAGAAATTCTGTGGCCCCGGTACAGGCATATTGAAAATTGCGTAGTCTTGCATTAACAGCGCGTGAATTGTCTTGTTAACATACGGCTTTTCGCCGGTTAATGCACGGCTATTAATAACGTGCGGCACTGCATTTTTATGCAATAAGAACTGTTGAAAATGAGGAAAGTAAAATGATGGCCGCTGAAAGAAAATCGACCAAACGCCTTACGCAAACAGTGACAGATCAGATTTTCCTTCACATTGGCAAAATTTGATCAGGACCGCCGTTTGTCAAAATATTTGACAGCTCATGATTCTGTGAGAGGGAAAAGAAGGTCCTGATCGCTGTGCGGATGCGCCGGCTGATCAAGTCTGTCGTTGCCCGTATATTCGACGACATTTTCAAACGTTGCACCGCATATCAGATTTGAGCGGGGGCACAGCATTTCCTACAAGATTGCAGAGATGATTCAGATCAGCCTGCTGATCCACGCAATCTGATCAGAGTCTTCGAGTAGCCGAGGATCCAAAGCGTCTTCGGGCGGACAGCGCATGCGTAGGCTGATCTGAGTTTTTGCTGGACGCTTATGCAATCAAGAACGGTGAGTCCCGGCTGATTTTATTATATACCTATTAATGCTTACAGGAGCCGAAAAATCCCGATCAATTCAGAGTCTCATTTTCGGGTAGATTGTTTACAATCGAGCCATAGTACACAAACGCCAAAATTTACTTCAGGAAGTTGTCCATGTGATTATTAAAGACCTATGTAATCGAACCGCGCGTTAGACGAGATCCAGGTAACGGTTATTTATAGCCGCGCTATTCTTGTCGCTTTGACGTCAGAGTGCTGTTGATAGAGGGTTATAGGGGCGTCTGATTAGAGCTTGCACTGTTTGCTTAAATTACAGGAAGTTATTGGGTTAAATGAAACAGTGTGAACTCCTCGTTCAGCCGATATTCCCAGCCTAGACTCAGAGATAATCGGCCACAAATGCTGTCAGTGCTTTGATTTCGGCTACATATCAAACCCACTCAATTGAGGCTTGTTTAGGCCTACTTTGACGTCTTTAAGACGAAGAGACATGCGCGTAAAAGTTCCCAAGTTTTTAACTGCTCCAATTGTAGCAGGCGATATTCGGTTCTGTTGTCTTCTTCTTCTTCTTCTTCTTTATTTTTTTCCGAGAAAAGAAGACTTCGATTTTCATTTGATTAGTATACAAAGTAGGGGATTCACATATTTAGCCAAGCATTATCTTCTCGGTAAAATAAACAACAAGTAGGATGCCATCTGCTATAATTAAGAATTGAAATCACAACCAATTTTGAGGCTTCATATGGTATTGAAAAACATTACCTCAGTTTAATATCCGTAAAGCCCGAATGTCTTTTCGTGTACATTAAACTAAGAGACTCTTTTTTCATTACTTGATGAAACCTCAAAATTGTGGTTTCAATTCTTATACAGTCGACTCCCGTTATCTCGAATTCCAAGGGACTCACTGAAACACTTCGAGATATCCGTACTTCGACATATCAGAGTTGAGAGAGTGAGGAAAACAATAAGTTGAACAACCACATTTAACAAATGAATATGTAATTTGACTCCTGAAGTTAGAAATATATATATAAAATAATGTGGAAAAGAGGAGAAATTGCTCCTTAGGAGCAATTTCTCCTCTTTTCCACATTATTTTATTACCTGTTGTCATAGTTTCATGTTAAAGCAGGGACCAGATTTTCACTTCGAGATAAGCGGTAATTCGAAATAAGCGAGTTCGAGATAACGAGGTTCGACTGTATTTACAATTTATTTTATGACTAATTTGTCGACCAAGCCATTGCCAGGAAGTTTTATATGTTTCTTATATTTTGGATTTAGTATAGCTTTTCGGAGGTCTTGGAACTGCTCAAAGGCAAGCATTGCGCGCTTAGCGTCATGACGATACGCGACCAACGTCACACAAACGTCAGTATTACAAACAGCGTTACTGGTTGACGTTGACGTTGCTCCGCCCTAAGGCGCCACTAATATATGCCGTCTTAATGTTTTTCATTGAGAAATGAACAAGAATGACTACCTTATTCAAGGCGGTTGCAATGAGAATGTTAATAGTCGAACTTCAATAGCTCGAACTTCATTGGGACCATAGAAGTTTGCTGGAGATATGGGTAGTTCGAGCCACTGAGGGTTAATCATGGCGACAGGTCAGAAAAAAAAACGGCGATAATTTAGTGAAATCTTTTCGATCTTCTACACAATAATGGTATATTGAATGTACTTGTCATGATGAGACAATTCTAATGAGTACACACAACATACAATTTGATGATAAAATAAGAAAATGTTCTTAAATACTTTTTTTCTGGAGCTATCGGAACAGTTGCATAGGGTCTCAAAAACGAGTTCGAATTAGCCATGGTAAACAAACCATAGGTGATCGAGCTACTGAGATTCGACTGTAGTTGCAAACGATGTTTTAAAGGAGCATTTTCAAGGTATATAATAAACATATCATTACAACAGTAATGTTATCTGACGGTCTGCATAACATCTCGTGAATGTTCGCATACCTCGGAATCACGCAAGATGCAAGCGTCTAGTGTGATCCCTCAGAGTGTGATCCTGTGATCTGGAAAGATCTCCTTGACGTTCTAAAGAGCGCCATGTTACATAACTGTAGTACAAATGTGTATATACAGTAAAACTTCAATAACTCGAACATCGATGGCTCGTTTACCATGGCTGATTCAAACTCTTTTTGAGTCCATAGGATATTCTTCCGATAGCTCAAGAAAACAAATATTTAGGTATATTTTAAGGTAATTTTCTTATTTTATCTTGAAAAAAATATGTTGTGTATACTTAGGAAATAATTTTTCGCTCTCTGAATTATTGCGAATAACGCATGGTGTTGGAGGGCAGATTGCCAAGTATTAATTCATGACGTCGAAGCCGGAGTGAGTTAATATACGCATCTGCCCGACAAAATTTCAATTCTAACATGATATAGAAAGGAAAATCGACATTGTTGCAATGTTTTCCAACGAACGTTTTGGCAAGGGGACGTTACGAGAAACAAATGTTTACATGCGACGTCGTCAAACGTGCCCTTTTGCATGCCCTACGTTAACAACGTGAATTATTGTAGTTTGATCCCGCTGACGTGTCCATTAGGCTGAATGGGAAAACGTCAATGTCATGTTAGAATTATTATTCTTGCATACCGGATAAGGATTTCCGCAAGTTACACCGGTGCTAGCAAATCTTATCTCACATACCCATATCCGTCTCGCGGAAAAGATAAAAATCGAGAATTTCACGTGGGTTGTATAGGACGTCACAGTACGCCATCGTTAAGGTTGACGTCACTGTACCTAATCACGTCACTAAACGTCACGATATTGTCAACCCAATATGGCAGACGTCTGCAATCGAAGTGACTGCGTTAACAAAAACCCGCTTTCAGAAATGAAAGGTATGCAAGAAAAAGAATCCATCATGGCTGTGAGGGACATATAGAAAAATCCGTCCTTTGGGATCACTAACATTTTCGGCAACCCCTTGACAGAAACCCTCGGGACGGATTTTTCTATCTACCCCTCACACCCATGATATATTCTTATAGTATCGCATCATTGAGGCGATTCTAATGAGTACACTAAACATACTTTAGACTATAGAAGATCGAAATACATCCCTAAATTATTTCCATCTGCCTCCTGACTTGGCGCTATGATTAACCCTCTCTTACTCTAAATACCCATATGTAGAAGAAGTTTCCATTGTCTTAAAGACGTTCCAGCCATTGAAGTTCGACTGTGTGTGCAAGTAACAGATATTTACCTTTCTGTACTAACGATGGTCAAGTTCAAGACGGATAAAGTAGCTGTAACCATTTCGATGAATCCCGAAAACTTACACAGAAAACTGCCCATCTGCCAGTGGTCTATGAAGTGTCTTGTTAGTTCGTACGGTACACAAATTAAAAGAAACAAGATATCTGAAGTAGCTAAACTGACTAAAAACATCGTTGTGTTGGTTCTTTGCTTGTAATCCCCTGTGACTGCAAAGACGACTAATCCATTGCCGACGACGCCGATCAAGAAGGCTAAACCATAGATGATAACAGTCGGTATAAAACTGCTTTCTTTCAACCACGGTTTCTGAAATTTACTCAAATCATGATAATAGAAATAATGTTCTTCTTCGTTATAATAATCTGCTAGAAAATCATATATATCCTCTTCTTTTTGTGAATAATGACTATCATTCGACCAAATAGATAAGCTGCCTTCTTCCATCATTTTTAACGCCGTTCAAATCCTCCCGAAAACACCGGAATAGTTTGTCCATGTCATGCTCCGCTCCTGTCGTTTGTTGTTCTGGTGAGCTCTGCGTTTCAATTAATTGCAGGTCAACCGTACCAAGCTGAATTTTATTGGAAATAAAACTTCATCGGAACAAACCGTATTGCACCGTATATATCCTAAATATTCGGGCTTTTTAACAATTTTCCATACTTGTCCTAAAATTTGCACTACTCAACTACCTCAACCGCAACGTGAAAAAATGCACCTTCTGTTATCTACGCTCAATGAAGACTCATATCAGCATGCGCATTCGCGCAGTCTAATCAGAGTTACCGATGTCCGCATGAAGAAATGAGCATTCTTGCTACTTCAAATGCGTCCAGTGGAGATTCTGATCAGCCTGCGCGAATGCGCAGGCTGATCTGAATCTTCACTGAGCGCACATGTCTGAAGTTACTTTTTTAAACGCTGCGCTGAGGTAGTTGTGCAGATTTTGGGACAAGTATGGAAAATAGTTAAAAAGTCCTTTGGTGTGCCTAAAACTTCTGGATGAGAAGCACGCAGTGTAGATAGACACTAACCTGAGACGTCTGATCTGAGTGTATTCTGACCAAATACAAAAGTTAATACAGTATATAAATAAGAAAAGCGTAGACCCTTTCCATTCGGGAACTCTGAACAGTGTCTACTGACACTCTCCTGGCCTTAGGTTCCGTGTATCTGAGGTGAATAAACTGCGCGATTCCAGAAGAGAACAGCTTATTTATATATCGCGTTAACACTCTGGGTAAAATTTTCAGCGGACTACATATTAAAATATTTTTCTTATTTTTCCCAGAAAAATAAGTTTTGACATTTCATGCAAATTGTCTCCGATCTCAAAGCCTATTTTCTGGAAAAATAATAATAAGAAGAAGAAAAGCAATATCATCAGTTCGCCATCTGCTGAATAATCCTAGAAAAGGTTGAACACTTATAGAGATGTGTGGTGTCGTGTTTATTTATACAGATTATAAAACATTTAGAGCTGGCTCCAAAAGCGTTTATTGCCTTATTGCCTGAGAAAATTGAAAAAAAAAAACAAACAAAAACCGTATCACACAATTGTCTTTAACACTTAGATTGCTGGGTAATTTTTCAACAGACGACATTTTGAAATAAAGGCCTTCAGATTTCATGCTAATGTTCTCCTTTGGAGACAACTGTCTCCTTAGGAGACAATTTGCATGAAATGTCATAGCCTATTTTCTTGGAAAAAAATAAGAAAAATATTATCCATGTGTCGTCTGCTGAATTTGCCCAGATTGTAAAAAAAAAGTTAAAAGAAATACTGAAGCCTTTAAGAGAAATATTGAACAAAACATATCTATTCAACAGCTGTGCTGTACTGCTACTACCATATAAAATATTAATACATGACATTAAAGTACAAACATACTGATTTGTTTTCCAAGGCGTACGAAATGTACCGACCTAATATGTCAGTCTCAGATTAAAATTCCGTTGAAACAAATCCGTTTACGCCAGCTGCGCTGCTCGAGACAGCTTTTTCTTTTTTGCAATTCGCGTCATCATCCGAGCAGCGGAGAAATCAAAGCAATGAGTATTGATAAAACTCAAGCTGTTTTTATCCCATCTCTCCAGTTATTTTCCCAGCTGCTCTTTAACCCTTTCATCCCTGAGTTTCTTAAGTGGGCTCTTCCATCCTTGAATCTATTCAGAACCATTGATCAAAATAGGGGTCTCAGCCAAGAATCAAAACAGAATGACAGTGTAAATCCTGATAAGACGGCTCATAATGAGCCGTCTTATCAGGATCTACACTGTTTGCAAAAGATTTGTTTTGATCTGCAAGGCTGAAATGGTTAATGGACCAGCATCAACCAAAGAACATTGTCATATAAGGCCAATCAATATCAGACCAGCCTGCTTGTCCGATAAATGTTTTTGTCGCACACAGTATAGTTTATATATTCTGGCCCTTTGTGATCACTGAGCCCATTTCGGGATTTTATGGAAATTTATAGGAGGGACACTGACGAGGCCTAATTGACCGAAACTAGCTAGTCTGGCCCAGGAAACATTATACTTCAGCTGTTTGCAGTTTTATGAGTGTGTTTATTGGTCTCAAGGGTAATACAGTTTAGCATCTGATTACCCAAATGTCCTGATAGATATGCCTGAGAAACAGTTCAGACCAATGAGACATTTGTTAAGGTGATGATGATAATGATGTGTTCAAGTTTACAGCGACGCTTCAAATTATGAGGGTCATTTGCGTCAACAGTATTTTAACTGCTTTTTCTAAAGAAAAACGTGTTACGGGCACGTGTCAAGCTTGGAATGAAACACGAAGGCGGTATTTTTTAAGGCTTAGCATTTGAGGTAAAAATTTCAGCAGACGACATTTTGAAACATTTTTTTCTTATTTTTCCCAGAAAACAGGTTTGCAATTTCATGCAAACTGTCTCCAATGGAGATAATTTGCATGAAATCTCAAGACTTGTTTTCTAGGGTAGTAAGAAAAATGTCATCAATCTTATAGTCTGCTGATTAGCCCATAGAGTGGTAAATGTTAAAGAATAAAAACTATTCATACTTTGTAATCTGAAACTACGAGAATATGAAAAAAAAAATATATATTTTTTTTTTTTTTTTTTTGTAAAACGAAACGACAATAAAATATTGTCAGTAGATAAATCTTGAAACAAATATCTCAGGTATATACTCTGGTAAATTCTACATCACGATTTAAGAATTCAAATCTGTCGACCAGATTATGTTTTACTGTAAATGGTTACATACAACACATACAAAATGGTTGTCTTCTCTTTTGAGCAGATAAGAATGTGTGTCTAGTAAGCAGGCGTATTCGAACCATTTCTTCTTGTCTCCAAATAAAGATCAGATCAAATCATCTTTACCGACTAGAGATTTGACATCGTGTACTTTGATTGAAAATTGCTATGTCCTATGAATAAAATTTATCATTTGGACAAGATGAATCGATTGTTAAAAGGTTTAAAATCCTCAAAAGGCATTTTGAAGTGAGAAACGTTTAGCGCCTGCCTTTACATCTGTAGCTTCGTTTCCTATTAGGCCAACATGGCTTGGAAGCTAACTTAATAAAATGTCTTTAGTTTTCCATAATTCTTGATGTTTTGTCTTTAAGGTTCTGAATTTTCGGATTTTAAACAGGGATTATATGACAGAAAGGGGATGGATAACAAATAACGTTCATAAAATAACTGTTAACCAAATTCAAATTCAAATCAGCAACTGTTGATTCAGCAGTAAAATACATTAGCCATCAGGGAGACGGACGTTTTCATACTGGTTGCCCGGTATATACAAACAACCAGGCATATTTTGTGGAACACTTTGCACTGTTTGTCATTTCGTCAGTGTTGACTTAATAAAATTATTATAAGGTGGGGGTGGGGGTAGGGCGTACTTATTATGCCAAATTAGTATCTATAATTATCATTTTTCAACATAATCTTCATCTGTAGTAGTAGTAGTAGTACTAGTAGTACTAGTAGTAGTAGTAGTAAAGCACTATTGACTTAAAAAAATGTATCATGCCGAAGAAATTATCCTATATGACAAAATGTAACTTGAAACAAACATAGTTCATATTCGCATAAAGAGTGCCGTGCTCTAATATCCAATGGTATTTATATTTGGGGTCAAAGTAAATGAAGAATGGTGTTTAAAAACAAATAGCCTTAGGCGAACAGTGAGACAGACACAGAGGATTTATTTTTATGTCGTATATGTATATCGTGATGACGTAAGGCCTGTATGGCTTTTCCGGAAAAAAATAGATTTTGATTAATATTTTTATTGCAAGTTCAACAAAGAGATTGGCCACAAGTTATACTGACAAAATTAGATAGTCCTCTCCCTGCAGCATGAAACACGTTCACTTAACGTTACAATCATGCAAACAACCATTTTACATAATGAAATAGAAAAAAGAATATATTTAGAATAGAAGGTGTAGTCCTTAACAGTGCAAACGTTTCGATATGCTGAAATTAACATTTAGCAAGAACAAAAAACGAAAAGTTTGGAATACAAGCACACATCAATGGAATATTGATTGACTGAGTTGAAGTTTTACGGTCCAGTCAACCCATCAAGGTCATGTCGAGTCGGTCAGTAAATTTACCTAACCGCACTTTTCCTGGACAAGCGTCGTCCTCTAATAAGTCAACCTGTACTTGTGCACCTTCTTTCGCCAGAAACTGATAACTGCCCGTCTTTAATCAGCGGAATGGAGCGAATGACCGTAAAAAGTATTTCATGATCAATCTCCGCGAACCCAGAGTGGATCGAACCCGCGACCTTTAGATCACCAGTCTGACGCGCTCCGTCTGATCCACCGAGACCGGCTTATTGGAGTATTTGTGAAACCTGTTAGCGTATTTAATGAATTTTATAACTTGTAGTAAGATTGGTTTATTTGTTTCAAGGTCGTATAAGGAATAACTGTTTGTTAAGAGATCGCAATTTACATGTTTTGACTTTGTTGTATTCTTTACAATAATCTTTGTCTTTGGGTGTTATAAAGTTTGCATTCAAGGAAACAGTGCTCGGCGCTTTCGAATAGAATACCACAACTGAAATTGAATAAGGAATTATGTTATCTTGGAAAAAAAACCTGCATTTAAACTACTACACTTATACCTTAGTTTGGTCAAAGTGATGCTGTATTTCCTTTCACTAACAGATAAATGTTTACCGTTTTTAAACAGCTGATGTCAGACTGATGATTTGAATTAAATGATGTAGGGATATTACGAGTTTGAGTTTTAAGATCATTCTATAATTTCAGGGTGGGTGGAAAAAATGACGTTTCATACAAGAATATCCTGCAAAAATGTAAATCATAATTGGTATTGTTTCTAAGATTACAATTGCTTATATCATTTACTAAGTTTGGAAGCAGGTCTTTCAAATAGCTGCGAGTTTCATTATCAACTATTTTGTATATCAGCATTAACGTTTCTGTGTGTGTTTCTTCTTTTAGCAAGCGTTTCAGCCACAGTTTCTAAATATAGTGATTTAAGTGAAGAAAATATTGGTAACCCGATAGCTGTACGAGCCACATTCAGCTGCACCTGCTCTACCTTGTTGGTATCTGACAGATTAAAACCATCCCATACTTCAGAAGCGTGTTATAGGCGTGTATATGTACAATACAACTTATTTTAGGAAGTTGAAAATTTAGTTTTCAGCAATACAGTATTTGCTTCGAAGTTGAATTAATTTTTGAATCTATACTTTTTTATCAGACGACGATAATTCCTGCTAGTAGGTGTTTGTGGTTATCTCGATAGTCCTGCAATTAATTTCATTGTGGGCTGAATTTAATTAATTAATAGCGAAAAAAACCGCAAACCACAAAAAGCAACAATAAAATTTACAGTTTAAACAAGACGTGAAGCTCTCTCTCTCTCTCTCTCTCTCTCTCTCTCTCTCTCTCTCTCTCTCTGAACTAGAGGAGAATGCATACAATAAATTATGTTGAGTCGCCGTATTTATGCACACTTTCCACGTACTAATGAATTCACAATATCACTATAGAAAGGTAACCTGCAGCTCCATTACCGCTGTTCTTAAGCGACAGACAGTTCAGAACCTCTTATCCAGTGGCATGCAGACAGATACTCACAACCACTAAAATTAATGCTTCTCAAAGAACTATCAAGCACTGGAATTCCCTCTCGCTACTATCAGGGTGGACAACGTGCGTCACAATCACGTGATTTTTGTGATAAGGGACACAGACTTTCGAGAAGAAATCCCCTCGCTTCAGGTAAGAATATTACCTCGTGTGCCGCACATACATTACAGAGCTAAAAACGGTAAAAGGCAGTTACCACGCATTGGTTTCTAGTTTTATTTGCATGTTTCGTTCTTTCATGAACTTCAGCCGTTTACCAGTTTATTCAAGAACACCTTGGTTTTTGTAATGATGTGGGACACATACCCGTTCATAAGCGAGTCTAAGAGTGACAAAACTGATCAAAAGAGGCTTTCACAAGCAGTGGATTTAGTCTGATGTCACGCAGAGACAACCAGGCCTGCGTTATTCACGACGTTTCATAGCAATGATTTTTACGGCGCTAATGAACAATGAGAGAACATTTCATAAGGGACACATCGCCATGTGTTTTGGATAAGGGATACACAAGATTATTTAAGCGGATCACGGCGTCTGAATTTCAATCAAAATCACGTGACTGTGAAGTACGTTGTCCAACCTGTAACGTATGTCACAGTCACGTGATTTTTATAATAAGGGACACAGACTTTCGAGAGGAAGTAAGAACAAGGGTCACTCCCATATTTCTACTTATGTTAAGTATATATTCTTTGTATTTTGGATGGATCCTGTCCTGTACAGAATTTGCGGTGCCGCAACTCAAATTTATCTGCAATTAAGGTCTGTCAGTGACATTCAGGATGGACAACGTACGTCACAGTCACGTGATTGTTATGATAAGGGACACAGATTTTCGAGAAGAAATCACCTCGCTTCAATTAAGAATATTACCTCGTGTGCCGGACATACATTACAAAGCTAAAACCGGTAAAAGGCAGTTACCACGCATTGGTTTCTAGTTTGTCTGCATGTTTCGTCTTTCCATGAACTTCAGCCATTTACTAGATTATTCCAAACCTTGGATTTTATAGTGATACGGGACACATACTCGTTCATCGGCGAGTCTAAAAAAACTGATCAAAATATGCTTTCAGAAACAGTGGAACTGGTCTGATTTCACGCCTCAGAGACAACCAGGTGTGCGTTATTCACGACGTCTCATAGCAATGATTTTACGTCGCTAATGAACAATGAGAGAAAAATTCATAAGGGACACATTGCCATGTGTTTCGATAAGGGACACACAATATTATTTAAGCGGATCACGGCGTCTGAATTTCAATCAAAATCACTTGACTGTGACGTACGTGATTATTTCATGCGCGTCACATAATGTCTTTACAAACGAATTATTGATGCTGTGATTTGTAAATTGATAGCCAAATAAAAGATACAATGACTCGTATTTGCCTATATTGCGCTCTCTCTCTCTCTCTCTCTCTCTCTCTCTCTCTCTCTCTCTCTCTCATACACATAGACACCATGGGCCTTAGAACTAGAGGAGAATGCATACGATTTTTATGATGAATCGCCGCACGCATGCATGCACACCTCTCCATGTACTAATGAAAGCACATTATCACTGCAGAAACGTGATCTGCCGCTCCATTACTGCTTTTCTGAAGTAACAGATAGTTCAGAACCTCATATGCAGACTGATACTAACAACCACAAAGAATTATCATATGTACTGGAATTCCCTCCCGTTACTATACAGTCAGCCATTAAACCACTTCTTATCCTGATCTAACAGAGCCTTCCATTTAATTCTGAAACAAGTATTCTTTAAACTACCACGCCTTTATTTTGCTTTACTTTTAATAACTTTGTCTTGTCTTTCTTAGCCTGGTACAGCTCAAATGTTAAAAATCCCAGCAATGAGTCTAGCATTATTGCATGGTAGATAGATAGATAGATAGGCGGACGGACGGTGGAAAGGACTGGCAGGTGATTTCTAGATTGCATTGCTCTTGGTAAGTTTCTACAAGTAATTGCTGTTAGCCAACTATACCTTTCTGAAATTAGACCAATATCTGCATATCTTGCATAACTGGAGAACATATAATTCGTTAAGTATGTATCTGAAATGATAAGTATGTCAATATTCTTATGATTTATTACAGGAAAATGGTATATTAAAGAAGACGTTTTATATATATATATATATATATATATATATATATATATATATATATATATATATATATATATATATATATATATATATACATATATATATATACGCGTAAGTTGCTGTGATATGTAAACTGAAAGCCAAATAAAAAATACAACGACTCATATCTCACGTGAATTGCTCTCTCTCTCTCTCTCTCAAATCTAGTTCCCACGTTTTGTACTTCAAAGGTTTGTCTAAAGCAATGCATCAATGGCTGACATTGCAGACTTCCGCTTTTGTCGTGTTCGTAGCGTGTATCGTAAAATCTGTAAACTAAGCAAATATTGCTGTGAGTACAATTAAAAACTTAAACAGATACAATAAGGTAAACGCTGCTGTACCAGGTTTTATTAAAATAGATAAAATTAGCGAGTAAGTTCCTTGCTGACATAATAAATGCCCAATGCATACTCTTAAAACACCCATCCACTCGTCTATCAAGAGCAACAACAATAACAAGGAGAGTAAAAAGAAAGTTTATAGAGTTAATTGATTTTTCTTGGATCAGTATTACCATATAAAAACCGGATACCCAAATCAGTACTATGTTTAACGAGTTAGAAGACGAAATACAAACACTTAACATAGAAGTAAAGGATATGAAAGGACATGTTGCTAACTTATCAGGTAAAATCAAAAAAATAGAGAAGGGTATGGAATGCGAGAGTAAGCAAAAATAAAGACAAACGGGTTAGATAGATGAATACAATAAAGATTGAAATAGATACTAAGATAAAATAGCTAAACAAAAAACTGATCATGGAAAAATGATAAAAATATTATTTACTTTTTATGGGTTTGCAGAGAAAAAAAGAGGGGTAAACGAAGATAGAGAACTGGTTTTGTCTAATGCATATAAATAAGCTGGTTGAAGAAGAAGGATTCTGCCAGATCGTCCAGTTGTTATGAAAAAAGAAAGAGATAGACTTTTGCACAAAAAGACTTTCACAATAAGAAACAATGAACAACTGCAAACAAAAATTAAAGACCAGGGACAACATGTATACATAGTGGTAAGGAAAGAAAATACAGCTAAATGGGTTAAAAGAGTAGTATAAATAGGAAAGTCATTTGGGAGGAAAAGATAACTTTTCTATTTATACTACACTTTTTGTTTGTGGGGCTGTGGTGGGGTATACTGTTTTCACGTTGTCTGTACGTCCTTCCGTCCGTCCGTCCATGACACTTTTTTTTCTATATAATGAAAACTCAGCGATGGGTATTCATCAATTTATGCAGATACATTGATATTAACAAGGTGTACAGAAAAACTAAAGCCAATTGACCAATTCTCTTAGACTTATTGCTCTGTGTAAAATTTCTTAATGAGGTAAAAAAAACGCTTGCGTGCACGTTGTTTCTTTAACCATTGACTGAATTTTGACCAAACAAATATAGATACATCATTACAACGGGGGAAGAAGTGATTCGATTTTGGTGACCTTGATCTTTTATAAAGGTCACTACATTGTAAAGACTCTAAAAGTGAGCATTGTGTGAACATTTTTCCTAATATCTTAAAAACGCAGTAATGGATGTCCATCAATTTATGCAGACACATTCATATTGGTAAGATATACCTACGCAAGAAAAAAATGAGGGCTAGGTGCCAAATCCTTAAAAGTGATTGCCCTTTGTAAATTTCTGTATGCAGTATAAAAAAAGTTTGTGTGCATATTATCTCTTTAACCAATAGTTTGAATTTGACCAAATTCATACAGATATATCATTACGACGGGAGAAAGAAGTGATTATATTTTGATGACCTTGACCTTATTTTCAAGGTTACTACATTGTAAAGACTCCAAAAATGAGCCTTGTGTGCCCTCTTTTTCCTAAAATCTTGAAAACACAGAAATTGATGTTCATCGATTTATGCAGACACATTGATAATAAGGTGGATCTACTAACAGAAAAGTAAGTTTAGGGGTCAATTCTTTTAGACTTATTGCACTTTATAAACTTTCTTAATGCAGTGAAAAAAGCTTGTGTGCACATTATCTTTATAACAATTGACCGGAATGTGACCAAACTAATATAGATACATCATTACTACGGGGAAAATACTGATCAGATTTTGAAGACCTTTACCTTATTTTCAAGGCCACTACATTTAAAAGGCTCTAACAATCAACCTTGTGTGCACTCTTTTTACTAATCTCTTAAAAACACAGCATATATGATCATTAATTTATGCAGAAACATTGATATAAATACCTACATAAGAAAAAAAAGTAAGTGCTAGAGGCCAATTCTCTGAGATTATTGCCCTTTTGTAAAATTTCTTTAGCTTGTGTGCACATTTTCTCTTTAACCAATAGCGGAAATTTAAAGAAACTAATATAGATACATCATTACGACATGGGAAAGAAATGAATGGATTTTGGTGACTTTGGCCTTATTTTAAGGTCACTACTTTGTAAAGATTCGAAACGTGAGTATTGTAAAGATTCGAAACGTGAGTATTGTGTGCAGTCTTTTTCCTTATATCTTCAATGCGCTGGAATGGATGTTAATCTGTTTCTGCAGACATATTGATATCAATGTTATACCTACATAAGAACAAAAAAGGGCTATGGGGCCAATTTTCTTAAGTTATTGCCCTTTGTAAAAATTATTAATGCAGTGAAAAAAGCTTGTGCGCATAACCTATTTAAACGATGGCTAGAATTTGACAAAATTAATACAGCTGGATCATTACGACGGGGAAGGTGAGTAAATTTTGGTGACCTTGGCCTTATTTTTTAGGTCACTACATTGTAAGATTCTCAAAGTGAGCCTTGTGTGCACTCTTTTTCCTAGTATCGTGAAAATGCAGAAATGGGTGTTCATCAAACAATGCAGACACATTGATATCAATTAGGTAAGCCTACATAAGAAAAAGTAAGGGAAGAGGCTAATTCTCTTAAAGTAATTGCCCTTTGTAAAATTTCTTAATGTAGTAAAAAAAGCACATTATCTTTTTCACCATTGGCCGGAATTTGATCAAACTAATAAAGATACAACGGGGGAAAGTGTTTAGATTTTGGTGATCTTGACCTTATCTTCAATGTTACTACTTTGTAAAGACTCGAAAAGTGAGCCTTGTGTGAACTTTTTATCCTAATATCTTGAACACGCAGAAATAGAGTTCCATTAATTCATGCAAACACAATATCAGTACGGTGTACCTACATAAGAAAACTCAAGGGCTAGGGGCCAATTCTTTTATAGTTATTGCCCTTTGTAAAATTTCTAAATGCACTCTATCTCATGAATCATCAGACGAAATTAGACCAAGTTAGCCTAGATACTTCATTTGGATGGGTGAAAAAACTGATTAGCTTTTGGTGAACTTGAACTCATTTTAAAGCCCACATTGGCACTTTGAATCTCATTTTTTATAGAAATAAGAGGACCATAATAATACTTATCACTCACCTGTGCTAAAAAAGAGGTCAAGGTCACTCAGTTTCTACAACATTTATTAATCTGGAGAAAATAACTCTAAACATATCCATGTTTCCTTCATCTGCAAGTTTAAGGAAGATCCAACTTAAACCCATCAAACTATGCAGCAAACAAGGTTAATTATAGGCATCTTAAGCAGCCAAGGTACGTACATTACTCTATGTATTAGATTGTGTAGGTTGTCAAACGCTTTTGAAATCAAAGCTTTTGAATGTTGCCTCATCTGCCGGAATATCCAATCAAAACCGAAGGGCTTTTTAGCATTCAAGGACCATGTAAGCGAAGTGTGAAAAGATGGCTTAAGTCACACAATGTCAGTATCATTCATCAATCTATAGGATATACCTCTAACATATCCATGTCGAGTTCCAGGACGATTTGATCAAAACTGTATGACCTAAATGCTTTGTTTACTGTAACATGAAAAAAAAACACAAAAAAAAAAACAACAAAAAAAAAAAAAAAAAAAAAAAAAAAAAAAAAACAAGCAGCTCCACCTTATGGTCTTACTATCCAATTACTTTCAGCTTAATATAAATATATAAAACCTGTTGAAGGACTTGGCCGACACTAAGTCGTGTGTGAACCGTCTTTAAAGAGTAACACCTTTTTTTCAAAATTTGGCGCAATGTAACCTAAAAAAAGCCCAATGAAAACTGTTGGAGGAGTTAGTCGGAAATGAGGTCATACGTCAACAATCTTCAAGGGTAATGACTCTACCAAAATTTAGTGTACCGTAGCCTCGAAAAAATATGCGCTGTACCACCTCATGTCTAACTATCCACCAAATTTCATCAACCTCGTTAAATAAAAACTATAGGAAGACCGTCATGCCTGAAAATTCTTTAAAAATACTGATAATTCTATCAAAATTTGGTACACTTGAACCGTCTCATGGTCTAAGTGGCAACGAATTTTCGACGCGATCTAATAAAAACTGAAGGAGTTCGCCGTAAATGAAGTCATATCTGAACAACCTTTAAAAAGGGTAATAACTATCAATATTTGGTGTATTGTAACCTCGAAATAACATGTGCTGTACCACCTCATAGTCTAAATGTCCACCTAGTTTCGACCGCATTCGATGGAAACTGTAAATTCAGGAAGATCTGATCAAAACTGAAGTAGTCAAGCTGATGACAAGGGCGAAAATAAGCGTTTTCTAGCAATCAAGGGGAAGTAACTCTAAAATAAATAATCGAAATTGGACAGTTGTCAAATTCTTCCAAGGCTTCATCCATGTCCACCTTATCTGCAAGTTTCAGGGTGATCCGATCAAAACTGAACGAGTTATGCTGATGACAAAGTCTAACAGAGGCTTTTTCAGCAATCAAGTGGACGTAACTCTAAGAATTATGATCCGATCTGGCCGGGTTTCAATTTTTTTTCCGAGATTTAATCCATGTTCACCTTACCTGCAAGTTTCAGGAAGATCTGATCATAACTGAACGAAATATGCTGTTGACAAAGTCAAGCAGAGGCATTTTCAGAAATCAAGGGGACGCAACTCTAAGATTAATGGTCCCATCTTGCCAGTTTTTAAAATTGTCCAAGATTTTAATCCATGTCGACTTTATCTGCAAGTTTCTGGAAGATCGTATTAAACTGAACAAGTTATGCTGATGACAAAGTCAAACAATGGCTTTTTTAACAAAAAAGGGGATGTAATACTAAGATTAGTGATCCCATCTGGTCAGTTTTCGAACTCATCAGATAATATCCATGTCAATCTTTCCTGCAAGTTTCAGGAAGATCCGATCAAAACTGAACAAATTATGCTGATGACAAAGTCAAACAGATACTTTTTTCAGCAATCAAGGGGACGTAACTCAAAGATTAATGGTCCGATCTGATCAGGTTTTTAACTCAAACGAGATTTTATCGATGTCCACCTTATCTTCAAGTTTCAGGAAGATCTTATCAAAGCTGAATGAGTTGTGCTGAGGACTAAAACAAACAAAGGCTTTTTCAGCAATCAAAGGGGACGTAACTCTAAGATTAATGATCCGATCTCGCCAGTTTTCAAACTCGCCCGAGATTTCATCTGTGTCCACCTTACCTACAAGTTTCAGGAAGATCCAATAATAACTGAATAAGTTATGCTCATGACAAGCATTTGCCAGTTGTAAGTCTACGGGACATATTGGTTGCCATACCAACCAAGGTTTTCATTGGATTTATTGAAAAACTTTTGCCATCGATGCCTCACCAGAGGCATATTATTAATAAAGAATGACTAAGATCAGCCTGCAGGCTGTGGAGATATAATGGGTCAAAGTTGTGGACGGACGACGGATGGACGGACGACTGACGGACGACGAATGGCCTACCATCTTTTAAGCTCCAATGGAGCCTTCGGCACAGGGGGGCGGGGGGATAAAAAGCTTATGTCCACACTGTCTTGTTATTCGTTTTCACACCAGAACTTTGAGCTAAAATTTCTATAGAAAAAAATACTTGTGTCGCCACTATCTCTTGAACCAATGGCTGCAGCTGACCAAAATTGGTTCTCATTATGCTGCTTGGGCGAACTACAAATCTTACAAATCAGTGTCATCCATTTTGAACAATACGTTGTCGTAAGCCAGTTTTCTCTACTGTTCATTACTGTGCGGGGCGGGGGTATTGCTTATTGACGTTTTCTTTTTAGGCTAAAGCAATAATAACAATCAAAAGCAATACGCGTGGAAACGAAACTAAAATGAAAGAACAAACTGTTATTTGTGGGATCGAAGTCAGGCCTGTCAAGTTCTCACATGTATATGTTCCAACAGACTAACATGTTGAGCTATGATCTAATACACTTCAAACTGCAAGTATTAGTGTATATTTTCTCAATCAAACTGAACCCGTAAACTGAAAAGTACCGACTGTCGATTTTTTTATAACAAATTGCTTTTGTCTAATATCAAAAGTACATTGAAACGACAGTAAACAAGCTTTGTTTTATATTAGGAAAACATTCGGAAGTAAATTGATTGGCATCATTAGCCAAACAATTTGTATTTACTTTTGCTTGTGGGTTGTTGAAATTTGAAGTAGTAGTAGTAGTAGTAGTAGTAGCAGTAGTAGTGGTAGTAATAGTAGTAGTAGTAGTAGTAGTAGTAGTAGTAGTAGTAAAACATCTATTGGATAGTGATATTTCTCACTCATAGAAGATTAAGAAATGGAGTTTACATCGGAAGGCGTCATTTACGGCTATTCACCTGATTCAATTGATTTTTGGTCCAAAGATTAATAAAGATAAAGCGGTCATTCAGCTGTCAAAGAAATTAAACGTCCATCGATCAAATCTCAGCCTGCATATATAATGTTCTATCTCTCCTGTCTAAAGAAAAAATATTTCTTTTATTAAGGGGTATTGAGACAAATACAAAGGGAAGCTACTCTGGCAAATTGATATTATCTCCATTCGAAAAAAGGTCTATTCTTAAAGGGAAGAATTTGCTCCCCTTGGGAACAAATTCTTTTCCTTAAGAATAAACCTCTTTACAGTATGGGTTTGCTGCAGAGAAAAGCAAACAAGAAGTCACAAAAGTTGTCTTCCTTGTGAAAAGGGGAAATCTACCAAATGTGACAAGTCCCCTCAAGTAATAATGTAACGCAACGTGTGAAAAAAGTCATCAGTGCTGCGAGCAAAGACCCAGCTAGCATTCTACGTAAATCTACATCGGGCCGTCATCGGCCCGTCAGCTACCCTGACGGGCCGATGACGGCCCGATATAGATTTACGTAGAATGCTGACTGGGGAGAGCCAAGATCGGCATGCACATCGGCTTAAAAACCTTGGGTATTACAACATAAATCAACCAATAGAGAAGGTTTACATCAGGCGGGGATCATGCGCAAAACCATCTGGACATTCTGTGTCCACATTCAACAGACGTACCCTTTACGCACGAAATGCATTAATTTAATAAACGTCTTTTTATTATGAGCTTAGCAAGGGAAAACTTGATCTAAATCTAATAGCAAATGCCTAGAATTCCAGAATAACTGGAATACTTAGACTCCTTTTTGTTATTTGTAGACTATTATAACAAAAATATTAGTGAGGATGCCCAGGAAATGATACAATCACGAAGCCTTCTCGAAGCACCAAAGGCAGGAAAAGTGAGACACAAAAAATGACAAAACAAACGCCACATATGAGCAATCGGTGCACAAACATTGATGGACTGCAATAGAGGAGCCACAGTGATATTTCTAAAATTGCTACAACTCTATTTGACTACACAGAGCTATTTATAAAATTGTATTTGACTGTTTGTTAGGTGTATAAAATTGTAACACATCTTTTTTACTATATATGTACATGGTGATGCTAAAATCATAACAAGTCTATTAGACTGACTCCAGTCTCCAGTGACTAAATATTTTCTCATAATCCTGTTTGACAATCCACTAAGATAAAACAAAAAAATATCATGACTATAAAGGCTGGTCACTAGTGACCAGCCTTTATAGTCATGATACTACTTTGGTTTTATTTTAGTGGATTATTAAACAGATTATAAGAAAAATTATTTTGTCACTAGAGACTGCAGCCAGTCTACAAGTCTATAAACACCCGTATATAAATATATTCACAAATCTAAAGCATTTAGTGATACATGTGGGGATAATATTTTAAAAAAAAAAAAAAAAAAAAAAAAAACGTTTTCGATTTCTATAATCCTTAAAGGCAACATTTCTGTTATCATCCCAAAAGTGTGAAAAAATATAAGTGTACGAAATAATTCAGAGCTAGATTGATGGATGCCTGTTTTACACTATATGAAGACACAAAATAGTTGTTATAGATCAGGCTTTTTTTCTGAAAATGTTAGCAAACAATCAAAATAACCATCTTTAGGTCCTTTATCCTTCTTTTCTGATTAAATTCAGCCTTCGAAGAGCGGGCATCATTTCGAGGGTAAGTTTTTAGACCTTTCTGCTAATATATATGTTTTAATGAGTGTGTCAGAATCATAAAATCGTACGGATGACATATGTACTATGTGATTGTATACCATATACTTTGTGGTAAAAAGTAACAATTTATTTCTCAAATGATTTTGATCCTGTTTGGACATACTTATATACGGGCATACACACGAAAGATTCTGGTATCAAACACATACTAATTGGACAGACAAGTTCCTTGATGTCACGTAGAGATAACTAAATCGGTACAGGTTTATTAGGAGCAAGCTATTCGGTCTAGCCAACTATTAGTTCAAATTAGAGGAAAACTGATACACTTTCAAGACAGAGAACTTTGTCAAAATTGTGCTTCTCTCTTCTTAAAAGGGTTCCACTCTTCTGAAAAGGGTTTTAATCTGAAAGAAAGAACTTTGGCAGCAAATTCTTTCCTTTTAGAGTAGAGCCCTTTTCAGACGGGCTGTTGTACAAGTGAGCAAACAGGAAGTCATACATGTTTTCTCCCTTGTCACAAATAACAGAAAATCTACCAAGTGTAGCAATTTACCTTAGATGGATTTTGCAGGGTACCAGTATCATAAATAATCAAAGCGCTGATATAGCCCTGAAATGACAGATTCTGTGAGAAACTAATAAATTCCAGGTATCAGTCTGTTTTATTAAGTTTGTGAGACGCTTCTTCGTCGACAAAAACGAGCTATTGCGAACAACAAAGACGCTGATCAGCCGCGCAGGCTGATCTGCGCCTTTGTTGTTCGCACATATATTAAGGCGGGTTTTCTCAGCGACTCACCATAGATCAAGCACAAGTCGCACAACTTTTGTATGGATAGCTCTTCAATGGCGTACTAATATACACACATTAAAACATTGGGTCTACTTTTGTGTGCGGATAAATAGAAATTGAATAGTAGTCAAAGTCATATTCTCTAAATCCGTGCGTGGCAACGAAGAATGACAGATAGAATCTGTCATTAAACATATATGTCACATATAGCGATTGTTCTAATTTATTACTAGGAAGTAAGCAATAACACTTACAGTAATTCATGTTCGCTCAACTAGTTTTTATTGTATGTTCTGGTTTTGTTTTGATTTGTTTAAAATATTATTTGATATGATAGTTAAAGAGTATATAACACTAGAATAACTCTCACTTTTTAAACATTTCGGCTTTATTGCCTTCATCAGTAGTCAAAATACGTTTACACTACATTTTGTCTAATTCTTCATAGCCATAGACGGTTTTCGTTGTTTTTGTTTACTTTTGAGCCGGGGCGCAGCATTTCCTACAAGAGTATATATGCGCCCAGCGAAGATTCAGCCTGCACATCCGTGTGGTCTGAACAATGCCTTCGCAGGGCACTTTGTGGATATTTAGTCAAGGGTCCAAAGTGTCTCAAGCGGACAGCGAAGACTGATCAGACCGCGCTGATGCGCAGGCTGATCTGAGTCTTCACTGGGCGCACATGCAGTCTTGTAGGAAATGCTGTGTCCCGGCTCATTTGTGTTAGTACACCGTTATCCGGTGTCTTCGGAGGGCTGTGTCCGTGGCTTGTCCTTTTCTGTGTATCTTCATATTTATCTTATGGTATTTCTTTTTTACTTCTTCTACTTATCTTGGTTCCTTTTAAGAAATTCTGTTAGCTGTAATCAGTGACCAAATCTTGGCATCATTGTTTTCGGTTTTCAATGTACTCGTACACTTGTTTATTAGACTGACTCGTGATCATAAATCTAGAATATTCAGATGGGAGTTGAATTATTGTGAGTCGAATGGCTTTTATCATATAAATAAAACAGTTTGATCCAATATCTATAAACACATATTCTTTTTGGGTACAATGTACTGCAGTTGAGTGCTGAGGTAACAGGCTTTCCGTTTTTGTGGTTTAATATCACAACATGAAGCGGTTTATGTCGGTAATCGTAGATGTTTTATCCATTGGACATAAAATACTAGGCATATTCAGCTTCTCAAATTCTTTTCCTATTTACCTACTAATGCTAGCTGACTCTTTTACCCCATTCATTGGACATGCCCCTTTTCAACTGAAGGGGGTCTGGTTTGTTTCATTTGTATTATACATACAATTTACAGAGACAATTGTGTTTTACTATTGTGTGCAAACAATGTACACCACAATCAGGCGCCGCGCTCTGTGGCGTCTGATCTTGGTTTACATTATTTGCACATGAAATTTGTGGCGTAGATCTACATAGTTTACTAATGTTCATTTCACGAGTATTAATTTGTCAATAAAAACGCATAAGTAAAATCAAACAACGAATCGCAATGACGGGAAGTGTGCCTTTGTAGAACGTCTCTCTGTACTTCACCATATAGACTGGCTGCAGACTCTAGTGACAAAATAATTTTTCTTATAATCTGTTTAATAATCCACTAAAATAAAACCAAAGTAGTATCATGACTATAAAGGCTGGTCACTAGTGACCAGCCTTTATAGTCATGATATTTTTTGTTTTATCTTAGTGGATTGTCAAACAGGATTATGAGAAAAATATTTAGTCACTGGAGACTGGAGTCAGTCTAATCACCATAGTGCAGATTATATTTCATTTCCTTTGGAATCATTGGGTCCATTGTAGTATCTTTGAAAATGGAGTTCTGCTCATGCATACGCTAGAGAGCGCAAGCAGTGTTGCAAACTTCATTACTGCTTATGAAGAGTCTCAATAAAACTAGACTCCCAATTTCTAATCCGTAGTGTGTTCTTTGTTTCCAAAGGCAATCTTTTTCACGTTTATTTGAATTGCGCACAACGAAAGCTCGTACCACAGTGTTCACTGTCTGCTTGAAACAAAACCCTTGGATCCGTGCTGTCCACAGATTGCGCACACTCATGCTGATCTGAGTCTTGATTGTGCCACATGTGAAAGGTATAGCTTACATATGAGCCAGATCACAGCAGTTCCTACAATATTGCATATGCGCTTAATGAAGGCACACAACAGCCTGTGCATGATCAGATTCCTCGCTGTCTGTCCGAAGACACGTTTGGAACCTTGGATGCCCACAGTGTGCCCAGCGAAGACTCTGATCAGACTGCGCGAATGCGCAGTCTGATCAGATTCTTCGCTGAGCGCACATGCGGTCTTGTAAGAATATTGGATGTTCAAACTCTGATGAGATCGTAGTTGTACTTACCAGATATAAATCATTGTTGGAATTAGCAATTGTAAAAACAGATTCTTGTTGGAATTACCAGACATAAAACGAAATACGTTTACAACAACTTATTAAGACGAAAATGTTTTCAAACCTTTAATTTACATCAAACTTGCACATAAACTATACATTCGGCTTAAAATAATGCATCTGCCGCCTTCATAATCAATAATCACTATAATATGGCATGTTTGAAGAGAATACAATATTTGTGAACGATGCAAGATCTTGGCAAAACATGCATTTTTATCCAAATCGGCTGACAATAATTTATCAAGGCTTGCAGTTATCAAAACGGGGTTTTAAGGACGCCTCCATTTTAAATATTATATTTGGCTTTATGATGTCACAAAGCCTTAATTGAATAGGTAAAATCTAAATGGAGAAGATTTACAACAATATTCAACATCTATATTTGTACATTTAACGTCTTCTCTGAGTATTTTGGTTTTGTTAGAAAGCCGCATTAATTACCACCAGAAAGAAGATTTTACTTAATATTTTTAAATGTTTAAAACCTTATTAAACATTTAAAATGGAGGCGCTCTAGATGATATTTTTAAAATCTTTAAACATCTTTAATTTCCTTTGATTTCTTTTATTTTTTCAAATGCATAATTTATCAAGACCTTTCATCAAAGATACATTCTTCAGCAGCCTTGCATTGTTTTTAAAAACCTGGTAAGGTATAGTTAAATGGAACCAGCGCAGTATACTAGCTACCAAAGGAAATATACCAGTTATTGTAGCAACGTGAGAAAATGTATTTTCGGACATAAGTGCGCATAGAAGAGTCAAAACAGCTTAAGCTGAGTCTAACCAGATTTACTTTTAAACATATGGTGGATACAATATATTCAAAATAACTACAACTAGAGCAAGTCGATTGCGCGCCATCGCATATCCCAGCGCCAGCGCCAGCGGCATCGCATATCTTCATCTCCGTGCACAGCAAAATTCCAAATACGTTCCTCCAGTCCTCATCCATAGGGCTATTACCTGTAACAGTTTCAAGGGTCTAGCTAAAAAAAAGCCTAAGAGGAGTTATATGACAATCAAAAAAGGGACCCAAAATTCTGCTTTTGGACCTCTATAGTGCCCCCCCCCCCTCCCCCCCCCCCCCCCCAAAAAAAAAAAAAAAAAACAACAAAAAAAACATGCCCCCCGGGGCAAACTTTTTGCACCACTGTATTCTACTCTTCATTACCTTCGAACTGATATGCAACATGACTATGTTTGTACAAAATGGATTTTGGACCCTTCGGGGCCACTCCCCCTGGCCCTACCCATCGCATATCCCAGCGCCAGCGGCATCGCATATCTCCATCTCCGTGCACATCAAAATTCCAAATGCGTTCCTCCAGTCCTCATCCATAGGGCTATTACCTGTGACAGTTTCAAGGGTCTAGCTAAAAAAGCCTAAGAGGAGTTATATGACAATAAAAAAGGGACCCAAAATTCTGCTTTTGGACCTCTAGTGCCCCCCCCCTCCCCCCCCCCCCCCCCCCCCCCAAAAAAAAAAAAAAAAAAAAAAAAATCTACTCTTCATTACCTTCGAACTGATATGCAACATGACTATGTTTGTACAAAATGGACTTCGGGGCCACTCCCCCTGGCCCTGCCCCTAGGAGTTACATCAAAGTTCCGAATGTGTTCCTCCAGTCCTCATCCATAGGGCTATTGCCTGTGACAGTTTCAAGTTCTAGCTCAAAAAGCCTAAGAGAAGTTGTGTGACAATAAAAAAGGACCCCAAAACCTACTTTTTGACCTCTAGTGACCCCCAGATATGCCCCTGGGGCAAAAGTTTTGCACCACTATATTCTACTCTTCATTACCTTCGATCTGATATGCAACACGACTATGCTTGTACAAAATAGATTTTGGACCCTTCGGGGCCACACCCCCTGGCCCTGCCCCCAGGGGTCACATCAAAATTCCGAATGAGTTCCTCCAGTCCTCACCCATAGGGTGAAAGTTTCGAGATTCTAGCTTAAATCGTCCAGGAGCAATGGTGTGACATTACAGACGGACAGAAGGATGGGGGTATCACAATATCCCCGTTTTTTCTTCGAAAAGCGCGGGGATAATAAAATAAAACATATCCTCTGACATCGGAGCACCGTTTTCGGAGTTTTAATTTATCAATATCTAATAACATAATTTCTATTAAACTTTATGACAAACGGGACGACTTCGATTTTCATAATGTAAATTTTCCGGTTTTGGCTTGCGATGTCCATCGCGCTAAATCTTGTAGTGTAAATATGGCTCAGATATATTATCTATTAACTAACCTTGACAATACTATCGAGGTACCAGCTAGGGTTACACCGATATGAGCTACTCTCCTGGACTTGATAAAAGTCACTGATTCAAAAAAAAACTTGAATCAGTTAGTGACAACTCCGCAATATATATCTTAGTCGATTTTAGTTATAAACACGAATAATCTTTTATCAGAAACTATTCATACACAAATGTGGAGACTATGATCGTTTCAATTATTTGATTTCCACATAGACTGGAATTTTATTAACGAAGGAAATGTAGATTTTACCTGTAAGCAGTTCACATCAAAATTTATGGAGCTAGTCCATGAATGTTTTCCAAATATATTTGTGCTTATCCGTCCCAATGACAAACCTTGGTATTGACCCCGATCGTGGACTTGTGGCAAGACTTGTGGGAGTGATGCTTGAAATCCTACTCGAATGAGCAAAAAGACATAAGCTCCGATCCCCGTTGAGCGAATTTATCTGTCACTTATTGGCATGTATTATCTATCAGGACATTAACAACAGTATATTCATGTATTAAGACTGATTGCTACGTTTCTGATTATGTAAATGAAATACTCTTAGTTTACCTTATTTATTGTATTTGGGATACAGATCTAAATAAGTCAGATGACTTTCTTCTGGATCCCTTTTGTATATATACCATATATGTTATATTCTGTTTTGTATTTTCTATAAAGACTTATACAAATAAAGTACTGTTTAAACTAAACCTTGGTATGATTCCACCATACGGTCATGCGCAAGAAAATGGAAAGCAGTTAGAACAGCCCGAACAGAACACTGGCGCAAGTACAAAAACATACGTAATAAATTTAATCATTTGAAAACGTACGCTAAAAAAGACGCAAAACAAAAACTTTCAATAACATTGAAAACACTCTTATTGAATCTTCCGATCTCAATCCCAAAGCTTCTTGGAAACTGTTAAGACAATTTATTAAAACCAACAAGAATTCAGGTTATATTAAATTCTAATGCACTCGCGTATGTAACGCGACGTCTGATTGGATAACGTCAAAAATTTGCGACGGTATATTCTGCGATATACTGTCGCAAATCCGACGTCATCACGTAACGTCGTTTCTCATTGGCTGGCATTTGGTTTTACGCAGCTCACAGCACTTGTCGTTTTGTGCAAATAGTACATTTTTTCAATAGAAAAAATTGAATAAATGCATTAGAATGGGGATAACTGCATCAAATTTGTCATTTGAGGAGGTAAATCGCGGTTTTACGGTCACAAATTACGTTTTACGGCGACGCTGACGCGTCGCCGTAAAACGAAATTTCCGACCGTAAAACCGCCGATTTACCTCCCCAAATGCCAAATTTGAATGCAGTTATCCCCTAAGTCTATAAAAGAAAATGGTGAAGTAGCGTTTGCTATTTCCGACGTTGAAACGCTAACTTAATTATCAACTACTTTGTATCCATTTCTACGCTAAATGAAGTGGACGCTACTTTGCCTACTGTTAGTCTAAAAACACAGACTAGTTTGAATAATATACAAATACAGGAATCAGAAATCGTAGTTGTTATGAAAACGTTAATTACCAATAAATAAACGTAAAAAAGATTGCCTATGGAGAAGATCAAATTTCCCACTTCATATTAAAGAAAACAAGTAATACCGTAGCAATACCACTAAAAATGTTGTCTAATAGGTCTTTAAGTGAATGTCATTTCCCCTCACAATGGAAATCGGGTATTGTAATGTCCCTCCTTAAGAACTTTCATTCCGAGTCACCTTCCAGCTATAGGCCTATTTCCTTTCTTAGCTGTGTGGATAAGTAGCATGAACGTGTTATATTAAAGCATATCTATAGTTTCTTTTCAACTAATAACCTTGTGTACAGATACCAATCATGCTTTTTGCCGTGTCGTCCTACAGTTTATAAACTTATTGCTCTGTATAATAAAATTGTCCAGAGTATAGATGTGAAACAGTATACGAGCGTACGTATATGGTCTTTTGTGACATTTCAAAGAAGTTGCGGTCATGGTCCCGAAGCCGTAATCCAAACTCATAAATCTATAAACAGTTGACGAATCAGAATGTTCAGACCAACAGACATGGGCCCTAAAATAAAGGGTGTAATCAGGCGTCCGCGGATAGTAAGCATTACTTGGTAAGCAAGCTTCGCACACCATGCCCATAGGCCTGAACAAAGGAAATATCGGTAGAAGCGTATGTCCGGGATTTTGGAAGTCCACTTATGGCGCCTCACTGGCAAAAACATCAGAAACAGTTCTGTAAACTGCCACATTGTAGGGATTGACCAGATCATGATGTCTCCCATAGAACTTCTTAAGTGTTGCTACCAGTTTGTTTTTTTGATACCCCTGGCTCAGACCAACAGACAGGACCCCAGAATAAAAGCTGTAATCAGACGTCCGTGGATAGTAAGCATTACTTGGTAAGCAAGCTTCGCACACCATGGCCATAGGCCTGAACGAAGGAAATATCGATAGAAGCGTATGTCCGGGGTTTTGGAAGTCTACTTATGGCGCGTCACTGGCAAAAACATCAGAAACAATTCTGGAAACTGCCACATTGTAGGGATTGCCCAGATCATGGTGTCTTCTTGAGTGTTGCTACCAGTTCGGTTTTTTGATACCCTGGCTCAACAACTTTGTAGTGAGCACTTTCCCACGCTCCATGAAGTCCTGATAATTTGAACTGGCTCTGGCATAACGGATTAACTGTGAAACGTAAACGCCGTATGCTGGTGCAGAAGGGATATGACTGCTCAGGAATGGAAAATTAACAATGGGAAAATTGAAGTCATCCCGTTTGTCTGAAAGCCTATTAGTAAGCTTTCCATTGTCAATGTAGGGATAGCAATCCAAGTATGAGGAGGAGGCTGCAGTCTCCGTTGTTTCCTTTATTTCAAGTTCACGTGGATAGATGAATTCTAAATACTCTGCATATTTTGTGTTTTTCAGAGACAATATATCATCTATATATCTGCAGGTGAAATTGAATTGTTGTGCGAGGTGTTTCTTGCCTGCTTGGGGGAGACTTTGTACAAACTCCGCCTCATACGAGTATAAAAACAAGTCGGCAAGTAACGGTGCACAGTTAGTACCAATCGGTATGCCGATTGTTTGCTGAAATATCCGTCCGCCGAACACCACAAAAATATTGTCGATTAGATATTCCAGCATCTTTATGACATCTGCATCTGAGTATTTAGTGGCGCATCAGAGTGATCCCGAACGAAGTATGTGTCTTTGTAGCCAATGACAACATACTGAAATCGACGGTTACCATTCTTGTGGAAGAAACACTGGTTGATAATTTCCTTTAATTTAGATTTCAATTTATCATGAGGAATAGTAGTGTAAAGAGTAGAGAAATCGAGAGATTTTACACTGTTGACGGAACGAATAGATTGTGCCTTTAGGTTTTCTAAAAGCTCTTTGGAGTTTGTCAGGATCCACATCTGATTAACACCACTTCTGGCCTATGCCGTGTCACAATACTTCTGAAGGCCTTCTTTAACTGCAGTTAGGATTCGTGTTAGAATCTGAGAAAGAGGCTTGGTTGAGAGCTGAACCCGCAATATATCTCTGCTTGTACGGATTTTTGTGAAGTTTAGGCATCCAGTACAGTTTGGGAATGTCAACATCTTCCTCTGGGAGGGAAATTCCGAATGTCAGCATCACCGTGGTGGTTTTGTAGAAGTTCTTCCTTGGACATTGCAGTAAAATTATATGTAGGGTTTCCGGTCATGGTACTCATACCAAGCTCTTCCATTAAGCAGTTTATATAGTGTATTTTGCAAACAAACACAATGTTGTTAGATGCTTTGCCGGCTGGAACAACGACAAACTTCTCATGGATTTCAGCTAACTCAGCAGCAACATCTGGATCATCAAACACCGATTCATGTCGGCGAGACATGGTTCTGCTGAGTATTGAGACACGTCTGTTTACCAAGGACATTACCGATTTAACCCATTCAGACAGGGTGTCAACCTCCAAAAGAATTTGATCATGTTTGGCATAAGGATATATTATTTAAATTACAGAAGAATGGAATAACTGGAAAATCATTGAATTGGATATCGAGCTATTTATCAGAAAGAAAGCAAAAGGTTTTTGTTGACTCATTAATGTCTTTCACGAGGGTTATAAAAGCCAGGGAACCGTTCTTGACCCCCTGTTTTTCTAAGTCTTTAATGACATAGTTGAAAATTTACTGAGTATAGTACGATAAGCGTTAGCCTGTTCCTCAGCAAAGATGCGTGACATAGAGGACAGTTTAAATCACGATTTGTTTGTATTGTCCATCTGGAGGATGGTTGGTCGATTTTAATACAAGTAAAACATATTAAGCGATTATTGTTTTCTTGTAATGACGCAAATCATTTTCCGAATCTTATGTTCGAAGATGTTTATGTTAATTTTGTTGAAAGTCATAAGAATCTAGGGCTTACTCCTTCTAGTAATGCCAAGTGGCATGCGCACACAGACAACATTATCACATTTGTATCCAAGTTATTAGGAATTATGAGAGCCGTTAAATACAAATTGAGTAGGAAAGCGTTAAATAATATCTATATTTCTTACACTCGACATATCCTGGAGTACGCAGCTGAGGTATGGGACGGCTGTGCAGCATATGAAAAAACTCGACCTGAGCGAATACAATCTGAAGCCACCAGAATTGTTACCGGACTAACGAAATCTGTTTCGATCGATAAACTTATAAAAGTAATAGGATGGTTGTCATTATTAGATAGGTGTTTGTTTCAAACGGTTGTGCTTATGTATAACATCATAAATGGCTTGGCGCGAGAGTAGATTTCTAATCTAAGCCATTTGTGACAGAGAGAACAGAATACAGCCTGAGAAATGCAGCCGACATTTCTGTAGAAGAACTGAAATTTATTTCAAATCATTTTTCGCTCTTCCGTTGACTACTGGAATAAGTTACCTTTATCAGTAGGAAGCGCTGATTCTCTCTGCCCTTTTAAACAATTACTATGATATATGTTTTGGAGTCCTGAAGTCCCAAACTATTTCGTTTCAGGCCAACGCATAAGTTCTATGTATCATAGTAGAATAAGAAATAATTGTACCAATCTAAAAGACTTATTTAATAATCGTCTTTGACCAACGGCTGCATGTGAATGTAGCTTTGTGAGGATGCTGAACACTACTTTTTCTCCTGTAATAGACTCACACAGCAAGGGACTAGTCTGTTCCAGGCCATCCGTAAATTTCAGCTTGTCGGTATACGCCTTCTCCTACACGGGTTCTCCTGATCTGTCTAATGACGATAATGTTGAACTTTTTCATACGTTCAACATTTTATAAAAGAAACAAATCGTTTTTGATAAATCGTAAACCTAATTTACTTATTCTAAACATGTATGTAGCCTGTTATATCTATTAAAGATCTATCATCGAAACTTGGTTTGGTGACCCAAACATACTACTCATCCTCCTTAGTTTCATTTCCATTCTGGATACTAGATTCCAATAGAACTAATTTTCTTTTCGATGTGTTTTTCTTCTTTCTTTCCTATTCATTTTTTCTTTCTTTACCTTCTCCATTTGTCCTTAGCTCTACTTGTGATCGTTCAATGTTTTGTTGATTATATGTTGGTTTTGTTTTTATGTAAACACGCGAACTCGGATTCTCTAGATACTGTATATTGTTTGATCTTATACATTTGTCCTTCATTCCCTTTTGTGTCTTGGATGGAAGGTGTTAGGTAATTGGATCGATTCCTGCTCATTGCCTTCCTTTTTATTTATCTATTTCCCCCCTCTTTTTGTATTAGGATCTAGACAGTCGAAATTCTAGTGTGTACATCATAATATTTACTCATTGCCATAAACGTTGTACAGTCGAACTTCAATGGCTCGAACATCTTTGGGACCATGGAAATTTGTTCGAGATATGGGTAGTTCGAGCCACTGATGGTTAATCATGGCGCTAGATCAGGAAGCAAATAGCGATAATTTAGGGAAATGTTTTCGATTTTCTACACAATAACTGTATGTTGAGTGTACTCATTAGAATCGCCCCGATGAGGCGATTCTAATGAGTACACACAACATACGATTTCATGATAAAGTAAGAAAATTTGCCTTAATATTTTCTTTCTTGAGTTATCGGAAGAATTTCGTTAGGACTCAAAACGAGTTTGAATTAGCCATGGTAAACGAGCCATCAGTGTTCGAGCTATTGAGGTTCGACTATATGTTCTATTTTGTTTTGTGGAGGACCGTTCTAATGCTGTAAGAACTTGTGGTCCAACGTTTTTGCTTGATGATTATTTGGCAATAAAATATGATTAAACTAGGTTAAACTATTGCTCAGTTAATTCGTTTTGGTAGAGTATCTAGTCAAATTAGTGACTTTAATAATCGAAATACAAGATTAACTGCTAAACTTCTTAAGCAACGGTACCGTTATCATAAACTACGTAAAACGTTTTCTAGTGATTTCCCACAACATACAATTTCATGATAAGATAAGAAAATGTCCCTTATTAATTGTTTTCTTGAGCTATCGGAAGAATTTCACAGGACTAAAAAAACGAGTTCGAATTACCTATGATAAACAAGCGATCGGTGTTCGAGCTATTGACGTTCGACTGTACTTTGTTTCTTTCTGTTTGTGTTTTGTTCACCTCTCTGCGACCCGAAAGTTTTTCTCTTGTGACTGCTCATTACGGGTTTTTTTCTCGCGTTTTGTATTGTAAAAATAAGTCATTCATGTTTGTACTTTTAAATATTAATTCGTTGTCCGCCGCAAAAACCTTGGGCGCCTGTCCACAGAGGGCTCAATGGTAATTCTGATCAGGCTGTATAATGTGCAGGCTGTTGTGATCCTTCGCTAGACACACATGTCCGAATGCACTTTAAGACAAAAGGCATAACATACAGTTGGTGGGGTAGCATTTCAACCCTTAAGGCGCCAATCATAACAGCATCAGACGATATTCTGAGATAGCGTTGATTTATTATTATTATAATTATTATTATTCAGAGAAAATAAACAGATCCTGAAAAGAATGATCCTTGAGATCAATGAACTCGTTCACAAAATTGAAAAGCGCTTATGTGTCAAGTTTTGTGGGCCAGACTAGCTAGTTTCGGTCAATTAGGCCTCATCAGTGACCATCGTATATTTAAAAATAATCCCTGCTTGGCAGATGATACATATACACGTCAATACTTATTTTTTTCTGAAAAATAAAACAAAAAATGAAAAGGTCATTTATAACAATTTTTTCATGGTGCTTTACGGGTTATATTCATGCATTAGAATGTAATATCATGCAATTACCTGAAGAAACTAGAGCGGTCAGAGGATCCGACTATAGCCCCGCTGCAGCATTATCAGAGGAGAAATACCCATAGTGTTGAAATATTTTGAACTCATGCTTACCAGATAACATTACTGTAGGACATGGTAACATGGCAACGTAAAAACCTATCAAGTTGTTATCCATGAATTAGGGACCCTTGACCCTGATTCCGGTATATCATTCATCTGTCATTACTGACAAAGACCAGTCCTAACCAATTGCATGAAGTGTTATGGTTATTGTGTTCTGAGATGGCTGATGAGACCAATCTTAGCTCTAGACTACCTGCTGCAGATAGAGCAAGAGAGGTTTGAGGAGGTAAGCTCTATTGGTGATGCCTTTGCTCTGGCTTTCCGCTAAGCACGTTTCTGATTGGCGTCGCTTGTTCTTTTTGCTTCGTACTCACCAGCACCCCTTCGTATGAGGCCTCGCCACTTTGTTTGATCCTGTGCAATCTGTTCCCCAACGACCCTGTTGGTATGTTGAAGTCTTTGAGGGTGTCCTTGTATCGCTTCTTCAGACCGCCATGGCCGCGTTTTCCAACTTGTAGTTCTCCTTGGAGGATTTTCTTTGGCAAATGTTCATCAGGCATTCTGGTAACATTGCTTGTCTGTCTTTTTTGTGCCAATTTCAGAACAGTATGTACACTCTGCAACCCTGAATTTTTCAGGACTTCTATGCCTGGAATCCTGTCTTGCCACTTGATCTTTAGAAGTTTTCTAAGACAGCTTGTATGGAAGAGGTTCAGTCTTTTGGTATGTCGTTGGTAAACTGTCCAAGTTTCATATGCGTATAAAAAATGTTTGCATCACCACAGATCTGTAGACTTTCAGCTTTGTGTCAAGTCTGATTCCACTTTGATCTCATATACTTCCAGGTAGCCGGCCAAATGCTGCACTAGCTTTGGCAATCCTGGCACTGACTTCATCATCTATGTGCACAACTCTAGATAATGTGCTTCCAAGATAGGCGAACTTGTCGACCACTTGCGATCGTTGACCTTTCACTGTGATGGTAGACTCCTTGTTAGGCTTCCCAGGTGCTGGCTGATAGACCACCTCGGTCTTCTTGATGCTGATTGTGAGATCATAGCTGTCGCATGACTCGGATACTTGATCCATACCTTTTTAGTCTTTAGTTTGAGCACTCTTAGCCATGCCATCAACAGACAGGAACTCATCTAGCACCTCTGTCTGCACCTTGGATTTAGCTTGCAGGTTGAAAAGCTTCCCACCAAAGCGATACCTAACAGGTATACCATTGTCACCATCCTGGAAAGCATCTGTCAGCATGGCAGAAAACATCATGCTGAACAGTGTTGAAGCTAGTACTCCATTTATCACATGGAAAGGATCAGAAAACTCGCCATTATTTTGGACCCTTGTAAGCATACCATCGTGGAACTGCCGCACATTGTTATGATTTTGGCAGGACAGCCAAACTTTGCTATCATTTTCCCTCACGACTGACTGTGCCAAATGCTTTGGTAAGGTCCACAAAGGTCATGTAGAGGTCCACATTCTGTACCTGGCATTTCTCTTGAATCTGTCTTGCTGTGAAGATCATGTCAAATGTTCCTCTGTCTATCCTGAATCCACATTGGCTCTCTGGTAGAAGCCCTGACTATTCAAGGTGTTAATTCAATCGATTCAGTAGGGAAAATTATCCACCTATTCAAACGGAAAGGGAATCCTAAAGTCTGTGAAAATCATCGGGGCATCTCTTTATTGTTAATTGCTGGGAAGATCTTTGCAAGGGCCCTACTGAACTGAACCGATTCCGGTATACACGATACATTAACTTACTGTCCATGTGAGTATCAGGTTTCAACTTTGTTACCCTTACAGTTCTTGCGAAAAGTGCCACAAACAAAAATCATAAATGGCAAACTGTAAACCCTACGTTTTCCAAAAGTTATAGGCCTTTGGCCCTGATTCTGATTACCACGATACAACAGCCCACTGTCCATGTGTGTACCAAGTTTCAACTTTATAGCTTTCGCAGTTCCTGAGAAATCTGTAATGATTTTTTTTTATTTATGGAAAATTGTAAAACCTGTCAAGGGAAATAACTCCAAGAATTGGCCCTGATTCTAGTATATACAATATGTCAGCCCACTGCCCATGTGTGTACCAGGTTTCTACTTCGTAACCCTGATCTTGAGAAACGTGTGAAGAAATTGTTCATTAATGACAAATTGTAAAACTTATCAAGGTATGTAACCCCAAGAGTTATAGGTCCTTGGCCCTGATCTGATATACACGATACATCAGCCCACTGTCCATAAGTGTACCAAGTTTAAACTTTACAGCTTTCATATTTCCTAAGAACTCTAAAACGAGTTGTTTTTATTGATGCTAAATTGAAAAACCTATCAATTTTTCATTTAAGGCAAATTGTAAAACCTGTCACGGGATTCAACTCCAACAGTTATGAGCCCCTGGCCCTAAATCCGGTGTACACAATACATAATTCCTGTGTCCATGTTTGTACCCGGTTTCAACTTTACAGGTCTTGAGAAAAGTGTGACAAATTTTTTTCATTCATGGCAAATTGCAAAACCTATTAAGAGATTTAACTCCCAACAGTTATAAGCCATTGGCCCTGATTTTGGTGTACATAATACATCAGCCTACTCTCTATGTGTGCACCAAGTTTCAACTTTACAGCTTTCATAGTCCCTAAGAAATCTGTAACGAAAATATTTCATTAATGGTAATTGTAAAACCTATCAAGGGATGTAACACTCCAAGAGTTATGGGCCTTTGCCCCTGATTCCGTTATACACAATACATCAACCCACTGAGTATATATGCCCCAAGTTTCAACTTTGTAACCCCTACAGTTCTTGAGAAAAGTGCGACGAAAATTTATCTAACGAGGGTGGACGGAAGGAAGGAATGACGGACGGAAGGAAAATACTGAAGGACAAGGCAAATCCAGTATAGCCCCACTTTTTCAAAGCGGGGCTTTATGAGTAAAACAAACTCACAAATATGAGGTTATGCATGTAATTTATTATAATACGTTTTCTAAAGCGAGTATGAAAAGTCATCAAAAACACAATGAATTAACAAGTACCTGAGATTCTTGTGGAAATGTAAGTTACTGATAAATCGGGAAGTTATTGAGATTATCATAACAACCTAAAATATTGGAACAAACAGGCTCAACAAGCAGAGTAGACACAGATCAGACGCCGCAGAACGCGGCGTCTGATCTGATCTGGGTCTACACTGTTTGCCACTCATCACTATTTAGGCACATCACTAGGTAGTAAAATTGACATTGTTTTAAGACAGGTACGGTGAGGAATTATGGTGTTCCAATATTTTGAGCAAATTCGTGTATCGTTAATTAGTATTGGTAGTAGTACTGGACAGACATCTAATAGCTTATACCAGTACCACTAGTTGATTATCTGCTCAATGATTGGGGGAGCATAGCGAGTTGCAGAGATACCGTTCCGTATTGGGGAAATATTTGTTATCGGAACATCTCAGATGTGTTAATATGGAAGTTTTTTTTTTTTTTAGAAAATCGGTTTAATGCTAGTCATATATAAAAATATAGAAACGCATTTTGACATTGTTTTAAGAGAGGTAGTTATTACAGTGTTCCAGCATTTTGGGCTAATTCATGTACCATTAATTTTTACTGATACTAGTACTGGACAGATAACTAAGAGCTTAAACCAGTACCTATAGTTGATTATCTGCTCAATGGCTGGAGGATCATAGCGCGATCTTCAGTTCCCGTATAGAGAAGGTCCTTGTTATCAGAACATCTCAGATTTATTCATAGGGAAGTTTTTTAGAAAATATATTTGATGCTAGTCATATATACAGATATAGAAACACATTTAATGAAAGTCAAATGAACAGATGTAGACACCATATTTGATTTTAATCATATGAAGAAATATAGAAATCAGATGTGATGTTAGTCATGTGAACAAGAGATAAGGAAAACCTATTTGATGCCTGTCATATAAACAAACAGAGAAAACAGAGACGATGCAAGCCACATGAACAGACATAGAATCATATGAACAGACATTGTCAATGTCTGTTCATATGATTCTATATCTGTTCATGTAAGTATATTTGATATTAATCACATGAACAGACATTAAAAACATATTTGATGTTAATTATGTTAACAGGATATAAAGAACTGATGTTAGTCGTATAAACAAAGAGAAAAGACAGAAACGATGCTAGTCATATGAAAAATGTATTATGATGCTAATAACACAACCCGATATAGAAAACAAGTATCAAACTAGTCAGTCATACGAAAAGTTACAACAAACATATTTGATGCTAATCATTTGAACAGATATGAAAAAATAGATTTGATGCTCATCTTAAGAACAGATATAGAAATGCTGTCTCCGGGCATATGTGAACAGCGAAGGCCCAGATCTGCCTACGCATCCGCGCAGTCTGATCAGGGCCTTCACTATATGGTAACAGAATCATTGGACACTATCAATGCAGAGCAAATGCCGAGAACAGACTTTGGGCATGCGTGGGATATAATTGAATCTGCGCATTTTGCGCATGTTCGAACTCACCTTTTTCACTTGGTGTGACCCATATGAATAAATATGTGAGAAGGAGATGATGTTAGGCATATGAAAAGATATAGAAAACAGCGATAATCCTAATAACATGAAGAGATATAGAAACATATATTTGATGCTTGTCATATGAATGGGGATAGAAGATACAGTGGTCATGTGAACATATATAGAAAACGAAGAGATAAGGCTGGTTCCATGGATAGATACAGAAAATAGATGCTGGTTAGAAAAAAAAAGATGCCGGACAGTGGTCACGTGGATTTGATGCATGCAATATGAACAGAAATTGGAAGATATTTGATGTAATCATATACACAGATGCGTTATTCTTGATATGCAGGAGATCTAACAACGAATGTACCAAAGCGATCCATAGTTTCTGAATTAATCTTTACTACTATATGGTCAAATTCAGCAGAAGACAAATTGCTGATATGTTTCTTATTTTTCACAGAAAACATGATTCCATGCAAAGAAAGCAGGATTTGACATTTGCATGAAACGTCAAATCCTGTTTTCTGGAAAAAAAAATAAGAAAAAAAAAACAAAAAAAAACAAAAAAAAACAAAATGTTATCTGCTGAAATTTTTATCCAGAGTGCTAAGTGTTAAACTCGATACAAAAACCTACCAATTCTCACACACATACACAAAGTATATATTTGTACAACGTCATCAATATATTTTCTTTCCATATTCCAGTTCTTTTATCCACAATGTCTACTTATACCTACTTCTATTGCTGTTTAAAACCTAAAACTAACATCTTTGGTATTATTTCTGTCACTATGGGTCTAATTAACCCTAAGTATACATGTAACAAAGTGAGCAATGATACATAAATAATATTCTTATTTTATCCCAGGAAAGGGTTCCTGTTTTATACATATCGCCCCCTTTTAAGGAATTTGTATAAAATATTTTTCAGAAAAAAAGTATTATTATAATATCATTGCTTCCCCTTAAGATGAATGGATACACCTGGTAGATTATCCACCATTTATGAGGCCCTCCCAGGGGGGCGGGGGATAACTGTTCCCTTGTTCCTCTGAAATATTTCAGCATTTTTCCTTGTTCCCCTAAATCAAAATCTTAATTTTCTATGTTCCCTACTCCCCAAAATTACATTTGTTCCCCCTGTTACCTTCAATTTTAGACTTGTATTCCCCTGTTCCCCTGAAATAAATGACATTATTGCCCTGTTCCCCATAATCCCTGGGAGGAGCTTATTTATTCACAAAAGAGACAGCTTTTGAGACTCCACTTGCAACCACTTCTGAAACAGAGTCTACTCTAAAACGCAAGAATTTGCTCTCACAGAGGGCAAACCTTTACCACATAGAATAGACCATTTACAAATTGAGGAAAACAGACTTGCTAACGCTAAAGTGTATTCAGTCCCTTTACATTCGGAGTATTCAAGGAACTTAATACACTTGGCGGATTTGCCGCTATTTTCAACAAGGGAGATAACTTTAGTGGCTTTTTGTTTGGTTTCCTACACATCAAAACCCCTTCTGAAAAGGGGTATACTCTAAATAAAAAGAATTTGCTCCCATTTCAGCAAGAGGGTAAAACAGTTTGACAGAGTTGCCTCCCACGAACGTGTATCAGTTCACCTTAAGAATGATATTTATTAGTAGTTCTTAAAATGGAAGAGAGCAGCAATCATTACAAAGAGAACACAGAACTTATGCAGAGCATGTCCAAAGAAATGTGAGAAGCTTCCATGATCGTGTACAATATGAGGAGCTTCTAGACTGGTGTAGATCAGGCTCAACCACAGGGCGAGAACTGCCGCGTCTTCCCAAGAGTTGATGGTGAAAAATTTCCTGTAAATAAAATGAAACGTTTATGGTGATAAAACATACCTGGAGATTGTCCCACCATTTTTCACAAGGGAGACAACTTTTTTGTGACTTAATGTTAACTTTCCTGCATACCAAACCCCTTCTGAATAGAGATCTGCTCTAGAAGGAAAATGACTGCTCCTTGTGGGAGCAATTCTTTCCTTACAGAACAGACCCTCTTTTAGAAGGAGAAAAAAAAAAAACAGTTTTGACAGAGTTACCGCCTCTGATAATATATCTATTCCACTTAATATTTAGTACACACCTTTTATTACATACATCTTACAAACTGTAAAAAATAACTTAGATATAAATATGCGGGGTATACATGTAGGAAAATAATCCTTAACCCATTTATTGTTAACTTCCTAAAGAAGGACTAGGCAAATAGTGATATCCCAGAACGCGGTGTCTGGTTAGGGTCTACACTGTTTGCATTTCTGTAAAAGAAATAATAAAAACAAACTAAACCAGACATCCATTAAACTGAAAAAAACAACAACAAAAAAACATGGATCTAGGCAAAGAGTGTAGTGGAAGACTCCACTGGGCATAAAAAGGGCCGAAATGAATTGTCTACCCTATTCTTTAGATGGGTCCATGTCTGATTTAGGGAGTGTCTGCTTTATTGTACATTTATCAATTTTAATGACTTAAAATATACATGACATAAGATGTGTCTTGGTCACTAGTCTTTTCACTGATAAGGCACAACAAAACCAAGTACATTGTAAACTGTCATAAAACGATAGACAAGTAGAAGCCCAATAGGGTAATTCAGTACTGGCTTAATTATCTGTTCCATAGCACTAGTCCTACAAAATGTATTGCCCTTCAGTAGACCTCTTTACAACCCCATGTTGGGATCTCATAATCAACCCCTTATGGCATGCCTTTGATATCTTTTGCATATGCCTAGATCGGGGCAACACAATCATCAGTGAGTAGTACCATTTTTGGTCTCATTATAGGGATCAAACATGTTTTTTCATGCATTAACATTCGCCAGGTCCCGTGGGAGGTGTTGAAAACCGAGGCCGAAGGCCGCGGTTTTCAACACCTCCCAAGGGACCTGGCGAATGTTAATGCATTGAAAAACCATGTTCGATCGCTATTATTGCTTAAATACTGGAAACACTGGCTACTTTTCGCGTTATTTCTTGAACTATTTTGTTTCGCCTTTTCATCGATGTCGCGCGAACGCTATTTCCACGGACTATGCTCGTTCTGGGGCAGGGCAGTACACATCTCGTGACGGCAGCAATTCTGTGGCCCCGGTACGAGCATATTGAAAGTTCCGTAGCCGTGCATTAACAGCGCGAGCCGTGCATTAACAGCGCGTGAATTGCCTTGTTAATACACGGCTTTTCGCCGGTTAATGCACGGCTGTTAATAACGTGCGGCACTACTTTTTATGCAATAATTTATATTTAATGCCCCAAACAGTATTTCATGCAAACGGTGAATAAATGAGACCATAATTTGAACAAACTTGAGTAGGCCCCATATCCCCGATGATGTTAGGATCGGCATCAAGCTTTCTTATATCTGAAGAGTTGGTTTCCAATATATTAGCATGGCAGTCATCTTGTGCAACGTTCCGTAACTGTATGAATAAACTTAACTTCCCTCAATTCAAATAAGCTTCGCATATATTTTTTAATTAACCCAGCAGTTTCAGAGGAGACTTCGTTATATATGTGTTATTGGACAGCAGTGACCTCTATATGTAGGTGTTCTCAGTTCAACTGCGACTAAGTGAGATAAAAAGAAATAAGAACTGTGAAGAAATGGGCAGCCCATTTTATCACAGTTCCCATTTCTTTTTAGCTCACTTAGCCGAAAAAAAGCGAAAAAAATGCCTTCGAGCATGTGCAAAATGTACGGATTCACATCATCCTCACATGCACAATGTCTCATCCGGGCATTTGACTCTATAGTAAGCAATGATTCCGTTTTGCGGACAGCGAAGGCCCTAGTCAGACTGAGCGGATGCGCAGGCAGATCTGGGCCTTCGCTGTCCGCATATGCCAGAAGACACGTTTTCGCATGGCGCAGCCCAAATGACAGAAGGGCAGACGGTCAAACAGACGGCAATAAGGAAGAAGCAGCCACTATGCTATCGTCATCTCACGCTGCAAGTCTCTATAACATCATCTTTCAGTTTTGGATTACTTAGGAAACAAAGGGAAATAACCATTCTAGGAACAATGGCAGATTCAGGCCCAGTAACTACAGTGTTTGTCTTTAGAAAATAAGTATTTAGATAGCAATTTGATCACTATTCTTTATGACATAACAAAACTATCGGAGTTTGAAGTTTTTATAACAACCAGCATGGGCGACATTGTCTTGAATTATATTCATTATATATATTCCGTTAAGCTTTCGAGATAACTTCTTTACTTTTTTATTTATTTTTGATTTTAGTGAAAAATATTCAGCAACAAATTTGTAGCTGGCAAACTTCTCAAAAAGGCCCCAGCTTTCTACATTCACAAGTACTGCTCCAATTAGATGAGTATTTTCCATTTTGCAAGATTCCTCCAGAGAAACTATCAAAATAAGAACCGTCTTTTATCTGGCTGTTTTTTTTTTTTTTTTTTTTTTTTTTCTTGTTATCTGGAGATGTGCAGTATTTATTTAACACGTTCAACCAAACATACCAAACCGGTTGAGGGTATCGTGGTTATGATTTAAATAGCGCACTTATGTTACTAATTTCACGCTTCGGAACACTGATAGTGAAAGGAGGTTTAAATCCCGTCGTTATTCTATTTAAGTTGACTAACGCTAAGAGTTAAGTACCGGTATTTGTATATGATGTTTGTCATGAATTTTAAAGTAAACATTCTTATCGATTAATACCTCCAATTGAAAACGTTTAAGCGGAACGGATGCACTTTCAAGGAAAACACTACATCTATGAAAAATATTGTTTTTGCTGCCTTCTGAAAAGGGGTTTACTCTATAAGGGGAGAATTTGCGCTTTAATTGGACCTATGCGTTCTTTTTATCCACAGGGTGCAACGTATTTAGAGTTGTGCTATCAGTTACATCAGAATGTGTAATACCTATTAATTCAACTTGACTTCAGACGTGTCCAAGAGCAAGATGATGTGAAATAAACGTCAAAAAGATTGCCTTTGGAAACAAAGAACACACTACAGATAAGAAAACGGGAGTCTCGGTTTTATTGAAACTCTTCATAAGCAGTAATGAAGTTGGCAACACTGCTTACGCCCTCTAGCGTATACATGAGCAGAACTCCATTCTCAAAGATTCCACAAACGGCCCAATGATCCCAAAGGAAATGAAATATAATCTGCACTATGGTAAAGTACGGGGAGACGTTCTACCGTCGCCACACGGCACTAATACCAGCTGCAGTGTAGTAAAATAAACGCAAAAAGATTGCCTTTGGAAACAAAGAACACACTACAGATAAGAAAACGGGAGTCTCGGTTTTATTGAAACTCTTCATAAGCAGTAATGAAGTTGGCAACACTGCTTACGCCCTCTAGCGTATACATGAGCAGAACTCCATTTTCAAAGATTCCACAAACGGCCCAATGATCCCAAAGGAAATGAAATATAATCTGCACTATGGTAAAGTACGGGCAGATGTTCTACCACCGCCACACGGCACTAATACCAGCTGCGGTGTAGTAAAATAAACGTCAAAAAGATTGCCTTTGGAAACAAAGAACACACTACAGATAAGAAAACGGGAGTCTCGGTTTTATTGAAGAAGATTATATTCCGCTGTCCTGGACAACTTACTTCTGAATCATCTATCAAACACGAGCGATGCCTGGCGGAGCTAAAAGCGTGGACACATCACTGACCTCAGAGGCAGGATTCGAAGATGCAGTAGGGTGTCTAATGATACAACCTACGTCATATCGATGATGAAGATACGTATTGTCGTCAGTAACTAATTAGGATTTTATGAAATTAAGAATATTCATTTAGTATGCACAATTTTTGTCATATGGACTGTCTGTATTTCGAAAAGTCGGGCTGTGGAAGCGCAACGAATATGCAGACTTTTCGTCCATCTATGTTGATATTCAGTAACGCTAATAATGGAAGCATAATTCGTCGAAGTATCCACAGTAACTATAATACGTATTAGATTTACATTTCCGATAAAATACAGTACTAAAATGGACACGTTTGGTCCACGTATTGAATTTTCGCCACATTATGCAACCTTTGTGATTTTGCCATAAATCCGAACAATGTTACAACCGCAGTTGTGTGCATATAACCATGTTGCTGACATAGGTTTTTGATCCTGTTATTCATAGATCATAATAGGCTAACATATAATCATTTTAAGAAATCGATACCACATGACTACAAAGCACCAAAAAGGTAGCACCCGCCCCACCCAACCTCAAGTGACACTGTGTATACACAGTAACTTTTACATTTGTATATAAGTAGATCTACATTTAACACTAACAGACGACAAACTGATGATAGTTTTCTTTATTAATTTTCCAAATAAGCTTTGCTAGTTCATAAGAGGACAATTTGCATTAATTGTCAAAGCCTGTTTTCTGGGAAAAATAAGAAAAATATTGTCCGCTGAAATATCAATAAAAGTTAACCATTGCATTAATAAGAAACTTCGATGAATAAACTTACGTCATTATCCACTTCAGTATGACGACAAGAATGGCGTCACATATGAGGGCCGATATAAGATACCGTTCACCTATCCTTCTTCCCCAACCTGTGTGGTGGTTATAGAATAAGTAGCTCACCAGCTCTCCCAGAACGGCCGCTATAACCATGGCCACATTGAATGTGATGTGAAAATCAACCATTATGAATGTCTGAAACGTAGGTAAAAAGATGTTGATAAACCGTGTTGTAAATTCGAAAAAGTGCCCTTCTGATTACTGGGGAACTGATACACGTTTACATGTAGGCTAGGCAACTCTGTCAAAACAGTTTGAAGTCATTCTGATTCTGAAAAAGGGTCTTCTTTAAAAGAAAAAAAAATGCTCCCAAGGGAAGGCGGTCTACTTCAAAAGCAAATAATTTGCTACCAAAGGGTCTACATGTACTTTAAAAGGGAAGAATTAGGAAACAAATTATTTCCATTTAAAGTAGAGTTTTTTTCAGAAGCGGATTTGTGTGCAAAGCAAACGGAAGAAAGCCTCCCTTTAAAAAGTGACGGAAAATTTACCACCTTATAACCTAATTATCGATTAATAGACCCCACCCGCTGATTCAATGCATATTCTGCACACAAGCAATGGGCTGGAATTTTGCGCATTAAGTGCCGTGCCTAACCTTTTAAAATGTCAAGATCACCGAAATCTCACCGAAAACGAATTAATGTTCTAACACACTATCCAATTATTAAGTGATGTTAAAGGAACAAGCAATTTTTATACGGCTGAAATGATGCATTTTAAATTGAGTGCTCTGTTTGATTTTTTCAAATATGGCCTTAATCAATCCTGTAGCCAGCTTTTCCGATATATCCCTACAAGTTCGATTAGAATCCACATAATGCATTAAGAGATAATTTGACCACAAGCTTTCTCTCGCTGAAATTTGACACTTTTTAAATGCTTTTCTCATCACGTTAACACACCTACGAGAAATGTACTCTTATGAATCATCGCTCCAGATAAGGCACTTTTTCAACCATAAAAATTGACAGTTTTCTTATTTCTCCATGAAAACATATGAACATATGCTGAGGATACTCATTAGATGCGCCTAATGAGTACCCACAACATATAATTTCATTGAAAAGAAGAAAAATATTTATTTGATTATATATCTTATCTAGAACTTTGTCAGCCACGATATTTCCATTATCGAGAAAGGGCAGAAATTTTAGTTTTAAAATACCACATTTACCCTAAGTATTCGGACACCTCAACTCCTTACCATAATTGTTCTAAAAATTAACAGCCCGATGTTGTGTCTAAAACTTGCTGGATGAGTGGCAAACAGGTAGACCCTGATGAGACGCCGCGTTCTGCGGCGTCTCATCTGGGTCTACACTGTTTGCTTATGCCTGTCTGTCCGAATACATACAGAAAATACGGTATATTAAAACCTATCTATGCAATAAAAAAAGAGCGATAGAAACAGCAGAACAAGTTGAGAGTAGATTTGAAATATGGAAAATTCTTAAAACTCGCTAAACTAAAGTACTGTTTACCTCTTATTATCCACTCCTATTTTCATTATATATAATAGTGAAATCAGATTTACATCACATACACTTGTTAGCGTAATGTGAATTTGAAAAACAGCCACCACCAATACCTCAGTTCTTAGACCTATCACAATTATATACACTTGAAAGTTTTATTTAAGAAAGAAAACTCCCTAGTGTCTCAACTCCCTATTAATACAAATGATCCACGGCCGGTGGTCTTCACCGGGTGCTCCGGTTTCCACACCACGCATGACCACGAAACGCCAACATCCGCGCCTTCGAGAACGTGTCTATAAGTTCGCTGAGCGTTCTGCGTTATCGAAATAAAATAAAAAAATATGTTTAAACTCCCTATTATCTCATAGCTTTGAAGAAAAATGTATGTTTTAGCTTGTTACGCATTTACATATATTTTAGCTCGTCTGCACCAGTGTTTATCTACTTACACATAGCCAAGAAAAGGTTGAGCTATTGCACTAACGCCGGCATAGGCGTGGGCGTGGACGTGGACGTCCTCCCAAATGTGATGAGGCCCACGTCCACGCGCCCCGCCGGCGTAAGGTACATTGATGTTTTCAAGCAGTCATACATGTTTTGGAGGCGGCTGCCAAACAGTCAAAAGATTTAACATACCACATTTCGACAATCCGTTCTCCTGTTACTACCAACCTAATAACTACTTAACAAATAGTTCCCTGCTATCGCTTATAAAGCTGAATTCTGCATTCAAAATGTAAGTCTTATACTCTCTAGTCCTTTTACATAGTAAATAAAAAGACGAAACCAAAGACAACTTCAAACTTTTGAATAAATAACATTTTAATCATAATGAATACAATATCGGCGGACGAATATGAATACTCCAGTAAAACGCGCCAAAACTATAACCCGAGCAGCGGTCCGACTAATCACCGAACTTGACATTTTCCATCCGGAAAGGACCCAAAGGTACCGAACAGTTTTCTGTGTAAATCCCATTTAGTTCTAGAGGCCTATAGAACTTCAGGCAACCTCCCCAGTCAGCACTCTCAGTGCTTTGATTTAAGAAGTGTAAAATTTGGCCTACATTTAGTTTATAGTGGGCATGTTGGTAGATACTGGTCAAAAGATTTATACAGTACCACCTTCACCCCGTCCTTAAGTTTTATGTTAAAGACTTTTAAAGATCAATATCTCCAAAAGGCCCCAACGTATTTAGTTGATACTTCGAATGTTGATAACAGACCAAGGTTTTTGCCATGAAATACCATCACCGCAATGACCTTGAGATCAAGTTCACGTACTTGCCATTTTAATGTTAACGTTTACGGCCAAAGGTTTATTTTTTAAAGACCAAAATGCATCGAAGGTTTTAGTTATGTCTTGGACTCGTGTTATATACTTGTTCAAAGCTTCATTAATGCAAGGCTCTCTATCCCACCCCCGTTCATGCCCTCAGTGACCTTGAAGTCAAATCACAGACATTTTGCACTGACATCTGTTAAAGTTCGTCGTTGTATATAGAGCTGTACCTCGTGCACCTTAGAGCTACTTAACCGACAACTGGGGCCTCGGTGGCTCAGTTGGATGCGCCGTCCGACTGGAGACCAGGAGGTCGTGGGTTCAACCCCCGCCAAGGTCGGCAACATTCTTTAGTTTTGTGTACAGATATAACAATGAACACAATACAAACATTTAGGATCAGAACGGAAGCTTAAAGCTTATTTAGTTCTTTTCCTACAACATTCTTTCGTGGAGACTGATCATGAATATTTTCTACGGTCATTCTCTCCCTTCCGCTGATTCAAGAAGGCGAAAGAATGTGCGCAATACTGGTTAACCGCTTAGAGGACTAAACCTGCCCAGTAAACGTGTGGTTAGGTAAGCTGACCGCGCTCGCATTACCCCATTGGGTTGACTGGGCCGTAAAACTTCAACACAAATAAACAAACGTATGTACTGCACTAAAGTATCGTTCAATGCGAACCCCATCCCGATCAGTGACCTTGAGTTGAAGGTCATGGAAGTAATATTTTAACCTTTAAGATTGTTTTTTGTTTAGTTTTAAACCTGTACATTTCATTCTTGTCTGCATGATTGTAGTTCATGCAGCTAACTGGTCTAAAAATTTGTTCAGTGCAAGATCATCCCAATCAGTGACCCTGAGGTCAAGTCACAGACTTTTATTTGCATAATTATCTACAAGCGCGATTTTCAGGCGAAATGTTCCTGTCCGGCGACAGGTCGTGTTTTATATATCATCAATTTTAATTAAGTCGTTAGTCGAGTCTGAAGCCTCAGTTAATCTTTATCCTTGTCCTGCTGAATAAATTAAGATGCCGCGCCCAGTTCTAATTTTCAGCCAATCAGATTATTTGATCTGTACTGTTGCTATAAATTTACATACTTTATGGATCTACACTGTTTGCAAAGGCAGTGTATATCCGGGTTCAGCAGGACTAGGGTTAAACACTAAACTCGCGGGGGAGGGTGGGGCGGCGGGGGTGGGGGGAGGGTAACGGGGGTTATTGTGGTACGGGTGTGCGAGCCAGTATTTCGAAGCCTACCCCATTCATATACATGACCTTTAAAAACGGACACATTCATATACTGGATCGTCCGAAATGATGACCTATTCATATACTGCCTTTTGATTTTTTATACTCATTTATTGCTGGTAGTTAGACAAATACAGCAGTAAATTCATTACATACCAAGAGAACAAGCAGCCTCGAAAAAATTTCAGAGCGAAAAATACACGCAAATACCGGGATGTCAATAAAGTGGGGCCTTTCACATACGAATCAAGAAAAATCGGGTCAGTCATACTTTTAGTTGAAAAGAGGGGGCTTATCATATACCTGGCGGCGCTGACTAAAGGGGGCCATTCGGCACGCACATCCGTACTATGCCATATATAGGAAGTTACCCTTCCCCCTTCCCATCTCGCCAACACTAAATAACCTCCTGGAACCTCCAGTCAACCCCTGTTGTAATTAAACAAACTCCAGTATTACTCGTAGGTAATTATACCACTATCGATACTGGCGCCGATAAAATACTTGCTGCAAACAATATCTCTTCTATACCCTAAGTATTCGGACAGACAGGTCTGGTCAAACAGTGTAGACCCAGATCAAACGCCATCATTCCAGCATTTTAACATGCACTACATTCATGATTAGTATTCATGCGTTTTATAATAGCTCACTTATTTTATTGGTGTCTGATAATAAGAAAGACCTTTCTCCCACTTAAGTTTAGCTACATGTAGTGCATTCTTAAGTACTACACGTTGTGTTATTTAACGCTTAGCACGTTATGAGCAAATTCAGCAGACAAATCGATGATATTTTTCATTTTTTCCCCAGAAAATAAGAGATGACATTTCATGCAAAATTGGAATGAAATGTCAAAGTCCTATTCTGGGGAAAATGAGACAAATATTTTCAAGTATTATCTGCTGAATTTTTACCCAGCATGAACATGATGAGATCGATTGGGTTTATAAAATTAAGACTGGTGAATAAATGTTTATGCAGTGTTTTCGATGTGAAACGCTTCAAAGTTAACCAGCGATTTGATAATTTTACATAAACATAATGTATTGGGTATGTCGTATGAGGGTTTTCTCTGAGGATCAAAGAAATTTGAAGGTGAATAACATAAACAACTAAATAGAACGGATATGATGAGATGCAACATAGCTGTATTTTTTAAATAGAGCATACAGTTTAAATAGCGAAAATTATGCTTTTTTTTTTTTTTTTTTTTTTTCTTGATCTGTGTCTCCTGTTTCGTTTTATATTGATAATTATCTGTGCAAAATGCGCAAGTAATTGAAAGATTTAGCAGACGACAAACTGATGACATTTTTCTTATTCCCCATCCCTGCATAGCCCCCATCCCCACCCCCACCCACCCCCACCTCCACCCCACAAAAATGATTTGACATTTCATGCAAACTGACTCCTAAGGAGGTAATTTGCATGAACTTCAAAGCCTCCTTGCTGGGAAAAATACGTTTTTTTTTTTCAAAATACCATACGATGTAATATGTTTTGCAGGCATGCAAAGCGTCAACACCCCCGGGTTAACATTTTGCGTTCCTGGTATTTATAGCTATTCGAAGAACATTCTTTTATTTAAAGATAATATGAGAGATCTCCAAGTAAATTCTTACCTTAAAGTGCAGAGATAGTTATATCGGTTGTTCTTTTTGCAAAACAAAGAGCAATGCGCGCGCCAGAATATTAAGCCTAATGCTGACGGATAACTAATTTGATCGATGTTAGTAAACAACGCTTTCGAATGTGGGTCAATCAATACAGGGGAGATACGTTACAAGAATAGCTTTTTGAAAATGTGAAGCTGGTTATGCAGCGACCGACAGGCGCAGAGTTCATTGCAAGACAATAGCATAAATAGCCGTACCCAGTCAGCATTCTACGTAAATCTATATCGGGCCGTCATCGGTCCGTCAGGGTAGCTGACGGGCCGATGACGGCCCGATGTAGATTTACGTAGAATGCTAGCTGGGTAGTGTTTAAATCAAAGCACTGAGAGTGCTGATGGTGGCGGTTTCGTTAATTTC